>OX388324.1:18917745-19517745 GCA_947579605.1 Athripsodes cinereus | reverse complement strand
ATATTTTGAGAGCTTTCTAAGTAAAAGGACGTGATCCACCTTATCGAACGCTTTTTTAAAGTCGGTATAGACTGAATCGACCTGTATCCGACTATCAAGTGCAGTAAATAAGTAATTAGAATACACCAAGAGATTTGAGGCTGTAGACCGGCCCCTCATGAAACCATGCTGCTCTTCCAACAGTTGAGGCCCCAAGAAGTGTGCCATGTGGTCCTTTACAATAGTTTCAAACACCTTTGAAATAGGGGAAAGAATAGATATTGGTCGATAATTGGTCACGTCGTTCTTATTTCCCGATTTATGAATGGGAGTAACACTAGCCATTTTCCAAATTTTAGGAAAACACCCTTCCCTAACGCTCTTATTGAAGATGATACGCAGGGGTTTAGCTATATGTGGTGCACATCTCCTAAGAAACAAAGGAGACAGTCCATCAGGTCCGGTCCCCTTATTGATATCGAGATTAGTGAGCTTGTCATAGACCTCGGAACACAAAATTGTCATACCAGACAACTGGATCGAAGACTCTGCGTCCGTTTCCGTAATCGTATCCGAATTATCAGACGACAAATCATTGAAAACGGACTGAAAAAACGTGCAAAAAAGGTTAGCGATATCTTTGGGGTCATTCGACATGTTGTTATTATAATGCATATTATTGGGATATTTGTCGGAGGACTTCATACTGTTGATAAATGAAAAAAATGGTTTGATATTGGATTTGATTGACTGTTCTACACCGCTTAGATACACCCTACGATCTTCTTTGTGTGCCTGTTTCAACCTTGCCCTAGAGAGTGAAAAAATAGCATAATCACACTGGTTGTGGAATTTTTTCCATAATTTCCAATATTTATTTCTCGTTATAGCTAATGTCACTGTTGTTCTTTTATACCATAATGGAAACTGAGAGGCTTTAGGAACTCGTTTAGGAGTATACTCGTCAATAATGGAAAACAGCACCTCATAAAAAGCATCCACAGCACAGTTTGTGTCTTTCTCGTCAAGTAATTTGCACCAATCAATTTCATTCAATTTAAAATTTATCTGCTCAAAGTTAGCTTTTCGATAATTATACATAGGCTTACAATTGACCTTTAGTCGAGTCTCATTCACAAAGGTTGGAATACTAACTAATAACGAGGGATGATACCCATCTTCAGGTACTAGTGGGAAATCACATTTCTCAACATTACAATCAATATCCGACAGCACCAGATCCAAAACGGAAACATTACAATTGTGTATGAAATTATATTGTTCAATATTTGTGAAACGCATAGTCTCCAAGAGGGCACGTAAGATGGGGCCACGCTGCGGACCTACAATTGTCCGTCCCTCGTTATCTCTACTCCACTTGGCATTAGGAATATTGTAATCACCTATGATACATATATGAACCCCGTCACCCTCTTCCATGAGCATATCAGACAGTTTGTTTAAGTGTAAATCGTAATCACAAAATGGAGTTACTGGGGGAAAGTATACTACCCCCAAAATGAGTTTTTTCTTAAATTTGATAGATTTACTCCCAGTAGTCAGTGTAAGTTCAACAAACAGATTCTCGCCTATTGTCTCCCACCTAGGTTCACGAATACAGTCAAAGACACGTGACACCGCAATCAGTACTCCTCCCCCGTCACGCTTATTTGAAATGCTGAGATCTCTATCCTTGCGAAATACACTATAGTTATCGCAAAAAAGCTCGCCATCAAGAACACTAGCGTTAAGCCACGTTTCTGTGAGAACAACAATATCATAGCCACCGATGAGTATATTTGAACGAAATACACCGGTTTTGCTTCTTAATCCTCTACAATTTTGATAGTAGACTGTAACAGCGCCCAGGAATGATGAGACACCAATCAAACCGCAATTGCAACACAACACGCTCGCTCACACCCACGCTTCGTCTACAAAATGCCAAGCACACAAAACCATCCGCATAACGAGTTAAAGGAAAATGAGAGTTGGAGGATGTTGGGAATAAATTTTTGCTGTGAATAAGAATAATACAAAAGTCTAGATAATACTTTCTAAATCGCTTAAAGATGTGATAACTATAGCTGGCTCGTTGACATCTTTTCGTGCATAGATTCTTGCATTCTTCACCCATGTAAACTTCCAACCAGAGGCTCTCGATTTCAGTCGAGCTTCTCTGAACAGAAGTTTTTTTTTTAGAGTAAGATGTTCTGAGATATAAATTTTTCGATCCCTGTCGGGAATTCCAATATCTTCTGTAAGCAAGCCTCGCTTGACCTTCGCACCTGCTAAAAAAGCATCACGAGTTTTTTGCTGAGAAAATTTGATAATAATGTTTTTAGGTTGGTTTTTAGTGGCAGAACCATGCGAAACCCTGTGGACTGTGACAATATCAGTATGAGTGATTGGAATTCCTATTTTATTGGCTATAGTAGTCACCACGTTCATCAAATTTTCACCTTTATGTTCGGTGACATTTTGTATTTCAACGTTGCAACGTCTTGCTCGCTGTTCCACCTCGTCAGCACGCATCTCCATATCACGTAACTGTTTTTCCATTCCGTCCAATCGAGTTAGGACATTCTGGTGTTCGATTTTGAGTGTATTATAATCATGTATGACGTTCTTAAATTGCTTAGTAACTTGCTCGAATTCATCGACTTTCTTAATACAATTATTCATGGATTCGAAAATCCCACTATATTTCTCATCCATTTTACTAATCATTTCATCGAACTTAGAAGTAATATTTGTCATGAAGTACTCGAGTTTTGTATTTATGTAATCTTGAAACTCCATATTCATCACATTATCCTTAAGTGACAGTGGTGAAAACGGCTTCATGCTACTGTCAGTGAGATTTTTGTCTATGACCACATCAGCAGACAACTTCACAGGTGTCGCCATTTTTAATGTGGTAGGAATGGCGGGAGATGTTGATGTGCGCGGGCTTTCAGTGATAACGATCTTGCTACTAGCTGGAATCGGCATATCATCATGTTTTAATGTATTCTTAGGACTATTTACGTAACCCTTTTTACATGGTGAGCAGTTCCAGGATGCTAGGCGCTGTCTAGTCATTTTTTCATGTGATATATTTGCACAGACACAGTGATAGCGATTTTGACAGCTGCTGCAAGACATTGAGTCTTTGGGATGTGTAATCTTGTTACAATAGGCACAGAAGCGGTTCATCTTAATCGTTGGATTTGCAAACAATACAGGAAAGATGAGTTATTCAGTTATTATCCTTACACAATGACAAAAAAAGTAGTTTCGAATGATTTAGCTTATAAGTTTGCGTAAGTATATGTACATACGTCAGATATAATATCTTAGAACAGCTGTTTTTGACAAGTCATTGGCGGCAATCAGATTATATGAATAATTGAATCTCTTACTGATCATCCGCTAGCAAAAATGACTTCAGCAACAAACTAGGCCTTCCAATGTATCTTAGTGTGTTTGTAGAAGACTTTCATTGATAAATCACTCAAATATAAACCATTTAGATAGAGAAATAAAAACGAAGAACGTTATAAAGAAGTTAGCTAAAAAATGACATTGAGGATTGGTAACATATTTCTAAATTTAAAAAAAAACAGTATTTTTTTCGAACATCTGCCATTAACAGGAATGTTTGCGCAAAAGAGAGAGACTTATTTTTTGCCTTATGTTCCACGGCTTGACCTTTTAAAAAATATGTCTTAATAATGAATGAATGAATGCGAATCTTTGTTAGATAAGTACCTACCTACCAACATTGAGACGAGTACGTGATTTAATTAACGAAATCTTCACAAAGGTAATTTTCTAGTCATTTAATTTTCGACTATGATGTTGATATAATTAATTAGTAGATATAATATCGATGTAAATATGTTCAGCTTAGCGTCACAGTATAATATCCTGCCTGAAATAATTAAGTAGTGAGGCTTTGACGCCAAGAATACATTTTCTATTGCTATACATGAATAATATCTTATACCTAAAAATAAAGTTTATCTCTGAGACTGAATTGGCAAAAAGCTGTAATGGTCCCAGTAGAATATGATGTATTTTTAATATATTTTTTTTTCTAAAAAGATGTATCTGGGTTTTGTTATAAACCCAAATACAACGTTATACACCTTTCAAACTAAGCTAAAAGCTTGTGCCGTGAAAGGTGAGTTTGCCGGCACCTGGGATCGAACCACAACAACATTTATTATTATACATCTATATTAAAGTTTTTCATAAGATGTGAATGAAATCACAAAGTTTTTTAGTAACTAAAATGAATACTTTTTATTTATTTTATATCTTATTTTGTGAAATGTAAACATACTAACATAGATTGGAAAACAAGAAAGAGAGATATTAACATTTTTTTATGTAATCGACAGTGAGAATGAAGAAGGTAATTGGTGAAGGTGGTCCACGCAACCAAAGTGAGTCAATTTGTAAGCGTTGGGATGCCTTTTTCACTTTATCCGATTAGACTTTGCGCATTGTGTAAAGATTATTCTACAATTGAAAAACCTGATTGGTTTTGTCAACAAATATAGGTATAAACACAATAAATATAGTCTTTCAGACGTAAGATGTTATTTATCAAAAACCTTTCAATAAGGTTCCTTAAAATCCGTTTAAAGATCTGCAAAGGCCAAAATATAATTTATTTATAAACATTCTTTCTCTTAATTCTAATGCTTTGAAAAATAACATCGTGAGCAAAATTAACTTATTATGGAGGTCGACGTTGACTTAACACTTTTGAATATTTTTTTTCTGAATTGTTTAAGTCGATGTACAGTAAAGTATGAATCAGTAATAAGACCCATATTGAGTTTGGGGCAAGCTCGATCTCTGTAAACTTTCTTTATATGTTATGTTAAAAAAAATAACAACAATTCACATTAAAGTGAAAATAATTAAATATACATAAATTATCCACGATTTTGTAAAGAACAATTCCACTTATAGTTTGACTTGGTAGGTATTATTCATATAATATTCATCTTATCAAAGAGATAAGTAGTTATGTACGAGATATTCGTTGGTATTTCATTAATCATAATTAAACAATCATAATTTATAATATTATGAAGACGTCAAACATTTAGACAGTGACTGTTTTTCATACAAAATAATATAATAATTATGTTGTTTGTTTTGAAGTGTTCTTATATTGTGTATTTTTGTTTTACTAGCTTTTGATTCCTAGAAATGTATCGTAAATAATAAGTAGTTTTATTAAACTCAATTTAATGTTGACGTGTGTTAAATATGGTTGGTTAAAATTTATTGGATTGGGCTGCAATGAGTTTCGATTTTGCTCTCCATTCCTCTCTATTTCAGCTAGTCTCTTAAATTCTACGTACCTATGTGACACAATAAATTCATGCCCTTCTTCACTTAGTCCATAAAGGTGAAGGTATCATGGTCGACCTGCACCATTTATACCTTCGCTCTTGCCATCTGTGATGGTGATGAGCAGGCCTGGGTGCCTGATATTGTCGCCAACCCAGTTAGCTCAATCATTTTAATCTAAGTTTTAAATAGCTTTTCCCCCGAAGATGCTTATTGCCGAACGCTTTCGCCTTGCGGCATCTTCAGGGCAAGAGTTTCTTAAACTTAAAGAATAGAACAAACTAACCTATATACATTATAATAGTCTAAGGGTTACTAGATTCTATTAAAACAGACATAAATTCGTACACAGGGTAAATTAATCGTTCCAGTGTAACTATTAATGTGTCTATAGAGGACATATCACAAACGTACATGCAACATAATATTCATATATTTGAACACACTCAAATAATATATATGTGATAATTATGTAATTAATTTCAATTTGCTCTGATCCAAATCTTAGAAATCTTTGTTTATAATATATAAACTATTATTTAAATATTTTAAATAATTAATGCTTATCCCTTTTAGTCAAATATAACCATTGCAAAGTAATAATATTTTCATGAATAAATAAACACAACATTTTTCTCACCACTGCATACCTATCACAATATAAAATAATTATAAATTGAAATTGTAAAATACCCAATGGCGAGCAATCCTTTCTAGACTGTGATCAGGACAAAGGCTTCTAACCACGATTTCGTCAAATCCGATTTTATATTTAAAAATCAATAGTTTATGTCTTATCCACATTCTGGTAAAAGGATATGATCTTGAATTGTCTATTTTTTATATAAAAAAAGCAAATATTTACATATATATTATATTACATATGGAAACGTACATATGAAGAAAGTAGGTATATAAATATGTATCGATTGAAAGCTTCTTATTAAAAAAATACAAATGATACAAAATCAATAAACAAACGTATAATAACTTGTAACTCGTAGAAATGGGATTGATAAAAATGGACGGAATCAATTTAAATATATTTATAAAAATAAACGATTTTAACCATAGTTATAACTACTGATCTCGAGTAGTTAAATCTTAAAATCTTAACATAAATTTCAAAATTCAGATTTACCGGTAAAAAAAATAATCAGCTCTTTAGGATAGTGACAATTTCAACGTATTTTTTCTGAAAGATAATTTTATTTCAAATATTTATAGTATTTTTTTTTATTTATTTATGTATTTAAAAAAAAAGATCACAAGCAACTGATAAGTGGGTACCTACCTAGATATTTAGACTATTATAAAATGTCAAATTTACTCAAAAAATATTCTAGCGCAAAAATAATAAAATATAAGCTCCGTATGATACTAAACATCATAAAGAGGTTGACAACCTAGTATGCTGGAGGAGATCTGCCCACGTCCTAGTCTTTATTACATTGTTTAGTGTCGTATTATATTCAACTTGTTGTACGACTTGTTGAACGTTAAATTACCTAAATGTCAAGCATTACGAAATTTCCAAGTTTTATGACAAAAAATAAAATGTCCGATTTATCAAACAATCGATCAATACCTATGCCATCTAAATGGGGGAATCAAGATACCTACTAATCTTACATCGTCCCGAATACCAAGTATCGAAAACGAGGGTAAATGTCACAATATTTATATAATACATTTTAACAGTCTTCTTGGTAATAGAACAGAAACAATCGGCAATGAATAGGAAAATTGGACTACACATTATAGAAGACCATAGAAATTTTATTCCTTTTTAAATTGCAATTTTATTGAACTATTTTTTAAATACACAATTTTTTTTTAAATTAAATTGTTTCATCTTTTGCTTCGACATTGTTAATACTGTTTCAATTCCAACCATGATGGAAAATACACAAAAAGTCACGAATCATATTAAAAGTAGCAAATTTTATTAAGTATATTTTGTGACGAATATATTTTGTTTTAATTTAATATGTATATTTTGTTTTAATTTTAATAACCGAGTTAGTTGGAAGACATCGCATCTTAGCGATAAATTCGCCCTCTGTACATTAAATTGTAACTTATATTTATATGAAACTGTTTTATTTTGTAATATTGTAACCAATGTACAGTGAAGAATAAAATAAATAAATAAATGAATACACTCAATTTCATCATATTTTTTTTTCCAAGTTTTTCATTCATATAGTGAGTAACAATCCATTGGGTTAGTCTGCAACTAGTTTGGACTTTCTTCTCCATTCCTCCCTATTTTCTTCTAGTCTCTTTAATTCTACGTCATAAACAATGTGCCACAGTTCATACAATTGATCTGTTTATCTATCTCTTGGTCGGCCTCTAGCATTTTTGCCTTCGGTTATGCCCTTCACGATTGTGGTGAGCAGGCCTGGGTGCCTGATATTGTGGCCAACTTAGTTTGAAAATAAAACGGATGATGGTAAAAATTATTGATCTGGATGAAAATCGTGGGATTTTAAGCTTACTTAAAGAATATTACTCAACAGGCAACAATCCACACGAAAGATCCATTAAAACGTGGGAACTAAGTTTGACAGTAATGCTTAGACGTCATCCAAGTTTATATTCTTAATGGGTTCTGAGTAAGCAAACGGAAATAAATAGCTTATTTAATATTTTATTTATAATAAGCTAATGTAAAGAGTTGTCTGAAATTCTAAGATTCATTGAATGTGGGCGGCTAATGGGTTATCTTTCTAATTTTGAAGCCACATTATTTGGGTTTGCGGATAGCCCAAAAGTATCCTTATAGTACTCGTAAGGAATGGTTATGTCGTGAATGAGGTGTAAATTGCCTGCGAGATGATTTGAATACCTATGTATTCATAAAATATGTAAAATCTTTAAATCAGCAAAGATGAAGCAAAGGACATATTTAATATGTCTCATTTTTTGGCTCGGTGAGAACGATCTGTGTATTAATTATTATTACATACGACATGACCTACTCTGATCTGAGATGCCGTCATATTGTATTAAATTCTTTTAAATTATTGATTCTATTAAATTTAATGTTTCAGTGTTGACATTGTGAAACAACATTTTAATAATATAAAATTTAAAATAACACTCCTTTTTGTTTCACATTAATGTATACAAAGTAGGTAGGTATAATCACAATTACGCCAAGCGCTTTCACCAATAAATTGGCAACATCAGGGCGGAGTTTATACTGAAGGTTAATTATAGTTCAATTTATCTTAAAATGGAGCTGCAAGGCTTATTTTCAGCGAAAATAAGGGCTATCACATGGAACCTTTGCTGGAAAAGTTGCCCTGTCTAAGAGTAGGTGAAAGAGTCCTATAAAGCCTTGAATAATAATATGCCACCTCAGTCATTTTCTAAGTTTTGTATTCTCAAAACAGCTGTTAGTAGACCCGTACGCTCAGCTAAGACATCCACCAATATCCTGGCTGAGATTAATTGAGCCAACAAGACCCGTAATCTGGAATTGATTTTTCGAGGACCTTCGTTAAAACCAATCGAAAACAACTTTCAGGAGCAGAAAATCCTCTTACATAGATTTCCGCATCCTTGAGGTGGATGCTATTATATTATCGTTATCTTAATGCGAGCACATTCGCACATTTATATTGTTCGCGGTGATTCCTCTGGTTGTCTCGGTTGCTTCACTGTATTTATAATATTATATTTCATATAAAAATCATCGACGTGAATGCTGGCCTAAAACTTTTACACTTAGCCCAGCATTCGATTCCACCTATTCATCATACTGTTCTGCCAATGTTATATTATTTGTTTTATTTAGATAAATTGACGAAATGCTGTTCGGAGCCATTTACACTCTGATCAGCATTGATTTTGAAATAAATTTTACCAATTATTGTTCTCTGACGTCTCTCTGAGAAATTGTATGCTTTTTATATGTACATGTACTAATTGTTATTTTGACTGACGATTCCAAGTGTCCGGTTGGACCTAGGAATGATGAACAAATAAATAAATAAATAAATAAATGCTCCATTAAACGGCGCCGAATAAATCATCCGACATCCTACATACCTACAAGAAATATTATAGAAAATAGTGGAAGACAATAGATATATTATCTTATCTTATCCCGTAGAGCACCCGGTAAAGAATTGGTCTCCCACTCTTCTCCGTAAGTTTTCGAGTGCCCTATAAAAGGCAGGTGTTCGAAAAATTAAGACACATTACATCTTAAATTCAGCGATGAGGTTTGCAACCCATCCTGAATAATTATCTTGATTTTATATTGGCAGAGAGAGGACAGCTTGCATGTCAATAATATGCAGCTGGTCTGCTGGCTACCCCACTTGTGGGATATGCCGTAATGGTATTGTACTAGTAGTAGTACAATAGATAATATTATGAACAGAGAGTTTGTCTTATAAAAGCATCTTTGAAGTAAATATGCGCAACATTATTGAAGACAAATTACCTCACTAACTATGCGTAAAGAAGTTGTAGGTATTATACCAAAACAAAACCTATATTTAGGTATTATATTAAATTTGTTAACGATTCATGTATATGTACATACACCTACGTACATTAACTTAGACGTAATTACTGGGTTGTATAGTACAGGTATAACAATATAAAATTATATGGTAGGTACACTGGTGAACAAAATTACGGTATTAGAAATACATAACTTATCAGACACCACGATTGGGGAATCAAGTAAAGGTACATAATATTGTTAATTGTACAAAATCTAATCGGAAGAAGTGAGAAAACAAAGCCCAGCACTAACCAACAATTTTTTTTTCAATATATTTTATTATCTTAAAGAAACAAGTGTTTCGTTCATAAGATTACAAAGTAATAAATCTTACAACTAGGGAAATAAACAATTTGCATAAATATAAAACCAAAATTAAGTTATTATATTTATACATTAATGGCATCAGCCTCTAATGTGTTAATTACAATTTTTCTAAAAATAACAAATACTAATTAAAACAAATATGTACCTACTTAATACAATAACAATAATTACAGACAGAAGAGAGAAAACAGAATTTAGATTTAGTGTATACAATTATCACACAAAATAATAATTAATATTAGAGTATTTCAAGTCAAGAGCTAAATTTTTATAAAACCGATTGTCAGATACAGAATAATGTATTATGTAATTCAATAATATTACTAGCCATAGTAACAGTGTTTCTGTGAAAAGGTAATACAAATTTATAAAAACAGTAGTAGAAGAATATACATGTTAATAAAATTATTCTTAAGATAACAAAAAATATTATTGACAGAATAGAGAAAAGGATTTTTTTTTAAAATATGCATAAAATATCACACATCATTAAAATTTAGAGTATTTCAGGTCAAGAGATAGATTTGAATTAAACCGATCAATGAAATCCAGAATAATGTATTATGTAATTTAATGATATTTGTTATAGTAATAGTAGTTTAGTGAAAAGATACTACATATAAGTTTAAAAAAGAATAATTAAAAATTGTAGAATAATAAAAAAAATGTAAATATGCCAAATTAAGAGCAGTCACATTCTACAATACATATAAATATTTTTGAAATTGGTTCTAGGTTGGCTTTAGTGATCATTTTCGATGTCCATGGACAACGTTCACCAATTCCACCATCCTCACTGTCACGATGTAAGGTCAACTAATCGAGAAAAATTTTGTGCAAACCGTATAAGCAACCGTTTTTCGGGATCTCATATTATATCATTCAAATCTCGAATGAATTAAGATTTCCCGTCCAAATGATACCAGAACAATACGTTCCAATACTTTATCAGCTAATATTTAGGTGAAGTGTTAAGGTTTAACTGAATAGGTATATGAATTGAATATATATGTAAAGTTTTATCGTATTTATTGTGAAATACAATAAATTATTCAAAATTTAAAATAGCACCGACTCATGTGGTGTAATACGATTAGCGCTTTCAGTAATGAATAAGCATCATCAGATCGGATAGGAGAGAATTTAAAGTTATTTTACCTGATGATTCAAATTTGATTTGCTTTGTATATATTATAGTGAAACATAAAACAATGTTCCTTTATTTTTTAAATTGTTTAGGCGTATATCAAATTCAGTTTTGTATTAGTCAAAAATTTTGATCACTAGTGTAGGTTATATGGAATTATTTAGAGTATGTGTATGTATGTATGTGTATAATTAAGGAATTCTCCTTCATAAAGGATACAAACCACGGTCTACTAAATGTCCTCAGGCAATTAGGTGAAATAAGTCCCAAAGTGCTTGTAATTTCACAACCAAATATACCACTTATACATAAGTAAGTACACATACAACGCCTTACATTCTCCGAATCCCTAAAAGACAATTTTCCCCTTTTATCTCTTAACCCTATTTTTTTCTTCTCTATCAAGCGAAATGTTTCAGTAAGCTTCTTTGCTATTACACCATATAATTTTCTGTAGAAGAAACGCCATCAAAATTGCACGTTTTAAAATGTATTATTTGATTGGATTGCGTATGTATTATTGAGTCTTGAAAATTTCAGAGAACAAATTATTAAAAACCAGAGAACAACTAAACTATACTATACCCTCACGCCGTGTCCCAAGTGGGGTAGGCAGAGAGAACTGAACGCCAATCAGATCTATCTTTACACACTTTCTTCACTTCCTCCACATTCGTACAGTTTCTCATACACACACGTCGGTTCCTCTTCCTCAATACGTCCTTGAGAATTTGATCAACGTGATAAAGCCATGTGGTTCTCGAACGCCCGCGCTTCCTCACACCCTTTCTTTCAGACAAGTATATCTTTTTTGTCATTCTTACCTCGTTCATTCGTTCAACGTTCAACACTAGGTGTGCGATTCGTCAAGAGCCCGATTCGGGTTAATTAAACTAAAATAGTTGTGTTGTTGTTCTATGATTATTGTTACATTATATTTTGTTGTTCATTTCTTTTGTTCTTCTTGCACATCATCGTTCATATAACAAATCAACAGAGCAGTTTACCTAAGAAAAATGCGATGATGTGCATTAGCAGGATTATCTCTACATAGAGATTATCATTATCATGGCATTATGAATTACGCTTTAATTGAATTCTCTGATTGTGCATGCTGTAGACGCTCTTAATTGGGGAACTGGCCAGATCTTGTTGTATGTTTGTAATTTATGTATTGTGTTGTCAGTTTTCTGTGAGTGTCTCTATAAAATAAAATAAAAAATAAAATATAACATGTTCAAACCACCGTAGTTTATTCAAACGCATTCTGTATAAAACACTCTTCTTGCATCCGCTCATTCTTCTAATTCACCAGAGAAATAACTAATTTTAATGTTATAAACATACATATCTTACTTTTCATGTCATAAAGAATGTGTATATTTTATTTTTTTACCTTTTATGCCCAGCCTAAATCATTCTACTCCAATATATTATGTTCATGATCTTTTTCTGTTTTAGAATGTTATGTAAATTGAGTATTTTGCTTGAAACGCATTTCATATTTTTTATCTTTTTTGTGGATTTGTAAACGAACTGATTTATTTCTAATATTCGCAAACTTCACTGGTCAAATATTGATTAAGTAAATGTATTTATTTGTAATATGATGTAACAAATGACTGTTCGTTTTGCATGGCTAATAAATTAAAATAGATGGCAGTGTGTAAATATTGATTTGTCATTGACTTGAATCAGGCTTTCAGGATTATCGCCATCTCTCATCACTAGATGAATTAATAGGTGTTCTGAGAATGCCCAATGATGGTTGGCCAAAAAGAGGCCGCAAGGGTTCCGTCAGCCTGGGCGTCCCTCTTTCACAATACACCATTTCTATGACAACGACATCAGAGCGCAAGGAAAATCGTGGGAAGAGGTGACGCGAGTGGCGCAGAGACGTTCTGAATGGAGGATTCTGGTATCTGCCCTGAGCTCCCGAGAGGAGCTTTGAGGGCGATAAAATAGAATGGAATAATAATAATATAGGTCTACAGGCTCACATTTAGTAACTCGAAGCTTTCATTTGACTGAACAAACAGCTTTCGATAAAATATTCAGCACGTATAAATAGACATTTTTATAACAATATAAATTTACCTTTATTTAACAGCTGATATCGTTATAATATTTCCTGGCTTTATTGAATGGTGTCAAGATTATGGTAAAACTGTTATGGTAGTATTATTCAATGGAATGTTTTCGTTACAGTATCTCACCCTCCCAGGATGACTGGATGATAAAAACCGAATGTTTTCAATAACATATAAGTATTATTTATACACTGTGTATACGTATTATAATATCTTCCAACTTATACGTAGGTACTGTTCCATTCCCATCGCCGCATACATCTTTAGCGACGGGATTGGTCATTTCCATAAATTTTAGATACTTGTCAAACTGTGGAAATGCATAATAAAGTTTATATATTATTATCAAAGTTCGTCGGTAGCCTGTAAGTAGAGTCTCGACCTCATGCACATGAGGTGAGTGGTTCGATTCCAGGTGTCTGCAAACTCCCCTTAAGAGGGGAGTTCGTATCGTAAACGACACAATATTTTAGCTTACTGTGAAAGTTATAAAAGGTTGTATTTGGATTTATAACAAAAACCCAGATACATCTTCAAAAAAATGTTTTGTTTGAAATTAAATACAATTATATAACTAAAATCGGCCCAAAATCACGTTGAAAAGAAAAGTTGTTTCCACAATCTTCATATTTATAAAAGTTGAATTCAATTTTTTCACTGACTACTACGTTTTTGAGGGATATCATTTTATCCTTTTGTAGAGAATTTATCATCAACCTTTTGTAGAGAATTTATAATAATGATTGCGTAAGATGTAGGTACGTCCCACAGATTCATAATAGCTGCTGAGGGATTAGCATAGCCAATTCACTTCTCTGCTCTTATGTTGATTCTAAAAGCTCGTATGTGAAGTAGCACAGCACAAGTATGAAGGAGAAAAAGAAGAAGAATATGATGATGTATTGGGAGAAAGAGAAGAAAGTGTGGAGGGAATAGGGGAATATTGAAACTTTTCTCTCCCTCTCACTCTTAAAGTAGTTATGCGAAGAAATGAAAGAATTATAATTTATAATATTTATTATTATTCGACATATTATATTGTTCGATTCATGAATTTGTTATGTAAGTCATAAAATTTATCGCAGTTATTGTGTTTCTAAGCAGAAACTTAACGATGTGAATGTTTGAATACATTTTGTCGAATTATTTGCGAAAATATCTGTTTAGTATGTTTGTGTGATAGGCTCGTTTATTGTGCCCCAGTTCTTTGTTTAATTTTATAATATTATTATAAAATGCATACTTATGTACCTGCCTATATTTGGCTAAGTATGTAGACATAATATTATCTTAGTTTAAACCTGAATAATGGGGGGCACCCACTGCCGCATATATGCTCCGTCCAAGTGAACGACCTAATGTAGCAAGGGCTCCATTAGAAGAAGAACCATGAATAATGAAAATATTAACTCACAAAACACTTTTAACTACATTGGTACTAAAATTATTTGTTTGACAATACAAATTTTATTTATTTATTTATTTAATTCTTTACTGTACATTGTTTACAATAAAACAAATTAACATAGAAAATATCATTTATACAATTCAATGCACAGAGGGCGAGTTTATCGCTAAAATGCGATGTCTTCCAACTAACCCATTTTGAACCGTGCAACAATTTTTTTTTAAAGATATACCTATCTGGGTTTTGTTATAAACCCATATACAACCTTATACACCTTTCACACTAAGCTAAAAGCTTGTGCCATGAATGGGGAGTTTGCTGGCACCTGGGATCGAACCACGGACCCCTTGTTCTGAAGGCCGAGACTCTACCTCCAGGCTACCGACGAACTCATTTATTTATAAATGAAACAATGAACAGCATTACAGTAAAAACCATTTCGCTGTCATTGTACGTACACATAGAACAATCAAGACAATAACAAAATATAACAGAAAAATACAGACACAGAAATTCTATGACAAATATAATGTAGAAGAAAAAGGAACACCTATCGAGCGCGTCGAACCGAATATTAACGTCGAATATTACATAAATATTATATTAAAGCATTAAGGAGTATCCCACCACTTTCCCCTGGATGTTTTGAGAGCTGAGTTCCTATATCATCCAGACTCAACGAAACAAAAGAAAAATTCAAAAGTTCAAAAATTCAAATTAAATTTATTTAAATCAAGAACTTTGAAGAGTGTGGAAGTGTTCAAGGCAAGGTTAAAGACCCTATCGTTTAGGAGGTTTTATGTTTCTTGAATGGGCTCTAGCGGTGGCTTTTTCACAAACACGTGCAGATTATATATCGTCTTCACGGGTACCAAAAAGAATCCTTGAGGGACATCCAGGTGAAAAAAGAAGAGTTGGCAGACCTAGGCTGAGATGGAAGGATGAGGTGAGGAAGGACGCAGACCAAATACTACAGGTGACAGACTGAAAAACCACATCGGGAGACAGGAGAAGTTGGAGGCGAGGGATTATTATTTAATGTTTTAATACCCCTGACAAATAAGGCATTTAATAAATTATAAATGTATTTTGATTCAATTTCCGTAATCTCGGTTTCTGTTTATTAATTTATTTATTTATTTATTCTTTTTGCACATCATCATTACATAACAGTGTTAACAAAATAATATAAAATTTTAGAAACTAGGACGATGTGCAGTGGCGAGATTATCAATATAAAGTGATTTCTTCCATCTAACCACGAAGGTACACATCAAGGTGTTCGAAGATAAACACATGAGTGTACCTATGAACAAAAAGTTAATATTTTGTATAAAATAAGATTCCACTGTTCGAAGGTACACATCAAGGTGTTCGAAGATAAACACATGAGTGTACCTATGAACAAAAAGTTAATATTTTGTATAAAATAAGATTCCACTGTTCGAAGGTACACATCAAGGTGTTCGAAGATAAACACATGAGTGTACCTATGAACAAAAAGTTAATATTTTGTATAAAATAAGATTCCACTGTTCGAAGGTACACATCAAGGTGTTCGAAGATAAACACATGAGTGTACCTATGAACAAAAAGTTAATATTTTGTATAAAATAAGATTCCACTGTTCGAAGGTACACATCAAGGTGTTCGAAGATAAACACATGAGTGTACCTATGAACAAAAAGTTAATATTTTGTATAAAATAAGATTTTGAGGGTATATTTTTTTAATTTCCAAAATCTGTTGAATGTCTTTTGTAGCAAACATACTAGCCTATCTAACGATGCAATTATTTTTCTGGTATGTTGAATACTTATTGAGAAAAAAAATATTGAGCTTTTTCACAAAACGGCATACCTTAAATAAAATTGTCTAGTTATAATTATTCATATTGAATTTAAAATATATATATATATATAAATCTAAACACCAGTCTATTGTTGGAATACACAAAAATATTTTTTTCCAAAAAAATATATTTTTCAAACAAAAGATTTGTTTCTTTCGAATATTATGTGGAGGAGTTTCTAAAGGTAAAAACTTGTCTTGAAAAACTAGATTTTGATCTCAAAGCTCAAAAATCCTTGACATTTTTGTCTGCCTATCGACTGAGTCAAAAATATAACTAAACCAATTTATCATCAAATCATCTCGAGAACTATTAGTGCTTCAAGGTAAATAATAAATATAAATTATCTAATACTTAATTGTTTGTAAGAAGACAGGTATACTGTCTTAAAGCATTTTCACACTTTGAAACTTATTAGGATTTTACCTTCACACACATTGATTTGAAATCGCCTCGATGTCAGAACATTTGGAAAATAATGTAAATATTTTACAATAAACAATTTTCCAAATATGGTATTAAAGCAGACTACGTGGAGCACCCGGTGAAGGGTTTTCCACTCTTTTCCGTAAGTTTTCGAATGTCCTGTAAAAGGCAGACGTTGGAAAAAATTAAGACATAGATAGTAATATTAAAGCAGCAGCGGCGTACCTCTTTCTTCTAAATTAATTTCTTTGAAAGAAATGAATTTATTTTTCTCCATTGCACCTCAATAGAACTTAACAATTAGACGAAAGCAATAAGAATAAGAAATCATCATCATCATCATCGCCCACAACGCTCCTCTTGGGAGCACAGGGCAGAAACCAGCCTCCTCCATTCAGAGCGGCTCTGTGCCAATTGCGTCACCTCTTTCCACGACATTCCTTGCGCTCTGATATCGTTGTCATAGGAACGGTGTATTGTGAATGAATAAGAAAACCCTGATAAAAATAAAGTGACAATCCTCGGGCAATATAAAAATTTAGATTCGAATATTATTTCTTACTTATTGCAAAGGGTATTATGAAGGTCGCTTTTTTAATAAAACTCGTTAATCTAAGACATTTTTTTTGTTGTCTTAAATATTTGTTGAAACGGAAAGGACAGTTTTCATGTTTATTATATGCAGCTGGTCTGCTGGCTACTCTACTTGTGGTTGATTTATGCCGTTGTGGTATGGACCAGTTAAGTACAGTTTTTCGTGCATCGATGATGTATGCAACTTTTCCAGCTGTCATTACATTAAATACAGTTGATGACCTAAATATATATTTCATTCAGCTGATTTACTTTCAAGATTTTAATTTCCTGTAAGTTTCACGATGTGATTTTGGCTTTAACATCTTAAATAGCAGATATTTTCAGAAGATCCTTCGGTTGTTCATCCTCTTAGAGATTAATTAATTATTACACGTGCTACCTCTAAATGCCGGAATGATTGACTGGTGGAAGAAAAAAGGTCAGACAATTGAATCGTTCATTTCAAAAATAACTGACGCCAACTTTTTTCAATTATCACTTTTCTGTGTATCAGAATGAGTAGGAGCTTTGTGTTTTTCCTTACTAAAAAAATGTTGAAAGATGATTATTTGTATTATCTTAAAGAAAACTTATTTCTAGCTAAATAAAAAAAATCGTACTCGTATATGTTGACGTACAAAACATCGTGTCGCTTCCATTTTAGGGTAGGCAGAAGGGATCCACCCTTGTGCAAATTTTCGCTTCATACAATTCATGTCCTCAACTTGCATGATCCTGTAGGTTTTATAAATCTGATCATTAAATTACATACCTATTTAGGTGTCACTTATTTGAAAATCCGAACAAAGAAACAATTGAGACTACTTCGCAGTAAGCAAAATTTTTGTGTCGTATTTCCTTCATTTGTTGTATCTTTTAATTTTTCTTTGATCGTTTTTTAAATAATAAATTGAATAATAATTATTAATACCGAGACGGTAAGAACTCACAAAGTTTTATTAAAAAAAATGAATTGGCCTCCAGAGTAAAATATTGTGTACCTACCTACTAACGAAAAAATCCCATTAATATTAAATTTTAGAAAAAGCACTGAATAAATAAATAATTATTTACTAGTTATTTTCAAGATAAATCGATTATTCTTTTTACATATATAAAATGTTTTAAATTTTTTCGACCGTGTTCAGTCGTATCTATCAGGGGCTCTGGAATGTTAAATTGTTTTCACTTTCTATAATTATGCATTTTTTTCATGATTTATGTATCTATTTTTTTTCAGTTTATTTCAGGACATTCTAAAATTTACAGAAAAAAGCCAGAGACTTTTTCTTCGACAGAATGCTAGAATCACTGTTTCAACTAAGTTTTTCTAATTTAAAAATGAGTAAATATTTTCTACATGTCCTATTTGAGTCGGGGATCTATTTCGTCTAGGTAATTTTTACTTCAGAGATTCCTTTCCATTGCTATTGTACACACTAAATCGAGTCTTTGGACGCGCACATTTTTCATTTTACGTTGTAAGGTTCGTCTAGGACGGCCGACACAACCTGCTGCTCTCTACCACAGCTTTTCACGATCTTACGAAACTGCACTGAGAAAAATACTAACGAAATTTCACAATGAATCATTGGTACGTACTATCAGATTAGGACCAGAGATAGAACAAACGATTCATTGGTACGAATCTAAAATATAAACTTTTCGAAAATAATTTTTTGGTAAATTTACCAAAGACTTGTTTGCGATAGAGTAATATTATAGATTTATACTAATGAATCGTTTGTACTATCTCTGGTCCTAATTTGATAGTACGTACCAATGATTCGTTGTGAGTATTTTTCTCAGTGTGTTTGAAAATTGTTATTCATTTATACAAACTTTCGTAGAGAACCCGGCAAAGAATTTACCTTCCAATATTTTTCGCAAGGGCAAGGGTCATTTGCAATGAAGTGGGTGATCGTGTTATCATCCAACACGAATCTTAAAATCGAGAATAAAAATGTTTTATTTGGGCATTTAATTAAGTACAGTCAATACAACATACCTTTAAGTTTAATAATGCAAAAAGTAGAAATGTCAACTTTCGTATAATTTATATGTTTTTAGCTAAAACTTTTCCGATATATTTGAGTAGTATTTTGTATAGACAAAATATTCATGAATTTACATTTCTGAAAAAGAAAAATGTGTGTTGTCGATGTTGAATCATGTTACAAATTTACATTTCGATTGCCTGTTTAAAAATGATGCGGAGGTGTCACACGAAAAGAACATGTTGAAAATAGAAATAGAAAAATACAATGCGAAAAAAATAAATATTTGATAGTCGGTTGCCTAAATACATACATGACTGCTTTGCGGAAAAAATTGTATATAAAAATGATATCGACCATCCAGTTCCATAATTCAACAAGTCTAAAATCAACACCACTATTTCAATCCCACAAATAAATAACTAACTTAAATATTTAGTCATGGAAAAAATAATAATGCAATTTTAAACAAGTGTTCATTTCTACTATTGTTTGTTAATTCGCAGAGAGACGTCTTTCGAATTATAAGGTCATTATCAATCTGAATTGTTTACAACTATTCATCTAATTAAGTTTTGAACTACTATAGATGACTCGCACACATTGAATTGCTCAGAAAAATGGACATTAATATTTTTGCCTAGTCTGAGGATCGAACCCACGACCCCTCGCTTGCAAGGCGAGTGTGTTAACCACTAGTCCGACCTAATGAATTAGGTTACATACTAGTTAGGTATATTATATATACCGTGTGTACGTGGTGATACATCAATGTGAACTTCCTTAAGGATAGCATGATACAGAGTCTCGATGCTTACGAATCGACACAAGGCTGGTTAAGAGTACTCGTGGGTTCGCGAGGGGTCGTGGGTTCGATCCTCAGACTAGGCAAAAATATTAATGTCCATTTTTCTGAGCAATTCAATGTGTGCGAGTCATCTATAGTAGTTCAAAACTTAATTTGATTGACATCCACACTTCTTAGCAAGTAAAATCCAGTTTTCAAAACACAACAGACTGTGTTACATACAATAGTCAACTATTCATCTGTTTATAATATAGTGTTTACTACAGTATATAAACAGATGAATAGTTGTAAACAATTCATAATATTGATAATGACCTTATAAGTCGAAAGACGTCTCTCTGCGAATTAACAAACAATAGTAGAAATGAACACTTGTTTCAAATTGCATTATCATGGAATTCTACTACGTGTGTACCGTCACAATTAATAAAAGAAAAAATAATACCCTATGTTAAATTTAATAATTTACCATAGACGTGGGTGCTTTCAACACTGGTTTCTCAGTCGGGCAACACTCGCGTCTAAAAAGGTATAAAAGGGGCGGCCATATTAGTTTCTTTCTCTTTGATCATATCCGCTTTTGAAATGTTGTAATCTATACTGTGTGCTTGTTCCTGCTAAATAAATTTTGTAATAATCCAATCGTGGCTTTAATTTATTGGACCAAAATATCCGTTGGTTATTAAATCAATACCTTACTTTAAATTTTTAAAATCCACGAACATCTATGTATATTTCGAATTCAAATTCAAATATTTTTATTAAAATAATATTTACAATTTAATAATATTACATACACACCTTATCACTAAAAAAAACACATTTATTACATATTTGACCCTCAAAATTGAGCAGTGCTCGTGCTTTGAGGGTTTAAACATATTTTATATAATTTAGATAAAACAATAGCGCTCACCAAACAACAACAAAAATAAACACATATCCACAATACAAACAGCAACCAAATACAGTTTCTTAACAAAACTCAACAACAGAGCAGTTGAACAGCTATTTAAAAATATCTTTCAGATTCAATTTAAAACTCTGAATTTTTTTTCTTAGATTTTTTGTCCAGCTTATTAAAGTATTGATCGGAACAATAACAAAGTAGGTATGTCTTTAACAATGTTATTGTTTTTTAGTATATTTCACATTCTGTTATGTTTTAAGGCATAAAATCAAAGTATAAACACACTTGTTAAGTTATTGAATCGGACAGTCGATAAAATATGTGAAATACAATATTTTTTTCTTGAATAAAGAGAAATTCTGATAGATTCTTTTTGATTGACACTATCGTGTTAAAAAGTGAAGAGCATTTCCTCGCAAGGATCGTATTAGAGATATAAATAAATACATGGTTTTTTCATGATACAGATTTCAGCGTAGCAAATCTATGACATGAAATAAGCTGCCCATTGAATGTGTTACAAAAATATCAAAAAAAGCTCTTTCATTGGTTGATTGAGTCGACGTTGATTTTGTAAAACTCCATTATCTTGATATAACAAAACCCAGATATATCTTTTTAAAAAAAAAAAAAAAAAATTAAAACAAAATTGTTTTTAGGTTTTACTGTGATTTATTTGTTAAATCAGTTACCAGGTTTCGACCTATGAGGTCATTGTCAAACTAAATTTACTATATGCCGCGTTGTTATTTAAATATATAAAATAGTATTTTAGTAACAACACGGCATATAGTAAATTTAGTTTGACAATGACCTCATAGGTCGAAACCTGGTAACTTATTTAACAAATAAAATCATAGTAAAACCTAAAAACAATTTTGTTTACATTATATCAATCTTTCATTGGGTTAATTGCAACTAGTGTTTCTCTCTTCTATAAGTTATCAATCATAAGAAAAAAGTCTTTCCACTTATCAAATCATTAACAACCTGCGTGAAAATGACCCGATAAGTGGAAATACGTCTCTCTTATAATCAATTATTTATAGTAAAAAGAAATACGTTTCAATCAACCTAATTATGGAATTCCACTACGTATGCACCGACACAATTATTAATAATTACCCTATTTTTACCAGCACCTTTGAGATGATAGAGTAATTGTTAAATGTCTCAAATAAAAAGATTATTTAATTGTTTTTTTTCCCAGAAGGAACGTTTAAAAACAAATTAACATTTCATATATAATAGAAACCGATGACCTTATGAGATGGAGAATACGAAAAAGAAGATGTTGGCGGGAATATGTCAGAAGACTCGACCTATTTCGACTGCTCACATTGCTTTCCAAGTCAAATACATACTCATTATGTTTATGGGACGTCGTTCACTTGAAAGACCACCAAAGTTATGAAAGGGTAATTAGTTGTCTACGTTTCAAGAAGGCACCTGTGCAAATAAAGAATCCAAAGAGAAGGAGAAAAAGCATTGTACTGATTGTTCATTCATTGAAATATGGTAAGAGCTAATTTCGGCAGCTATCCCTTCATTGACATTTTTTTTATTTAAAAAAAGCAAATCAATTAATTTGTAACTACAAAATTGCAAATTGTTGTTGGTATGATACCTCCTTCATTGATTTGAAACGTCAATTTAGTTATAAGTTAAAGCCACAAGAAGTTTTAAATTTAATTTAATATTATAAATGTTCTGATGAAGGCTCAGAAAACTGCCGTAAGGAAGGAATAGGAACAGGTATAGGAATAAGGGGAGCGAGAGCGATATGGTAGGTATATAATATAAGTAGCAGAACTGAGACATGACAGGGAAGTAACCAAAGTTTATAAAGCGGAAACGGATATGGATACGTCAAATATTTTTGTTTTAATCTAACTCTTGTAGAACTTTTGAAGGCTCAAGGTTAACAGTGAGCTATAATTTTATCAATTATATTTTCTTTTTTAATGTTTAAGAAATTCATCTACTTACTTACTTTTCGTATCTACTATTCCGAATTCTATGCGATCTTTTGCATTTAAAACTTTTCGACGTTTATTTAGTACCTACGATTCTCACGATACGGTTATGGCCGGTCAGGCCTTTAGGTTGGCCATTGGAGCCTGTGTGGTGTTCCTTGCATATCATTTTGCTTAGATTCGTTTTCCATTGACAACTTAAAAAAAGCCTTACATTATACAAAATCAAATCTTCTCACGACAGAATTTTCGACGCTCCAGGTCCTGCAACATGGGACAAGATGTTTGCAATAGTCTGCAAAGGCAATGAAGTAAATAACTCAATTAACGCGCATTGTATGAATCTATCTATCTATTTACCTACATCTCACGCAATCTTAATCTAGGCATTTTTTCAAACATGCGACGACAGACGTCGTATGTCTTTTCCTTGAAACATAATTATTTTCATACAACAGCTTTCTTCCATTGACCCCAGCGAGGAATTTTAGGCGTCGCCAAGCGACTAAATTATTAACGTTTAATATAATTATGTATTACATGCAAAATTAATTTGTGGAAGTGTGTCATTCAAATCAAATAAATGAGTCAATACGTTTCATTCAACACAACTGGCAATACATTAAATCAAACCTTTTAATCATCTACCTACATGAAATGAACAAAAAACATCAAAGCAAAAACATCTTAACTTCATAAAAGTTACGGATCATCCGCTGCAACGGAAGCGGAAATAAACAAAATCACTACACTGCTACTTAAACTTTGTGAAGCTTTCGCTGTTTCAAGCTAAGTTTTATGTGTGTATAACTATGTACAAAGTGTCTATGATGATAATATATAAGAAATGATGATCTTTTCTTTGTCATATTTAGAGATTATTGAAACAAAAATTGACAAAAATAGTTTTTTTTTGTCTCAAAAGCTTATGTGGCTTAAGTTGGACCATAGCCCGTAGTCAAAACACATTTTAGCGTAACGTTTTTGTTCAAATATAGATGACGTTGCAAGAAAGAGTCAATTTTCATAGAAAATTGTGAATTTTAGAACGAAATAAACGAAACGCTATTGTTTGACGTCAATTTTCGTAGCTTGTTGTGTATTTTAGAACAAAATAAACGAAACGAAAACGTAACGCTAGAATGTGTTTTTATTACGGGCCCATGTTTTATAAACTTCGAATTATACGTGGTCAATAACAATACTGTTTTTCTATTCACATTTTTTTTCATCGCCTTGGAAACTTTCTTTACCAATAGGTACGCCGTTTACATGTACCTACTATGACAACGATCGAAGATATTGGAACCCCCAAATATTGATTTAAGCGTAAGGAAGAACCTTACTAAAGCCTTTGTATGGAGCATTGTGCTTTATGGCTGTGAGACGTGGACCATCAGCAAGAGTGAAAGCGGACGGTTGGCGGCCTTTGAGATGTGGTGCTACAGACGCATGTTGAAGATTCATTGGTCGTAACACGTCGAAAACGAAGAAGTATTAACCAGGGCAGGCAAAAAAGGCAACTTCTTAAGAGAATCAGCCAACAACGAGCTAACTGGATTGGCCACAACATCAAGCACCCAGGACTACTCATAGCCATCGCGGAGGGTAAGACCGAGGGGACAAATGGCAGAGGCCGACCAAGAGACGCATATAATTATGGACCAACTGAAGAGTGATATGAACTGTGGCTCATACGTAGAGCTGAAAAGACTGGCGGAGAATAGAGACGAATGGAGAAGAAAAACCAAACTCGTTGCAGACCAATCCAATGGATTGTAACTCGTTATATATATATGACAACGATATCAGAAAACTTTGGATGTTAGGAGATGAGATGACTTGATACTGACTACTATCGCTTTTCTGAATGAATTGAGGCTTGATTCTCTCCTGTGTTTTTGAAAGGAGCATTCAAGGATAAAACAACGACAAGAATAAAAGTGTTACTTCCGACGCCACCACTGGCTTCCTTCTATAAATTAGTCATAAATAAATCCTGAAAAACTTTTCTCCTTTCACGCGATGGTAGGTGCAGATAGATCCTAAAATAACGAATAACTTGATTTACGTGAAAAGTTTTAATCATTACGCTTTTTTTCTTCATGTTTTATACTAAAAAATGTCGAGATGGTGATTTCTTGTTTAAACTTTAAAGAAAGTAACAGTTGAGGAGCAGTAACATATTTTTTGTCCAAATGATCGCTGTGTTTTTATCTCATGAAATAAATAACATTATACTATCTACTTCTGACATATACCATCACGGTTTATCCCATAAATAGGGTAGCCAGCAGATCAGCTGCAGACTCTCCTTTGATTCTGTTTCTTTTTGATCATAATATCGTTGGTTTAAAGCACAAAAGACACATGTCCACTATTTAGGTAAAATGAGTTAATATATGTACAAGATCGGTTGCAACGTCGTCTATGTCCTGATTACATAATTACCTACCAATAATACTTATAAATCATTATCGAAATATTTAACAAAAACCAGATGCCAAACATTCTTAAATTATCATTTTTTTGTGCACAGATGTAACATGTCACATAAGATATTTGAGAATGTATTTATATCGACATAATTGATTCTTAAAAAGCACATGTCCAGCAAGGATATCTTCTGAATTAATTTAAAATTAGTTAATTAATTTTGAATCTCAAACTTTCAAACCCTGTCTTCTCTAAACTGTCAAATGTGGACATGTGTCTTCTGAGCTTTATACCATCGATATTTTGTTTTTTTTTTTGACCTGCATTTCTTTGTTTTATTGTTTTTTTATTTTTATTTTTTCTGCTGAGATCGCTTTGATCAAAAGCTGCTATGGTCTCAGCGCAGGGTGATATTTTAAAAATAATAATTATGTTTTTTTTTTCAAATGTGTGATCATTTACATCGTGGAGTTCCATTTTAATAAACTATTTTTGAAAAAACAAACATTGTGTTTTCCACTTTTACAATTTTATTTGTTTAAACGTTTTTCAAGACCTACTGTCTCTGACCTACTCTCTGTAGGTCTTGAAAAACGTTTAAACAAATAAAATTGTAAAAGTGGAAAATACCGTGTTTGTTTTTTCAAAAATAGTTTATTAATAATTATGTCATAAACTTGAAAACTGTCCTCTCCTTGGCAACAATAAATAAAAAAAATAATAATAAATAAAATATTTATTTATTATTATTTATTTATTTTATTCTACACTGTACATTGGTTACAATATTAACAATCAATACAAAGTATCATAAAAATATCACTTAAAATACAATTCAATATACAGAGGTCTGAGTTTCGCACACCTGCTTTTTGTGCTGTAAAAACAGGAGTGCAAAAAAATAAGAACTTTTCACATCTCAAATTCAATAAAGACGTTTGCAACCATTCCTGAACGACTTATTTTTGTCGGCACGGAGACAACAGCATGCATGTTAATTAAACGTAGCTGGTCTCTTATTATATTACTCTGTTGGACAACTCGTGATAGTATAGAAGCAGTAGTAGATATTTTATCTGTTACTTTTCACAGTATTAAAGGATAAGCTAATGCCATTTTTTTTACCCAACACCACCTAACTAGATATACATAAATACAACATAGATTTGTTATTTTAAAGATGAAAGTTTTTTACGCATAAATTAATTTATCACAAAAATTACTTTTTTTTTAATTATATTAAATGAAGGTAATATTTTAATTTTACGGGAATGAACAAAAAAAAAACACTCGGTGTCCAGGGAAATAAATTAAATGTAATCGGAATCTCTTGATAATTATGTTGGAGTTAGGTTGAAATTAAATTGTTTGATAATGTTACAAACTTTGTTTGAGGAGAAAGGTGAACATTTTAAATAAAATGGTTGGACAATTTAGACTAAACTATTATTAAAATTAATTAAAAATAAAACATTAATTTAGTATGTACTTCTACAATGACTCTATTGGTCGCGAGCTGGCATTTGCCTTTTGACGATATCGTCAAATGCCGGACATGTCTTTCTTAAAATCTGCCCACAACGGTATGTACCTAATCTATATCGATTGTTTATCACCACTATTGTTCAATAAAATACTATGTTTATTCGTCACCGACTGGTAATTTCTTTACTTTACGTAAGCCCGATGATGAGAGCGGAAGCTCTTGAAAGCCGGCTCACGACCAATAAACTCAAAATCGAAGTACTAAAATAAATAAGTGTTTAAGTATATATTTATCATTGACACTAAGAGGACAATTCGAATATTTTACTTATTATTTTATTTAGTATTCTGATTGTTGCAGTTCTGGAAAATTCTAGAACGGTTTTAATAAATGAAGCATACAATTATTGAAATGTAAAAATAATTACTTTGAAAAATATTAAGTCTGTCATGTACAGACACGTGATATTACTCAAATACTCATCAAACAGCAGATATGATTATTAATATAAACTTAATAAGATCTACGCTAAATAGGTACAATCATAATTATGTAGGTATGAATATATAATATTTACATGAGAGAAGCATACAAGCTAATACGTTTAAATGTTTACCCCACTTACATAATGTTACGTTGTGTATATCAAAGATAGGTACTAATTATCATAGTACGTTTTCAAGGGCGGTCTCATTGCTGCTTTATTCTGCTTGCTTACTTAAGTTACAAGTGTAGTAGTGCTCGTGATGATAATAATAATAATAGTAGTAGTAAGTGTAATTTCTTCCACTCAACCTTTATCAAAATAGGAAATGACACAAGTTTACAGAGCATGCTGTGATAACATCAGATGATGATAATAATATGGGAATACCTCACAACATGCGAATTTCAATATAACGTTTTCAAGTTATCTTCATGGAATTTGATAATCGGACCAACTCAGACTTCTCCAAATCACGCTTTATCACACATAAACCTATGGAACGTTGTCTACTCGGATGATTATAAAAAAACATGGAACAAACTAGGTGTACACTGGAGTCTAGAAGAAGAAAAGATTGAGGAAAAAGAATTCATAGAATTCAAAAAATACCATTTAATCCTGAAATGTTTAAGTGTCTTGTATAGGAATATTTTCAAAGTTTTATATATTAAAAAATCGTCGCTTGGAATACAACTCAAAAGATATGATGACAGGAATAATGAACATGCAGATAATCAACTGGTATAAATCAAAATTGACTTTGACCCATGAAATCGAAAGACGTCTCTATTGTGTTGTTTTATTTATAGTAGAACAAAAACGATTGTTTTAAAATTACCCAATATTTTCTATCTTCTCCTTTACTGTCTTGCCGGGTCCCCCCCCCCCCGACGTTGACGATCACCTGGGAAAAATCTTCTGGGCAGCACGAAACAGCTCCTCTTCACCTCTCATCCCGGTCCACTCTTGAATATTCTAAAGCCATGAAAGCCGCTTTCTTCCAACCCCATAAAAAACAAATTAATCTCAGATGGACCGTGGTTTTGTTTTCATATAGGTAATTATATTTGTTTAAGAGATTATATTATCAAAGTCTTTTGCGGTATATTTTAGATTCATATAATTTGTACAAACCGAGGCATATCTATAATAAGTCGTTCTGAAGCCAACCCTAATGTTCATAGATATCAAGAAGATCTGTGTTTCTCAACGGGTGGCACGCCCGCTCCCTGTGGGGTGCCACACCGCCGCCACGCCGTGCCGCTTCTGTCTTCATCGCTAGCTACGACTCCTCTACGACTCTTAACGTTGTACATAGCTTGTAGCATTAAGTGGGTTATAGTACCTACATTGCTACAGCTTTTAGCTACCCTTACAACACAGCGCCAGTAAGAACAACTTGTGGAAGGGTGCGAATTATTATCGTACTAAATTAATAACAATAACGTGTTTTTATATTATTATTATCACAAATTGGATTAAATAAGATGATTTATTATCAAAAGGTTCTTGTATACCTATTTACTTTTTTATCCGATTTTCTCCTTAGAAAGCAGTGAATATATCCATATAAATTTTATTCATGTAATTTTTAACAAATGACTGTTTAGGCGGAAAACAAATTGTAAAGTGAAATTTTAGGTAGTAACATATTGGGTCGTAGACAAACCGTACTTAGCGATCGACTATTGGCGAATTTTTCTACAATCTACCTACATGTACCATATAATTATGCGTTATTGTTGCGGTTATAGTCGAAAATTCGTTTGTAGTCGATCACCAAGTGTGTGTTTGTCTAGGGCAGATTGACTAATTTGTTATGGACGAGATTTTCTAATCTACTTAAATTTTAAATCAAATTGGTAAGAATATATTAACTCCAAATCTATGCCGACAGAAAAAGTTCTAAACTAAATGGAAAAAAATCTGAAAAGACATAGATGGCTAGTCAAGAAAAATTAAAATACCCATGCAATATTTTCATATATTCTGCTGAAATTGTCTTGGCCGAAAGCCAATTTGTCACCTCAATGTATGTTTAAAATAATAATTATTATTATATAAGAATTGGTAAAAAAAAACCGAAAGGATATGTCCTGTGGAAAATATGTACCTACCAGTTTTAATAACATCATTTATGTTTACGTAAAAATATGTCTCCTTTCTTTTCTGTAAGTTTTTAGTGTCCTGTGAGTGACTGGTAATCGTAAAACATCAGGTTTTAAGATATTTAACGTCTTCAGTTCAGCAATGAGGTATGCCTCCTATATTTGGAAGTTTATTGTGTGCACTCAGTGGCTGGCTAAAAATAAATTGAAATGCCGCAATAGTATCAACGAATGGATGAATGATAATCTAAAAAAAATCTAAGTAGCTTACTGTACGATTGTATTTGGGTTTATAACATAACCCAGAAATATCATTCTCAATTTTGAGGGTAAAATATGTTATAAATGTGTTTTTTTTAGTAATAAGTTGTGTATGTAATATTATTAAATTGTAAATTTTCTTTAAATAAAAATATTTGAATTTGAATTTGAATCTTCTTTTCTTTTAAATAACTTTTTTATTTTTAAATACAAATTTTAGTTTTGATCCTTTCGACAAAATTTCAGAATTGTTTTAAAAGCTCTGATGTGAGATTCCTGTACGTTTTTGCTGAGTGTTTGCTCTATCACTTTTCCAATACAAGAATATCGTATTTTATTGCATTTCATAAAGATAACGAAATCTCATAGATAAACTCTACAGCGGTGAATGAGTTCAAGTAACCAGGAAATCATCACAGTTTCCGACAGAGAATCATGACTTATGTATTCGAGAACTTTCAAGATACAACAACCACATTATAACTAGGTTAAGTGTTTACCGTTATCATATTAATATTTGTTTTCACACATTTTTTAGACAAATTTTCTAAATCGTTCGGAAGCAGACGAATGATCTCGGAAAAAGAATTGAATCTGTCAGTGTAACTTCAAGTTTTTTATGTTAAGCAATAATATTTCTTTTTTATAATGTTAACTTATAATATGTATTATCTGAAGTGTATCATTGGTTGATAAAAAAATAAATAATGCCGCGTTGTACATTTGTCATGTTTTTGGATACCAATGATTACATGATTGTAAAGATTGCTTTGGCAAATATTGCGAGATCAGATGCTTATTTAACCCTGTTAAGTAGATAATTATTTTCTGAATAAATTCTGTCGGTGTGCTTTTAAACTTTCTTCACCTAATTTGTGATCGGTTTGCCTGACAATGTGTCTCCAGTAAGCTTAGTATACTACCATTAGGTTCATGCTAACTTTGTACGTTGTTTTTTTATTACTAGCGGATAGTTTTTACCTCACTTTATTTCACTTTAATCTTTATAACGTCCTAGAGAGAGTATAAAAGATTCCCGCAATTTTGGTTTTGGTCTGTTTGCCCTTCAGACCTGCCCATTGGCCCGTCCGTGAGGACAATTTTGGTTTGAATGTGCGGATAAATAGGAGTTCACGACTCCTGAGATACCCGTGTGGAGGAGGTTCTCTCTTCAGTGATGTCATTGCAATAACTTAATGGTAACGTAAAAACTCATACCTGCTCACAACATTATTCCGCTTATAACAAAATAGTCAACATATTATACCTTCATCTTTTTCTTCTTTTGGAGTCCATGCTGCATAAAGTCGTGCACGTGGATGGAGCCTATACGCAGCAGTGGGTGCCCCCCATAGGTCTTCAATCAATTCTGACCAGCTCTTTCTGTCAGCAGCAATGCTTTTTGCATCCTGTGGCTAGGTTGGATTCTATGTACTTCAACCACGTTTTTCTCGGAGCTCTTCTGTTAGTTTTCCACTCCGGTGGTCCTAAGTGGCCGGTATGGCAGTCTTGTAGGGGACATTCGGCACACATATTATACCTAGTTAGAATCTAAGTATAAACCTGCTTTGTTCTCTTGAAGGATGATTAGGAATGTTCTACAATATGAATAATATTAATAACTACCTACCTATTATTAATTTGCAAAATTTGTTGATTGTGCAGACAAAGTGTCTGTTGAATGATATTTTTAATATCTTCACTCACGCAGGTGCAAAACAATCCAGTGAAATGCGGAAACTATATACATACGTTTAACAATAAGGGTGATATTTATTTGAACACCTTCAATATATGAAACGAAAAAACTGTGTTTTATTTATGGAAAAAGTCCTAAATGGCAAGTGAGTAACACTAAAAAATACCATAACATTATCATGAAAAACTTTAAACATGAACATAAAATAATTTGTTATCGACAATAAAACAACATCTGCATAAAAAAATATGAAATATTGTTTTCTCATTAATGCCGTAAAAAAATAATAATATAATGAAACAGTTTTACATAAAACGATTTTGTCACACGTAAAATAAAATATATCTACGTATTATTCTTATAATAAGCATAAAAAAGTATTAAAGTTTATTTTATGCAAAGGCAATTTCAGATTAAATCACATAAACCATAAAATATATCGTAAGCGATTGCTAAACATTCATAAATAATCGGTTTTATCGGAAAAGAGAAGGATGAGTCAAATGTTCGTATCATCGGTACCAATACCTAGAGTGGAACGCTAGATATATCAAGGGTATTATTATGTATAGAACTCTAGATACGTAAATTGAAGAACCCACCGTCCGACCAGAGAACGTAGACGTTTGGGGACCATTTATCCGATTCTAATTTCTACAGTAACAAATTTGTTATCACGGGAGGTGCTACATGGTGGACCGCGTGATACAATTTGGATATTGGCTATGAAAATAGGTTGTTATATTATTTTTTGAACATGATGTGTCTATGGACAATTTGTAAGGTACATTTTATCCATAACATGATCTTAAAGATGTAATATTGTGTTATGAAAGGGAAGACATTCCGGACTATGTATGTAATATCTCGTCTATTTTTACTTATACATAACTTTCAGTATATTTTTTACTACGAATGACAAAACTTCTATAATTTGTTACAGAATTACACAGTTTTTGAAATGAATGTCTAATTTATGTATGTGACTTTAATTACGAGTGGGGTGGATGGAAGATGTCGCTTGTCTGCGATAAGCTCGCCCTTCGTGTAAGATATTTCGTCGCACATTGTATTTCAATTGTCTTTTTATTATTTTGTTGCAATAATTTGTGCATTGAAGTCAACCATTATTATGATAACATAATAGTATTTTTTCTACAGTTTTTAGTTGAAAAAATTAAATTAAGGAATGATCGTACAACAGTTCTCTACTTTGTGATTGATTAGGTACATAATCAATGTGAAAAAAATGGAAATTATACCATTGTGGTGCAAAGAAGATGACATGTAAGTAAATTGCATGCAGTGAATATATTGGCAACCACACTTTTGAGATTAGTTAACTAAATTTTGAATAAAAAGATAAACCTAGGTATTTTGAAGCAATTAGATTTTTTAATATTGTTAAAAGTATACTGTTGTATAATTTTCTTCGAGTATAAAAAAAATTGTTGCAATTTATCACGAGATCCTATACTTACCTTTTTCTCTGAAATGCTTAATGTGTCTCACATTACCTTATCTTCGTTTAGATATGTACATACATATTATTATACATTCCTATGTATTATTATTATTATATCTACATGGCTGTATGTAGAAGGTACATTACGTGATGGTTCTATCGATTAAATGTGTCGCACTAAGTGTCGTACCTTTGTTAAATGACATCCATTAAAGGAATGTCATTAAATTCACAAGGTTTACCACCTAAAATAATTATAATTCACACTAGCATTGAGCCCAGGTTTGTCCTTTATTGTGTGTCTCCTTTCTATAAAACATTATGGTTTTTCTCATTGCCTTTGAAAAAAATTCTAAAAAATTGGAATCCCCAAACATTGATTAAAATATTAAGAGGTTATCTGATTAAAGGTTGTGTCTCGAAAATTCTTTTATATGGTACAAAACATGGATCATCGGCAAAAGAGAAAGCAGATGGTTATTTTCCTTCGAGATGTGGTTCTACAGAAGATCTATTGTTTGAAATATGGAAATTGATGAGTTGGTAGAAATGGGCACATCTTTAAAAAATAAACCAAAAACGACCAAACTGGATTGGCCACAACATCAGGCATCCTGACCAGATGCAGGAATGGATCCTACATTGATTAAGTGAAATAGGATATGAATTTTGGCACATATGTAGAGTACGCCCCCCCCCTTGTGGGGCCTATTGATAATGTCTTGTATATGGGTATAATCAGTTTAAATAAAAAGGCATTGTCTTGTATGTATATGTGTATAATTTTTGCTCTCCCCCCCCCTTGAGTCTTTTCTGAATCCGCCACTGGTAGAGTACAATCAAAAAGACTAGCAGAAAATAGGGAGGAATGGAGAAGAAGATCCAAATTCGTTGCAAACCAATTCAATAAATTGTAACTCATTATATATGTACTCGAATGTATTTTATATTTCCCATAGTTAATAAATTTGGTTGTCAGTTGAATATGCTTTTGAGAGTATATTTTGTATAAGGGATGCTGTGACACAGCCAAGTCTTGTCCTTTTAGTCCTTGGCTATTCCTTATAACTAGTTAGGTATAAATAAACCTTATCAGATGTTAATTTATCAATGCTACACTTTTTATCCACCTCTGAATATTTGTAAATCATTTTCAAGTTTTTTCTGCAAATGATTTTTCATCCAGACTATTTTCATTGATTATATTTAACTGGTTGGCAAATTTTGAATACCTATTAGGTTTATAAACTTTTATATATATTATCATTGACAAAATTCTAAGCATTTCGATACTTAATTTATGAAGACAAATATTGCTAATATGGGTAACCATCTAAAACTAAGGTAATATTGATTTCGTGTCTAAGAAATCGTTAGTCAAAGTATAATTGTCGTATTATTGTCAAAATTGGTGTGTGTTATATTAAAAGATGTCTATTGATGTCATTGTATGCTATCAATGTGTCAGATACAATGATGTTTATTTGATAACTTAAGGTGAATAACTAATTTAAATATTTGATAACATAACTCAATAACTGTCAACCTACTCCACTTCTACGCATAAATATCTTACTGAACTGGTATTTGAGATATTGGGCTTAAGAAATATATAGAAGTGCCTATTCTCGCCAAGTTTTCAATCGTCACGTAACAATATTATCATTTATAAGACATAAATTTACTAACTTCAGCTTAGCAGTGATAAATTTTACTACTGTTCAATTTTATTGGGATACAGAGAAGACTCGTCAGTTTATGTTCCTTAAATTCAATTATCTCTCTGGCTACCTTACTTATGGAAAATTGCGTGATAGTGAGAAAGAAAATGTAAATGATTAGAAATTATCATTTTTAAAAGTGTGAACTTAAGGCTTGCCACCCATCCTGAATGTCTTGATTTTATATTGGCACGGAGAGGACGGCTTGCATGTTTGTTATATGCGGCTGGTCTGCTGGCTGCCCGCTTGTGGGATGTGCCGTGATGGTATATGAAAAAATGAAACATTTACATAATCGCTTAAAATGACTAAAATTAAAAATCGAAGATTTTAGAAGCAAAAATTATACTTAGGTACACTACTGGGTCATAGAAATATTTCGCATTACCAGAAAAAAGCTTTACCTATTGATTATCGCAACTTATAAAACTTTTTCTTTTTCTTACTATTTCAACAGTTTATTTTAAGTAAGTGGGTAGTTAACAAAACTATAAATGTTCTCAGTTACATCGTTTTTTAAGTGATTTATTTTATCTCATTACCCCCTTTAGAAACAAAATCTGGGACATGTGTTCAGAATTCCCCCATTTTATACTCAGTGTAGGTAATTCCCACTCAATATAAGGTGACCTTAAAGGAAACATGTACGAGTAGATATGTATGGTTTGGTGATAGTATTTAATATAAAATGCTGGAGTATGCATGGATGTTAATTCGTATGAACTTCCTGAAACAATCATGCTTTTGACAATTGCATATACCTAGGTAGGTATATCTATATGATCATGGTATATCCCTTAAGTGGGATAGCCAGCGGATGAACTGTATGTAATGGATATACAGGTCCTGTTAGAATTTTTAAATCAGTGGTAAAAGAAATGATGCCAACTACTCTTCAGATTGATAATCGATAGATTGTCAACAGCCTCGAACACATTTATAGAGATTCTCGTTCTAGGAGACTCACCATTCTAGACTTCCATTTATCCGAAATTATACGCTTAACAAATCTCGTCAACACCAAAGGTGCCATAGTGGATACCCTGAAGAGCTGGCCGGCTAAAATAACCCTGTGAGCGGAATCTTTTGACTGCACTTTCTTTCATCAAAGTCAAACATAGGGTTATATTACAATAACAAAAAAGTGTACGCTCAAAAGATGTGGAACATAATATTTTAAAACAGAGATTGGTGGGGTTAGTAAATGTACCATGCGCAAATTTCATTTAAACCAGCCTAAGCCAATTCGTAAACATCATGACATCTTTCCTGTTTCCTACATAAAGGAGTTTGTACAGTGTGTTGGTTGTGCAGATTAGTTGTCTGTTAAGTAATTTACAGTTCTTCCTCTTTATTTATTTTTTGGGCATAACTCCACTGAAATGGCCTCATAATAAATGTTACACAGGACCATAGTAAAAAGGTTTGACAAGTATTCTAATTGAAGAATGTTACTCAAAAATATAAAAGTAGATCAATTTATTAATCATGAAAATTTTCGTTAACTGTTGATCGGTTTCAAAAAGGCCAGGACAGAAATGTCTCGAAAAATATTTGATAGGCTAAATTTTTTTTTTCTCCTTCTGTGCCATGTCATCAACGTTGGCGATCACTCCGGCGAAAATCCCCCTGTCCTGTGCTGCCCTGAACAGATCATCCACCTTGCTCATTCCAAATTTAAAATTTAATTATAAGGAATTAGTTAATTATGTACTACACCACTTAAATTTTTTAAAAAACACTACCGGTTTCAACGATCAGATGCGTCATTGACGAGTGTTATACTAAAACTTAAGACTTAAGAGTTTTAGTATAACACTCGTCAATGACGCATCTGAGCGTTGAAGGTCGAGCGTAAGGAATTAGTTAATTATGTACTACACCACTTAATTTTTTTAAAAAACACTACCGGCTTCAACTCTCAGATGCGTCATTGACGAGTGTTATACTTAAACTTAAAACTTAAGAGTTTTAGTATAACACTCGTCAATGACGCATCTGAGCGTTGAAACCGGTAGTGTTTTTTTTTTTAAATTTAAGTGGTGTAGTACATAATTAACTTATTCCTTATAATTAAAAATGTTTCGTGATTACCACATAGTTAGTGCTAACAAAATCAAACAAATTAAAATTTAATATTGAACCGAAAATGTTGTGTTAAAAAGTGAGTAAGGGTAGGTATAAACATTTAACTTATTTGTTAAGTAATTTTACCCCGAGTATATTCACGTCTTAACTCTAGTTAGGTGACTATAGAGTAAGGTATGCAATAAAGGTAAAATGGACCATATACCGATATTATTACACCACCTTTATTATTCGGGAGTATTGGAATCGCTTTCTGGAAAACGACTTTAAAATATTTTATGGATATTTTTATCAGCTTGTCGATCATTTTATTTATTGGTGCACCAGTTTACATACCTCAGTATTCTTTCGAAAATTACACGTGAATAGTGTTGAATGAAAAAATCATCTCATTTCAAAATATCAAAAAATAAATTCACTTTCGTATACCTACAACCAAAACATGGAAGTATTTGAGGAGGGACGGAAGTGGAATATGTAAATACAGTGGAGATGCGATCGCTCAGAAGAATGGTTGGTAAAACGTTGCGTGATGGAGTGAAGAATGAGTACATTAGAAGAATGAGTGGGTGCAAAAACAGTGTCGTAGACAGAATGGGCGTGATAAAGTTACGGTGGTTTGGACATGTTGAATGAATGAACGAGGAATGAATGAATGACAAAGATGATAAACTTTTCAAAAAGAAGGAGTGTGAGGAAGCTCGGAAATCTGAAAACCACGTGTCTTAATCAAGGGGATTAAACTCTCAAGGATGGCCGTGTGTTGAGTAAGAGGAACCGACGTGGGTGCATAAAAAATTGTATGAATGTGTAAAATATCTATTTGGCGTTCCGTTCTCTCTGCCTGCCCCACTTGGGACACGGCGTGAGGATATAGTACCTATAGATTAAAAAATCTTTACTTATGCCTCTTTTTCTTTTCTAAGAAGCCATGGTACTCCACGGACTCACATGGGGACTCACTGTATTTGCAAAATATTGTGTATTGAGTATGCAAATTACGTGTCTAAGTCATAGAACAAAGTATTATATTTAAATGCACATAAAAATTTGATTGAATTCTCACTTCTGCTAAAATTCAATAGTCAACGTCTGAGAGTCACGTGTCTTGATCACGTGGATTTGGAGGTGACCTTAGAAAGAGAAATTGACGTGCGTGGCCAAATGAAACGTAAATAATATGCAAGACCCGGTTAGTTTAACATTCCTGCAAATGTAAATAAATTGTGGCGTGGAGGGGTGTATTATACATATATATATTTTATTTGAATTCACCTATCGACACATGTAAAAACAAACCTTATAAAATACCAATATATTACTTACAACTACATTTGGTAAGAAGTACGTAAGTTCTTACGATTGGTTTCGGGACTCATAAAACAAGTTAATTTGTTCGATAACGTGAAATACTTACCTGCAGACCTACATTTATATTATTATATCATGATGTCAACGTACTGGTTGTAAAATCAGATGATAAAAGATATTATTATTATGTAAGTAATAGTAAAAGTAATAAATTAATAATGATAGAATTAAATGTATAAGTTACAATATATTATGATATTATTTGTGAACAAGTCACGCGATGTCGTAACTTTGATATCTTCTTTATTTTAACTTGCTTTACTGTTCGTGTGGCCCGGTATATTTTTATAATTTTATGTATATCTTCACCCCTTTGGGCTGCGTCGCTCTCTATAGTCTTCAGTGTTGCCAGCCTGTCCATCGCTTCCGGTCTTGCCTCATGAATCTTCTGGAGGTCCCCAGTGAGTGTTTTGAAATGGCAGTCCTGCTGCGCCATCTCTCTATAGTATTCAGTGTTGTCGAACTTTCCATCGCTTCCGATCTTGCATCATGAATGTTTTGGAGGTCAACAGTGATTTTTTTAAATGGCAGTCCTGTACCATGTATCTCACCGTCTGTACATCTCCACATTTACAATCAGGATTTCCCCTTTTTCTACATCTCCAAAATAAATTGCTCAGAACTCGCCATTACACCGATGCCTTACCATATAAAATAATTTGGAGAAAAAGGGGGTCCTTGGACGTATTCTGTATTTCCAAGAGCTTTTTTAGATGCCACATTAGACAGGAATGATATTTATTTATTTTATTTATTTTAACACAATATACGGCAATTGCCTTTACAAGTATACAGATAAACTTTATAACGTCACACAATCATTCAACACATGTACAAAAATATAAAAACAACATAAAAACAGACAAAACATTCTCCAGTTAATATATTATATATTTGTTTAGTCTTTATTATTTGTTTCTTTCTGTATTTTGTACTGTACTGGCAATTAAAAAGGAACAATGAATTATTCAAAGATGGGCTGATTAAGTTCCATAATCATTTTAAATCCTTATTGTATTATATTTTGTAAAATTTTATTTACATGTTGTCTATTTTTGTAAATAAATCGTGATAGTATAATATCAGTTTTGTGAGAAAGATTTTGTTTTTTACCTATCATCTTTGTATATTCAAAAAGGGACATGTATATATGTTTTGATATTTCTAGAATAAACTGCTTATAATGATATCATAACCATTTTGTAAAGTGATTCTTAGTATCAAATATTAAAATTCAATAGTAAAAGAATATGCCAATAAAAAGTCCAAACTACATTTTTAATGCCTTAATGAACAGTTTTAAGCATGTCTCTTTTTGAATATGCAACGACGCTATGTTACTTTTTAGTATACTCGTAGACCTTACATAAGCAATATTAGAATAAAACTTACCTGTATACATAAAAATATAACAGTATGTAACATAAAGTTTTATGCTATATTCGGTACTAAAATAATATATCTTCAATATATCACAGTTTTATTGCAATAACAATATAACCTCTATAGGTATATTCATTCTCATTCTACCCGTGCTCAACATAACACAAAATGTCAGAAATAACATTATGTTAGTTGGTAGAATTGCAAATTTGAAAGACGACTTCCACATTCTTTTCCAAGCAATGATTTTCTAGGAATAATATGAAAATAGAACGAAGAAAAAAATAAGCTCTCCTTGCATTTGTAATAAATTTGTGTGAGTTCAGCCATTTTTTCGCATATTATTATTTTCAACAAACTATCTATTCGGCAAGATATTATTATTTATTATTGTGAAAGAAAGACGTCCAAGTTGGACTTTGGACATTGCCGAAATATTCAGCTTGGATTATTTTCTCGATTCTCAAAGACAATAAGCCTTTATATGGAAATATGGAATTGGGCACATTTCTTTTAGAGCTGAATGCTTCTTGAACTATTAAACCATACGCTCCAAAGCTCACAGTCGTATTAGATAATTTAGAGATTTTATTTTTCTACTTATTTTACTTTTCGTGTGACTTGGTGTGTTGATAAATATTCACCGTGTGGGCTGCGTTGTATTCTCTACAGTCTTGGCTCCAGCGCTGACAGCCATTTCACCGCCTCCGATCTTGCCTCATGGATGTTCTTATTTCTTATTCTGATAAACAAAATACAAGACGGAAGACAACATTAAATCTTTTATGTAATGAATCCATAAAAATATGGTTTTCCGGCACAACAGCTCAGATATTAAAACATACATACACACATCTTCTTCCCCTTATCCTAGTTGGGTCGGAGGCCCATTGCGCCTAGGTACCTCCTTCAGAGATTCCTGTCCACCGCTGCTTCCAGGACCTCTGGCCACTTCAATCCATGCCTTTCAACACACAAGTTCGACACCTGCCCTTGCCAACTTCTTCTAGGGCGGCCCACCGGTCTTCTGCCCTCTCCCGCAGCCTCCAAAGATCTAAGTGGTAGTCTGATATTTGACGAGTGTTATTTTGTCCTGATACTGAGTCCAAATACCACCAAATTCTGTTCATGTTATTGAAAGTTGAGCTAAGAAGCTTGGTAGTTATATATAATTTGAAATCACTGTCTGAATTGCGTTATTGTTTTGAACTTAAGTAATGACCTGGAAAAATATTCTTTTTATTACACGTGAAAAAACATTACAATATTTATATTTTTTTCTATGTTAATTATTTTGAAACCCTTAAAACGTACTTTTTATATAACTAATGCTTTAACTAAATTCAAGATAATTTTATTTCTCATCTACTTATTGTGCGTTGGCAGATAAATACAGTTTCGTTTCCTTTGAAAATTAGTGGATATTACAACTAAGTTACACCACTAGGCTCTGAAACAGATTCAGTTTATAAAGTTTTGATACTATCAGTACGAAATTATCTTCCACTAAAGAAATTCTATCCAACTTACAGTCGATATTATATATAGGTATTATATTACTATATATATTTAATAAACTGTTTCTAACTTCAGATCTGATATAATTTATTTATTGTTAATCATTTGAATCTACAAAATAATTTAATACTAATGTATTGCATAATCAATGTTACAAGATATTAGCTTTGATTAAAGTTAAATGAAAATAAATTTGTGTTTCTAGGTATACAGATTAGGTAAGCAAATTTTTTTGGAGTATTTTGTATAAATATTCATAAACTTTTTTAATAATATTTTAAATACAAGATCAAATCAGTAGAAAGTTATAAAACAGATTAAAACGAATTCCACTTTCTTCTTTATTGCCTTTTTTATATCTACTGAGCAGTTTCTAGGATTTGTAGTAATGTTCTAAATAATTATTTTATATAAGATTGTGTTCGTAACATCTTTCTACTCGACTTGTCGAAATTGGATCAAAACATAATTGTATATAGATTATCATCTCCATCAGTCCCTCAATTTTGAGGATTGTGATCATCATGCCTCTTTCATGCCATCTTTGTCTATGTTCTTTGTTTTTGTTGTTAGTTTTGTGTCTTAGTTGCTTTGAATTTTTTAAACTGTGGTAATATAGGGGGACTCTTGTGGTCTATATTTCATTTAATTTTAATTGTTGTAATACTTGTTGTGTTGACTGTTTGTTCCCTTCGAGAAAATAAATAAATAAATAAATGCCTCGTTCTGTAGACTATCTGTCTCCACCTCGAGCGATCCTCCGCCATGTGCAAGAACCCGTGCAGTGAGCTCTGTGTGGTCTCCTTTACTTGGTCATTCCATCTTTCTGGTAGGTACTCGGGCCCTTCTAGCCTCTCTTCCACAGTTATTATTACTCACTAAAAGTAATTCTAAAATAAAAAATGTTTTCTCTTTTAGACCCTCTAGCCATTCTTTTTGAAATTAATTTTTCATAAGGTACCTTCTTAAATAAGCTTTCATCAATTTCTTTTCGACTTGAAACTGATTTTTTGCTTTGTCACAGAATTCAAATTATCTATAACATACTTACGTACATATTCTTATTCATAATTTAACATCTTCATTTCATCAATGAGGTATGCCACCCATTCTGGATGCCATAATTTTCATTGGTATGTAGAGTGGCTACCCTTTTTGTCGTAGATGCTGTGATATTTTGCGCAGAAATATGCAGCTACTAATAATAAACAGTTTTTAGTATAGTTTCCATTAAGTCAGCCATTTCAAACAGAATAGTATTCAAAATTATTTCAAATAAAAACGTAGTAAAAAAAACAAGTCCTTTGCAAATTTTTAGTTTTTAAGTTATCCTATTTGCAATGAAAATTATCAAAATTTTATATAAGCATTTGATGTGTAATAAAAGTTCCTGAAAAATTTCAATTAACTACTGCCTACTCTCTCCACAAAAATCTTATAGATCCTGAAACGTCCTCATCATTTTCAGCGGCCGTCAGTCGATTCAGTTATTTCTGAAATAAAATTCTGTCACAAAAAATATATTTTTATAGTGCTGCCGTTGCTATAACTACTATTATGGATGGATAGACTTATTATCAAGTGCTCTGGTGATACTTTTCAACTTAACAGGAAATAGTTGTGATTCGAAAGAAAATCACTGTTTATTTTATCGGAATATGAATTAAAAAACTCCTTAAAAGATATATATTTTTTACTACTACTATACTATACCCTCACGCCATGTCCCAGGAGGGGTAGGCAGAGAGAACGGAATGTCATTTAGATCTATCCATACATACTTCTTTCGCTTCCTCTACATCCATCCAGTTTCTTATACATGCACGCCGATTTTTCTTACTCAACACGCGGCCGACCTTAAGAATTTGGTCTACGTGATAAAGCCACGTGGTTCATGGACGTCCGCGCTTCCTGACACCCCTTCTTTCAGGTAAATACATCCTCTTCGTTTTCCATTCATCTTGAATTCGCTCAACATGTCCAGATCATCTTAACTTGTATTTTAATTACTGCTTGCTATTTACATACTTTGAGAGAATAAACTTTATATTAGCACATTGTTAAAAGTAGTGTAAATATTGTTAAAAAAAATTGAAAATATTCTTCAATAAGAATTATCTGTGTTTTATTTTTTGACCATATTTACATAAGCATGGTAGACAGCGGACCAACCGCATACATGAACATGTACATCGTTTTCTTCGTGCCAATACAAGTTAAGCACATTCAGAAAAAGTGTCCCACCTCACCGCTAAGCTGGTGATGTTTAATGTTTTATGCGTGATACAATGTTTTATTTTTCGTTAATTTAATTCTCAATTGCAAAAATTGAACTATTTATTATGGTTGATTGGCACGAAGAGGACAGTTTGCATGTTTCTTACATGCAGCTGATCTGCTGGCTGCCCCACTTGTGGGATATGCCGTGATGGTATAGTATAGTAGTATAGTATAGTATTATGGTAAAATATTAAAAAAAAAACTTTTCATTTAAGGACGAATGTATCGCCTTGTTGCAATGATTTTATATTCTGTAATGTATATAGTAACAAATATAGTTTTCAGTCATATATATATATATGAAAAAAACTACTTTTAATATGTAAATACCTTTGTACCTACTTATAAAATGAAAATTATAAATAAATTCCGAATAAAAAACCGTTACTTTCGTTACATTTCCATCTTTACTTAAGGGCCCCGTTTAGCAAAAACGGTAAAATATTCTATTTTCAACAAGTTTGATAGAGAAACTGCCAAAACTTGTTGACCCTTGCGTACATATTGATTCGATAAAATAAAAAATCAAATATTTATTACCAATATTAATTTTTTACTAAAAAATAAATAAATCGCAGACTGACGAGATTTATTTAGGTTACTCTTTGTTGTATCAAAATATCAATTATTTATAAAATATATATATTTTTTATTCACCCAATCAACCATATAAATATTATAGATTTTAGCATACCTACTTTTTTTAGTATACAAAAAATAGAGTTCATGTGGTGATTTTTGGTTTCAAAATATGATAAATTTTATAAAAAAAAATATTATTTAAGTCGGTCAATGAAAAAAAAAAGATTTTTTTTGTTCTATAATTGTAATAACTATCTATAATATATTCTCAATATTAAAATAAATATATGAAAATTTGTAAAAATCCCGTGGAGCACCCGGTAAAGAATAGGTCTCCCACTCTTCTCCGTAAATTTTCGAGTGTCCTGTAAAAGGCAGGTGTTCGAAAAAATTAAGACATTTTACATCTTAAATTCAGCGATGAGGTTTGCCACCCATCCTGAATGTCTTGATTTTATATTGGCACGGAGAGGACAGCTGGCATGTTTCTTGCATGCGGCTGGTCTGCTGGCTACCCCACTTGTGGGATTTGCCGTGATGGTGTAGTATAGTAGTATAGTATAAATTTGTAGGGTTCTTGTGCATTTATGTACCAAACACACCCCCGAATTTGATTTTTAAAAATATGCTTTTTATAAACGAATAGGTACTATGAAGCTAAAATCAAGTTTTTTTTTAAAGTTAAAGTTTGATATTGGTAATTAACATTTGTTTTCATATTTTATCAAAACAAAATGTTCGTAGGGTCAACAAGTTTTGAGAGTTTGTGTACCAAACTTGTTAAAAATTTAATGTTTTATCGTTTTTGCTAAAGGGGCCCCTTTAGTAGATATCTTCATTTGAATAGTATAAAAAAGAACCTCGAGGATCTCTCCAGCTTATCGTCCTGAATCTACTAATTAGAAGGGCGGTGTAAAAAGCTCCTGGAAAGCTCACAAGGGTTCATTTTCAAGACTAAAAATAGTTTGCACTTACTGATAAGTGGGTATATTTTTTATGACGGTAAATGCTTTGTAAATAAAAATAAAAGGAATCTCAAATTTATTTCCATTTTATGATCATTCTTAATTACTCGAGGAAAGAAGGAATAATTTCTGAGTTTTGTGAGGATTTTTTTAATATAACGAATGCGAAAAAAGTGTAAATAGATTTGTTTATTCGTTCAATCCTCTCTTAATTTTTTTTATCAGAACACAGGGTAGAAAAAAACTCAGTTATTTTTTGACCGCCGATTTATTCTATCCTCAGGTTCCAAAAATACTGCTGTCTAGGAAGATATTTGATTTCTATTTGTCTGTATTTTTTTCCACTCAATGAACTCTATGTATGGAAGAAAATACAATTGGTATTAGTTTTCATCATCATCTCCGTCGGTCCCTCAATCCTGAGGATCGTGGCCATTATGCCTTGTTCTGCAGACCATATTCTGTCTCCACCTTGAGCGATCCTCCGCAACGCACCAGGCCCCGTTTAGTGAACTCTGTGAGGCCTCCTTATTTTGGTCACTCAGTCTTGCTGGTAGGTAGGTACTCGACCTCTACACGCCTCCCTTCAACAGCCCCAGTTATAATGTATTGCTCTTTCCGGGTTCCCAGGCTCTTTTTGAACTACAAGGATTTTGTTAGGTGTAACCGAGTCACTATATAATTAAAATAATATTAAGAAAAAACCAACAGAAATTGTCTTTTCTTCCGTATGTAGATATGGAAGTTACAAACTAAACGTCAACTCATTCAATCAATAACGTTTTTCAAAAATATTAGTATTTATCAATAATTTTCACGTAAACAACTTTTTAACTACCTTTCAAACAAAGATATTAAAATTGTGTAATATAATTACCCATAAAGAAAAACTAAATAAAATGTACATAAAATAACAGGTAGGTACTCGTTATTTTCCAAGTTTTTTTATGAACTTAATATTAATTTAAAACTTGTTTATTGATATCAAGCTTTAATAAAGCTAAAAGTAAGTTGAAAATCAAAGCAGCTTTAACTTGTATAATTTTTTTCATCCATGGCAAAGTTTTCAGAGTGTGTTCCTTCAATAATTTAGGCGTCAATGGATAATTTAAATAGATATGTTGGAGAGAAAAAATGAATCGCCCTCATTTCCTCATGTTATTGTAAAAAAGAAGAAGAAAAAAGTCTTGAAAGTTCAATAAAGTTTCAACGTATAAAAGAACAATCTTGTACCTGGTTCATTCTAGGAATACATGTACAAGAATTTTTTCTTTTCTCTCTGATTTTCTTTGAACAAAGTTTCTTTTTAACGATCCACATTGAGACTTTGTTTTCTTTAATAAACTTGAATTTCTTAATATTGAACTTTTATAATTTGATATGTATGTTGATAGAAAATTGACATTGAAATTTAATTTTCTGTAATTTATTTGAGTTTCTTAATATTGACCTTTAATATGATATGTGTGTTGAAAGAAAATTGACACTGCCATTTATTTTCTGTAATTTACTTGAATTTCTTAATATTGACCTATTATATGACAATTGCTGGGTCCACATAGCTGTAACAAATACTAGAATTCTAGCAAATCTATGGTTAAATATAAATATTTTTTTTCCATTCCAGCCTGTCGACTGAGCAAACGTGACTCAATAATAGATGCATAAACTCCAATATTGTCATAGTTTGCTCAATACATAAGTGTTCAAATAATATGACCTTAAATGAAGAACAAATCATGGAGTAATGATTTAAAAACATTTACAGCAAAAAAAAAATATATTTCATTAAGTTCTTCAAGTACATTTTGAGAAAGCCCAAGTATTTTTCCTCAACAACCTTCTGAGAATCCCATAAATGGAAATGAGCAACGATGGCGAGATCGATAAAAAAGTTCACCTAACATAACCAAGTATGAAAAAAAGAAAAAAAAATACATTAAAAAGATTCTGAAAGAGAATTTGATAATATTATAATAATCACACAGATAGGTACCCAATCAAATACATAATTTTCCATATTTTTCGATTTCATTCTCTCATTCATTCATACTTGCCAACTTTTTCTCTGCAAAAACCAAGAAACTTTGATATAATTTTAATAAATATTTAATCCAATAAATTCTTTGATTCGTCTTCAAAATTTCTTTTCTGTACTACACGTGGAGCGATAATACAATAGCAAAAGAATTATGAATATTTTTTTTAAATTCTTTACTGGAGCTTTTCTTTACTTTTTGTTCTCAAATCTAAAAGAGACCCATCTTAAATGTCTCAATTATAATTGAAATGGATTGGTTATAATGGATTATAATGAATCTCAATTATAATGGATTGGAAGAATACATTGTGATAATAATATTTGTCTACTGGCTGACCTGCTTGTAAGAGATGTCGTAACGGCGAAGGTACCTAGGTATGTAAATTCATGACCTGTCATTGTTTTTGCCTCTAATTCAAGAATGATAATTATGCAGCTCTCTAGTACTCCTGACATGCTGCAGTCGACGTTATTTCTTCCACTGTTGAGTCACTGACAGAACTTGTAATTTAGTCTATTGACTTCGCAGAGAATCTTCTTTGTTCTCTTGTCCATTCTAAGCCGTCAGTGATGATAATCTCTTCTATCCCCTCCTATCTTTCTTACAATGTAATAAAACATGTTTCTTTTAAATATTCCTCTTCTTCAAGTGCCTTGTCGGGTCCTCCCAACGTTGGCGATCACTTCGGCCACCTTGTCCCTGTCCTGCGCTGCTCGGAACAGCTATTCAACACTTCGGATGTCGGTCCACTCCCTTGTGTTTCGCAGCCAGGACATCTGTCTCCTACCGGGTACTCGGCATCCCTCAATTTAATATTATCTCAAACTGGGCAAAAAGCTATGTGAATAGACTTACTGAGACCAATAGAGGAGGTAAGTCTAACTTCTATGAGAGGGCCTTTGGTGATGTTGGGCCGGTTATGTGGAATCGCCTACCGGTTCCATTGAGAAATAGACTGTCACCAGCTTCAGAAACATTTTAAAAACTGAACTCTTCACTGGCGCCCTTGAGACGCTCTAGGGACTGTTAAACGGCGTCAAAAATAAAATGATCCAAAATTTTCATCATCATCAATAAAATTTTAATAAAAAAAGTATATAACTTATACTCGCGCCCTTGAGATAGACTATTAAATGACATCAAAGAATTCATCCGTCATTATCATTGACGTGTTAGTTGGTACGTCATATTTTATTTTTGACATAACATACCATGCATAGACAATTCACACAGATCAAGTCAATGCAATAGCAATGAACTCCACATCTCTATATATGTATGAATGTAGTAGGTATACATACGTTCCTAGAGGTATGTACGTATGAAGGTAATATAGATGTATACGTGTCTATTAAGAATACATAGTAATACTCTAAAATGTAAATTCGATTCAAAATGGAATTCTCTTACGTTTTTCTCGAAGCTTCCACTCATTCGCCCCGTAAAAGTAAATCGTCACCTCAGTGTATGATTGAAACATCTCCTTTTTTTGATATCAAATAAATTTCGGTTTTGACAAAAGATAGTCATGATAATTTTCAATTTATCTGAACTTTATGATTGACACAAAATATTTTAGAGGAGACGACGATTTTCGGTCATTATGAAAATAAAAACATCAATTCAATTTAAAACTTCTACATATGCTTATTATGTCAAAACTAATGGTTTGAACAGGAGTTACTGGGGTTGGTGAAAATACTATGGTTCAAGTGTACTTAAACCTGACTATGCCGATTCGTAAGCTTCAGGATACCTTTCCTGCTTCCTACTAAAGGGTGTTTGCACAGAATATTGGTTGGACAGATAATATATCGGTTGAGTTATATTCTCAAACAATTTAATGTTTTTTTTTAATTTGCATTTTTCAGCAAATTTTGCACAAGGTGAAATTTTTTAGCATATTTTGCACAATAAATTCGTTCTTAAAATAAGTTTTTAATATTATGATGCAAATGATGTTATATAGGTATCATCCAATTATTTTGTCTCCTTTTATTACAAACATAACTTTACTTAACTAATCCTTATTCTAAAAGAAATCCTCTCTCAAAACACGGCTAATATAGTTAATTTGAATTGCTTTTGAAAATAAAGATATGTGTCTGAGTATAAATCTATATTGGTAGTTCAGTTACTGTATAAATATTTATGTAAGTTTGGGAAAAAAACCTGGATGTTATTTGTAAAGTTATTAAATTGATGTGTTACAATCACGTATTGAGGCGACGTATTTCGTCTACAACTCGGGACATCGGCCCAGTCCTGGGGTTGATTTATATCTGTTTTATCCCTCCATTCCACACCTGGTTTGAAAAGTTTAATTCAATTTCAAATCGTTAGATACGGCCTTTTAAATTTTAAGCGTCTACAGCACTACTGTATCAGGCAGGTATGTAGGCACCTCCTACCTAACTGAGATGAAAGTAATTTGTCGGCGATGCGAAGAGCGGAGAAGACGAAGAAGAAAACTTTGAATTAGTGAAAATGTTTGAATTCGCGAAATGAAATTAGTTTACGTACAGCTAAGCTTTATGAACGTACCTGAGTTTTTTTTTACGTTATACCTGTTTATGTAGGTTCACGTAGCAAAGTATTCTACGAGAAGTAGGTATGTATGTTTGTATAGAATAAATTATGTAATACCTTAATTAGGGTAGATTTGAGGTAGGTATTTATCACAATTTGGGTAGAAAAAAGGTATTTATTTATTAAGTACGTATGTTCTTATTTATTCCTGCTATAAATAAACGTGGTTGTTTTCAGCAAGAAAATGGGGATACTCTTTCACAGTACACTATCTCTACTATAATCATATCGTTTTTTTTTTGGAAACGAGTTTATCTTTTACTCTACCGGATGTTTTTTATATGCTGTACATATGTGGAGTTTTGTTATAAAGCCAAATACAGATTTAAGCACCTTTGACAGTAAGCTAAAAGCTTGTGTATTACTCGGATAAATTTGAGTGAGTGTGAAGATTTTGTGTAATTAAATTACTTTTTTTTATAATACTATTGTAATAAACGGCCTAAAAACTTTATTTACAATTAATCACAAAGTCATTATGCATACTTGACAAATAACAAACAATCAAAATATTAAGGTGTAAAATAATTGATAAATATACAATTAAGTAATACTTAAAAAAGTAATGTATTTCTTATAAATTTAAATTAAACCACATAAATTGTGGTGTAGTAGGTACCTACATAATTACTTTAAATAAATATTTTAAAAATATTTCTTGATAACCACATTGTAGGTGCCGATAAAATCAAACAAATCAAATAAAACTGGGTCCGTAGTTCGATCCCAGGAGCCGGCAAACTCCTCTTTCACAGCACAAGCTTTTAGCTTAGTGTGAAAGGTGTATAAGGTTGTATTTGGGTTTATAACCAAACCCAGATATATCTTTAAAAAAAAACCGTTAAAAAAGTCAGTTAACAAAAAATAATGAGAAAGATGATTACTTAATTTTAAATCTAAAATACAATTTAATAATATGATATTATTGTGTAAAACGGTATGTTTATATGTAATGTACTGTAGTAAAAAATAAATAAACAAGCAAAAAAATATATATTTTTTTGATATATTTTACATCTATACTATACTATACCATCACGGCATATCCCACAAGTGGGGTAGCCAGCAGATCAGCTGCATGTAAGAAACATGCAAACTGTCCTCTTCGTGCCAATATAAAATCAAGACATTCAGGATGGGTGGCAAACCTCATCGCTGAATTTAAGATGTAAAATGTCTTATTTTTTTCGAACACCTGCCTTTTACAGGGCCCTCGAAAACTTACGCAGAAGAGTGGGAGACCAATTCTTTACCGGGTGCTCCACGGAATATTTTACATGCAGTTACTTAATATATGTACATATATACCTACTGGCTAATCTACTTGCGGGAAAAGCTATGATAGTGTTGTTCAGAATAGTCAAAAGGTCTTGGGATATTTGAATACATTTGTAAAAGCTATTGTTTCAATGGAAGGAAGTACATATGACTATATTTTTTCCCGGTATTTTATTTCTTAGATGTCTTTGATCTCAAAGCAATTTCATATTTCCGAGAATCGAAAATCAGAACTTTTTTTTATTAAAATATCTGCAAAATTAATTATCCGAAACAATATCTTGTCAGAATATAATATCTTTGTGAAAAAAACTTGTAACGAATAATTGAAGCGTCCTTTGATTTTAATGATTTTCTTGGTAACATAGGGAGGTAAAGATACTTGGAACAAAATTAAGTGATATTTATGGAGGCTAAAATATCGTTTTTAGATAAACAAAATATGTTATAATATATCAGGAAGAAGGCTTTCAAGACAGATTTATAAATTTGTAAATTTATTTCGTGAAACTAATTTTATTCGGAAATAAAATAAATCAACACTTTGCTTATGTTTTCGGCATTCACAATATAACAATTTCTAGACATGATATGATTTTTTAGATTATTATGTAATAATTGTTATTTTTTGAGCTTTTTATTTGCTACCGCGGTTTCGGTGGAGCGTCCACCATTAACGAGCGTTAATCTAAAACTATGTATTTTTTTAGTTTTAGATTAACGCTCGTTAATGGTGGACGCTCCACCGAAACCGCGGTAGCAAATAAAAAGCTCAAAAAATAACAATTATTACATAATAATCTAAAAAATCATATCATAAATCAACACTTTTTACCATCACGGCATTATTCACAGCCAGCGGACTCCTACTTATATACAACCATGGAATTTGTCATAAGTGGAGTGGCTGGTAGATTAACAGCATATTATGATGAACATGTTGGTTATCTTCTCTTTGCCATTGTCTTTAAAAGACTTAATTATGAAAACGAAAACGAAATCACCAAATTGAGAAACTTTTGGAATTAATTTACTTTTAATAATTAACCACTACTGTTTTCAGTACCTATTTAAATTTATTCTGAAATGTATATGAATTAATGTTTACATCATAATTCTTGAAGGTTAATAATAAAATATGTTTTATGTGTGTTAAAGTTTGAATGTCTTATTTTCAAGATAACCAGAGATAATATGTGACAGGGTAATACATTATTTTATTATATTACATAAAATATCGCCTGAAGGGATATCTATGTACATATGTGTACACCTATAGAAAAGATTGCTTTATAAATCTTTTTTCTGTCACGATGGTTGTGGTACATACCTAATATTATGTTTATTAGGGTGATGCTTAGAAAGTCTAATTTTGAATTTTTGGCGGGTCACCCTTTCACTTGTTTTTTTTTATATATTATATTAGGTATTTGGCTCTACCACGAGGTAAAAGGATTGTTGGCGGATTTTTAGAATGGAAATATAGTAAATTTATATCCTTATAATATAATGAATGAAATATATAATGAATGTTAATGAGTTACGATGCTTTGGGTATGTGGAATAAATGAATGAGGATAGAATGACCAAGAAGATATATTTGGCTGAGAAGAATGATGCTCGGTGACGTGGACAGCCGAGGATCAAATGGCAAGATCATCTTAAGCAAATCCTACAGGACGACCACGTGTTGAGTACATTGAACAGGAGATCGTGCATGAGGAATTGTATGACTGTGACGGAAGCGAAAGGTGTATGAAGGATAGAAGGAAGTGGCGCTCGATCCTTTCTGCTTACCCCACGAGTGAAGCGTAGTGATGGTTTGTATGTATGTATGTATGATGTTTGTATGTACGTATGTATGAAATAGATAAATGAAACGGTTTAGCCAAGATTTTTGACGGAATGATTGTTTTTATTGGAAATGTATGTTGCACTTTGAAGCTTGTTAATTAAATCAAGTTGAATTTTAATTAAAGAGTCAAAATTACCAATACTTTAATTTGAAGTTTCGACTCCAATGTAAAAAAAAGTATAACAGTTCGTAAAATTTATTTTAAGAAATAAAACCATCTTAAGAAATGGCCCATTTAAAATACTATACAGAAATTTTGATGTCTTACAAATTCATCCTGATATATGCAGGTACATTTATAACTGATTTTATCATCGTCGTGTAGAATGTGCCATTATAACGTGGGTGTATGTATGTACAGATATATCAGGGATGATATGCAGATTTTCTAATTGGAAACAATAAAAACCTCTTGTGAATTCTAATTTCATATATTACTATGTTTGACATCATTCAAACACACATACAATCTTAACTTTATTCAGTTGCTCTTCAATGATCCTCTCGGGAGTACAGGGCAGGAGCCAGCCTTTTCCATTCAGAACGTGTATGTAATTGAAAAAATAATGATATAAGTATTTTGTAAAAAATAATGGTTCGTCGGAATTATTATTCACGAATGAGCAGTGATGCTTTTTGCCAAATATAATTGTACCTACGAAATTCTCAAATCATACTTCGTACGTTAAATACTTAGTATTTAATAAATCTACTTCCCTTTGACCTAATAAACCTTCAATTAGGTTAGATACGTATAACTTACATATACACATGCTTTTTTGAAGGGCTCCTCTTCTGTGAAAGAATTGCTTGTATTCATTAAATGCCTTAGACTAATGTATTGACACAAGCGTTTTTTTCTACTAAAGATTTAAACAAACACGATAAAGACGACATTCGACTTCTAAGGCTCATGTAACTCATCCAGATGAAATAAAATCTATTGGAAATACCGTGGTTATGTAGATTTTTTCGGTTAAAGTAGAAAATATACATATGAAATATCATCAAAATTATTTGTTTTCATAAAACTGTTTTATCGATATAATATCATCATTCTCAGATGTATAAACTTAGATTGTTTGTCTGGAATCATTAAATTTTTTAACAGCAATCATTCAAATAATATAGAAATAAAATGTGAAACTTGGAATTTAGATTCTTTGAATTGCACTAGTATGTTCTGTTTTCAATAAACTTATGTGCTCAGAAAAAAAGAACACACAAAAAGCTCATTATTTTCAGCATGCTGCTAGAAATTATTCTCTAGTTCTGCTTTATGTAGTATGTAGATGGAGCTAATTCTTCATCTTTCTGTTTCACATTTCGTTATCTTTCAGAAGCAGAAACTGAAAAACTAACAAAAACATTAACAACGTATTACCACCACTACGTAGTAAAATGCTTTAACAAAATTTACGATGTTAATTCCATGCTTTAAACTCGAGCCATCTTTCTGAAAGGTGAAAAGTTGTGCTTGGACAAAGTAACAGTGAAAAGTATTGTAACTAAAAAGTAACATTTATATTTACATACAATGAAAGCTTGGGATCTCAGAGATTTGGTCCCTTGAAATATATAGAATAGGTTGTATTAGGTAACTGTGAATTCATCAGCAAATAATAAGCATACGAAATTCCTTTAAACGACAGTTAGATAATCGTAAAATATCCTGAGTAAGAGATTAAACGTCTTCAGTCCAGCGATAAAGTTTGCCACACATCCTGAAAGCCTTAATTTTTTTTCGCCCTATAAGATCTATTTGCATGCATCCAATGGCAAAAAGCGCCGTGATGTTATCAGCTTGCTGAGCACTGTTGGAAAGGGAAACTCTTCTAAGCAACTGTATAAATGTTATGAAAGTAAAGAACCTGAGTTGAGGTTGTGTAAGCAAGTACAGGAGAAGATGATTCTTCATGTGTTCTTCGTTTCTTAGAAAGGAAGCAGAGATACATGTTTTTGCTATCTTATAAATAATGATATCTCTTACAAACTTTTGTAAAAACCACCCTAATGGCGCATTCTTCAATTCTCAATATTTCGTGAATATTTAAGCCTACCTGGAATACTTCTACGCTACCCAGGATTCACATACTTTCTGGAACTCTTAGAATCACATCAATATCTAAAAAGCAATGTTCTTTCATCCACAAGTACTTATCTTTATCTTTCACAATACACAGTTTCTATGATAACAGCATCAAAGCCTTAAGGATGTCGTAAAAATGTGATTTAATTGGTGCTGAGATGCAAAATCAAAAACATTCTACACGTGGATTCTATGCCTTGGAACTCTTTGTGTAGATGCATCTGATACTGAAGAAATTTAATTGGATAAATGGAAGGCACCAGACTTCTGAGCTATCTAGGTGGTAGGTGAGTCTCCCTCAATTGCGCAGTGACGCTTTGAATGGGGTAATCTAGTTTTTGTTCAGAAGATTAGTACTCCGAGGAAGATCGTTGAAGGTAGAGTGAAAGACTGAATAAATATTCTCAGTAGCAGTGATTGAAAATTCGAATCACATCTACTTACGTAAGACTATAAAAGTGTTTATTCTCTCATATGTACATATATATCTACGTGATGGGTGTGAATGAATTTGTATATACGTGATGGTATATATGTATTATTAAAAGTCTGTAGTATCTAGTAATGATATAATATAAATGTAATGTAAGCATATTTTTTACAAAATGGCTTGTAAATCTACTTACCTCATGTAAACACATCAACCACCCCCAAACCCAACAAACCCAAGTTATGAACTCCTTTCACATTTAAGATATTTGCATTGACTAGGTACCTTAAATTTCCGATTTAATATTTTCTTTTTCTATTCTTCTTCTCCTTGGGCAATTATAAGTTTCACATGGTGGTGGGATCTGCCTTTGTTGTTTTGTTTCGCCACTTGGTTCTGTCGAGTGCATCTTCATGGGAAACATCGCATGTATTTTCTCACTACTTCACGCCATCTGTGCTTTGGCCTTCCTCTTGGTCTCATGCTGATAACCTCGATACGTTGAGCTTTATTGTGTGATAGACGCGGTATCCGTCATCCTTGAGGTCGTGTTATGAGTGAACAGCGCTTTATATTTTCTTTTAAAGGCTTATTACTATTTATCCATGTACCTTATTTATTATTCATTCATATTTCTTTGCATCTCCCCATACCTCATCTTTTTCTTATTCATGTCATAGATCATTGATCTGTTGCTTCGGAAGTTGTTTCCTCTTATGACATTGAGGATCAGCTATCCTTTTATCTTTTTGGCGGTCTTCATCGTGAACGTGCTGGTGTCTTCTTTGCAGCAATATGGATTCAATCACTCAGGTGCAATGATCCAATAAAAATTGGAAAACTTCATTTGTATTTAGCTATTTGTTTGTATGTGTATCGTCACATGATACAAGATTGTCTGAGTTTTGGACTACCCCAATTTGTGTGAATTTTGGTGATTCTTTACATTTTACGTTATAACATTTTATTCTTTATACATTGTGTATTTTCATCCACATATAAGAATTAGTATCTGACTAGTATACTACGCAAAACTCATTGGTGTGAAAATGGTGAAAGGGTGTCGATGATGACGCTCATATATTAATACATACATTATACATACCTACACATTTATATGATGACGCTCATATATTAATACATACATTATACATACCTACACATTTATATGATGTAACGCGAGTGGTTTTTGTATATTGCAAAAAGATGGTATCTTTACATACAGTATTCAGTTAAATATGGATAAAAAATAGGAACCTATATGAAATTACGCAAATTATTCAATTTTTAATATATCGTACCTTTATATAAAAGAAAATCGTTATAAATTTATGTAAAATAATTTGGATAAGTTGAAAGATATCGCGCCTTTGCGATAAATTCGCCCTTTGAATATTGATTGTATTGAACTTGAATGTTTACCTTTAATGTAGTTCGTCGGTAGCCTGGAGGTAGAGTCTCGTCCTCGTGCACATGAGGTCCGTGGTTCGATCCCAGGTGCCGGCAATTTCCCCTTTCACGACACAAGCTTTAAGCTTACTGTGAAAGGTGTATAAGGTTGAATTTGGGTTTATAACAATAACCCAGATATATCTTTTAAAAAAAAAATTACCTAATTGTTTGTAATCAATATTATACAAATAAATAAAATATCATCATCGTAATTATTATCAAACCGCTTACCGCGAATGCCACTTACTCTTGTCCTTGCAAAAAAATTCGCTTCCATATACATAGATATATCACTCTTAAAGAATTCTGGAATGGATGCTGGAAAAAGATTAAAAAAAAATTTATGAATGATGAACTTCTACACATTTGAATGAAATTATCAAATCAATGTTTTCATCTACAATAATATTATGTTCTTTCTTTTACTGAAAAAGACGTCTTTTGTCTTAAAGGACATTGTCAATCTGATCAGATGACATTATACCTATAACGAAAGACTTATCTCTCAATAAAGAAAATATTATAGTATGTGGAAGAAAATATTTGTTTATTCTTATATGTGTGTTAATATTAGGTATAGTTGATATCCGACCCTCCGCACAAGCATTTGGTTACATATGGAGGGAGCATTTTACTACGTTATATATTATTATTTTGCTATTGTTATATCAATGTATACTGTGTATTTATGAATGAAATAATAAAAAAAAAGAATGAGAGGATGCAAGAAGAGTGTTGTGGACAGAATGCGCGTGAATAAACTACGGTGGCTTGGGCATGTTGAACGAATGAACGAGGTAAGAGTGACAAAGAGGATATACTTGTCTGAAAGAAAGGGTGCGAGGAATCGCGGGCGTCCGAGAACCACGTGGCTTGATCACGTGGATCAAATTCTCAAGGACGGCCGCGTGTTGAGTAAGAGGAACCGACGTGCGTGTATGAGAAACTGTATGAATGTGGAGGAAGCGAAAGAAGTGTGTAAAGATAGATCTGTTTGGCGTTCGGTTCTCTCTGCCTATCCCACTTGGGACACGGCGTGAGGGTATATTTTAATATATGTAGTATAGAATAATAATTATGGAATTCAACTACCTTAACACTCAACTGCCTAAAATGATATACTTTTTTAGATACATATTTTGTATAATGTTTGCTTTTCTTCACAATATAATCTGGCAAAACATTATTCACCAGAATGGCAGAAAAAGAATAACATTTTATCGGTTTTCATATGTTCTTGGAACATTCTCCATTCCGTAATGATATTTGAAAAAACAGACATAAATTCAATTTCAAATTAATTATGAAAACATTTACGTGTTCCTACTTATATCAAAATAATAATTGAAAGTTCCTGTTTATAGAATTTAATTATCTCTATCATTTAGATATACCTTATTACATTAATTTTATAATATTTCTATACATAATAATGTTATTAAAATTAAATATAGAATTAGCGAGTAGGTATGTATCTACATTAATGGAGATATTTACTTAAAATTATATTCATGTAAATTTAGTTATTAAAATATCTATTTATAAAATTCTTGAAATTTAAGTTATGTTCAAGACCACCTGAAGTTATTAGATTATATACTAAAAGTTAGCAATTCTATTTCAGTAAAAGGTAGCAAATGTATCTATCTAATATTCTAATTATTACGAAGGTATCTATTACGAAGGTTTGTATTTGCTTTTATGGTTAAACTAATTTATTAATTTATTTAGAATTATTAAAAGTGTCCGATAAATTTTAGAAGATGTGAAATCATGCCGTAAATCAAATTTTGAATAATTTATAAAGTGTTTTTATTTTTATTTGTTTATTTCCTCAATTTGTTTAGGTATATTTCCTTAATTCATTTATTTAATAATAATAATAAGAATGAAACTTTATTGACAGAACATAATTACATAATTGTACAAACACACATAATAAAAACAATGTTCTGTCAAATGGCGGACTTGTTGCAGTGCAACATCTTCCAGCCAACCATTTGAAAGAAAAAAATTAAAAATAATAGAAAAAAATAAAATAAAATATACATACATACACACACACACAAACACACACACACACACACATTCATACACATATACAGATAAAAGAAAATACTCAAATAAAAAATATAAACAAGAAAATAGATATATTCCTACATAAAATATAAAAGGATATAAGCAAAAAAAAATATAATATAATAGTAAAAATTAAATTAAGTGCGATATCTGTGCAAAGGAGAGGGGAAGGGGAAAGGGAAAGAATAATAATATTTCCTCAAATAAGCATAATATAAAATCAAATACAACTCAAACATCCTCATCCACTACAACTAATTCCATTTTGCCACCTAACAAGGCTAATAATGTCGAGGCGGACAGTACAGTCAGTAGCATAAAAAACAAATTTTGACATATCAATTGGTATTTGACATAACAGTAAAGTAAAGAAACAAATTTAGACATAACAATTTTGACATATCAATTGGTGCAGGAAATTAATCAAATTGATGTTATCGTCAACAGGGTTGATAAAAAGATTAAAGAGAATTATTATTCCTGAATTTTTCGTAAGTTGGAGTAGCCAATATGTTAACTGCATATTAAAATAAACATACAGATAGATATCATTGTGGCATAAAAATAAGACATCGTGGACAGGCAGCTTATCTCATCGCTTAATAGCAGATCACAAATATTTTAATATACCATCTTTGTTTAAGAGGTACCTAAATTGAAAACTATGAAAAATACAGAGACCAATGTTTAACTTAAGGATCTCACATTGGCCGTCGAATAGTTGATCGATCTTAAAATATTAGTGATATTGGTAAAGTTTGTTTCTACAAAAAATTGTTGTAATGTTTACAATTTAACATAAAGTTACCGCCATTTTTTTATAATTTATTTATTAATGTACCCACCAAGGGAATACACCAAAAATAAATTAAATATTCGTTCAAAAAATGTCATAATAAGATGGCTATTCTCCTGAGAAAAAAATTTTGTGTAGGCACTATTAAAAACAGTGATTGATATACGAAAAGAATGTGGAATGAACGTTGGTGTAATTTGGCAAGGATGAATGTAAAAGGTTAAGATGGTTTGGGCACGTTGAAAAGAATGAATGAGGACAGGATGACTAGGAAGATATATTTGGCTGAGAGGAATGGTACTCGGAGACGTGGACGTTCGGGGATTAAATGGCAAGATCATTTAACTCAAATACTACAGGACGGTCATGTGTTGATCACATTGAACAGGAGAACATGCATAAGGAATTGTATGACAGTGACGGAAGCGAATGATGTATGCAAGGATAGAAGGAAGTAGCACTCGATCCTTTCTGCTTACCCCGCGAAGGAAGCGGTGTGATTGTTTGTATGTATGCACTATTAACAATTTTCATTAGGAATTTCATTTGAGAAGTTTTGTTGTTCAAATTTATTCCGAATGGAAGAATCTCATTTCCTCCCCTATTTATTTAACAGTTATATTGACAATATTGATAATACGCTTACTAATAGTTTCAAGTAAACAGACTGAACATTATGTTTTGTGGCTAGGCTGAATATTAAGTTTAGTTCATATGATAGACAACAGACTTATAAAAGCTCGTCGACAGAACGAGTATATAAGGATGTATATATATATATATATAAGTGGGTATAACATAGTGTAGTGTGGTGTATTTATGTGAGAGAAGCTTGGAGAATATTCATAGACTGTTTATATGGTGAATTTTATTATGGGGACAAAATGACATACGCACTTAACTTATAATATTATTTGAGTGTATTTGTACCAAAATAAGTAAGTGAAATAGCTGTTAAAAGGCGTCAGTGAAAACAGAGACGTTTATCTCTTTATTCACTGTGTCTGTGTTTAGGTAGTAAAAATTCCATAATGAAATTAAAAAAACAAATGTTTTTAATACTCTTTTTCATTCTTCATTTCAGATTCTGGTTTTAATAATTATAGAAAATGATTTTAAATTTAATGAAAAAAATAAAAATCTTTATAATATATTTACATATGTTTGTTACCTTTTTTTGTAGGTTGAGTATCCTGTAAAAGACGGGTGTTTGAAAAGAAAGACACATTTTATGTCAAATTCAGCGATGAGATTTGCCACTCATCCTGAATGTCTCAATTTTTGTTGGCACAGAGAGGACAGCTTACATGTTTATTTCATGAATCTGATCTGCTGGCTGCCCCACTTGAACAATGTGCAGTGATGGTATAAGTATTGTAGGTACCTACTTAATTAGTGATTTTCTTGTAAAATCCATATTAATATAAATAAAACAATAACTTTGTTGAGTTCTACGGCAGATATAGGTATTATTTCAAATCTTCTATTTATAGGGTCATTTGAGTTCGTCGTTAGTCTGGCTGCCCCACTTGAACAATGTGCAGTGATGGTACCTATAAGTATTGTAGGTACCTACTTAATTAGTGATTTTCTTGTAAAATCCATATTAATATAAATAAAACAATAACTTTCTTGAGTTCTACGGCAGATATAGGTTTTATTTCAAATCTTCTATTTATAGGGTCATTTGAGTTCGTCGTTAGTCTGGAGGTAGAGTCTCGACCTCCTGAACATGGGGTCCGTGGTTCGATACCAGGTGCCGGCAAACTCCCCTTTCACGACACAAGCTTTTAGTAGCTTACTGTGAAAGGTGTATAAGGTTGTACTTGGGGTTATAACAAAATCCCAGATATATATTAAAAAAAAAAAATGGTGTACCTTAGGACAGTTGTACCTTTGGACAGTTGTAATTTGAATAGGTTGCCATAGATATAAAAATCTGTAAATTTACAAAAAAATAATGTTTTTGTGATGCGGATACATAATCGTGTTTGGTTTGAAAGTGCATGGATTCGTCTGGGATGGTAGTTTGAAGATTTTTTGATCAAAAAGTAAAATTTCTATTCATTTACCTATATTGTTTCTTTTATTTTCGTTGTTTTGTTGGTGTGTTGAAATATATATATATAAAAGAATATCTATATATATAAAAGAAAGTGGTATTGGTTACACCATTTATAACTCAAGAATTCAACGTGGAGAATTATACGAAATTAACTATGATGTTTTTTTATAGATTGTCCTATTTATAGAATATTTTTTTAAACATTTTCAAATCGTTATCAAAACAATAGGTATCTAAGTACCTAAAAAAATAAACTAGTACCCATATAATTATATTACATACACCAGATATTTTGTAAACAAATCCGAGTTAAGCATAATTATTGTTCAACATAAATGAATTTTATTTTTTTACACTATACGATGACACAATTGAAAAATTAGGGGAGTTTGTAAAGATATTAAAGATATTAATCACTCATTGATTTTTAGACGATACGAAGTTCACTGGGTCAGCTAGTATATGTATAACATAGCAATTATGAGATTTGTTTCATAGTCTGAATATCATATTTGAGAGGATATTGCGTTTACAGTTGTACGGAAAGCACTCTGGTAATTTTATGGTGAATTCGTTTAAATATACTTAAATAGGTACATAAACCAAACTAATGGTTTTAAACTGTCCACAAACTTTATTGGTGAAAATATTTCAACCAAGAAGCTATGTACGTAATTTAATATGTACCTAGTGGTTTAATCTTTCATTCGAAAATAAATAAAATGAAACCTATTTTATGAATTTTCAATCTTATTTGCTTTCCTCATAAAAAAGCAATGTATAAATAAAATATGTAGATTATATGCATTTTGAGTGATCCCTTTAACGAAAGAAAAAGAAAGGTTAAGAACTCTAAACAACGCCATTATCATTCTCAAACATGCTCTTGACTTCCATCACGTCTTGACAATTTGTTACGTATTTATGTACGTTCAACGATCTCTCTTCCACGTAACGTAAAGAGAAAATATATTTCATATTATTATAAATCGTATAATAATAAAAATATTTTCACTATCGCATATAAAAATAATATATCTAATATTGCAGACGTTGCCCCTGAAAAAATAAAAATATAAAAAATGATAAAATATTCTTCAATAAATACGCCGACGCTGAAGAAAATAAACAAAATCTAACTAGAGTAAGCCCGAATCGCATATTTAGTTTTTGGCATATTTAGACCGAATCTAAATAAAATTTGTAATAGTTTATTCCCGAATTTTGATGTTAGGTCTACTACTACTATTACTACTATACCATCACGGCATATCCCAAAAGCGGGGTAGCCAGCAGATCAGCTGCATGTAAGAAACATGCAAACTGTCCTCTTCGTGCCAATATAAAATCAAGACATTCAGGATGGGTGGCAAACCTCATCGCTGAATTTAAGATGTAAAATGTCTTAATTTTTTCGAACACCTGCCTTTTACAGGACACTCGAAAACTTACGCAGAAGAGTGGGAGACCAATTCTTTACCGGGTGCTCCACGGGATAATCCTTATTTATAAGACCCTTATAAATTTAATGTTTCGTGATATCCATTTCCTGCTTATTTTATTTTTATTTTCCACTGAACACAGAATGAGAACGGTCTACATGACCATCTTTCACAATCATCATCATCATCGCCCTGCCCTCAACGGTCCTCTCGGGAGCACAGAGCAGAAACTAGCCTCCACCATTCAGAGCGTCTCTGTTTCAATAATTACTTTTTTTTTTTAGTTTCGCACTTCTGTAAGACAGAAACGAGATTATAAATCATATTATTATTATTACTGACAATAAGACGATTCCTGCTATGATCATGACAGCTGAAGGCCAATGTGATCCCAGAAAATAACCTTAAACTACATCCATTATTTAGGGTTGCACCCTCCCTCAACCATGGATGTTGCAGGAATGTATTCCTATATCAAAACTATATCCAAAACAACACAACTACAGTAGGTATATCTTCAATTTTATTTTCCTTATAAATTCTGCATACGTCACGTTAAAGATATCAATTTCTCCAGCCAGACCGTTTAACATTTGAATAGCCCTTCCTTTTAGGGAATTTGCCAATACATTTGTTCTGCTTTGAGGTTTGTAAAAAAATCGTGATGCCGAAATGATTCTTGTTTTTGACCGAAACATATCAATTTTTATTTATCAAAATAACATATCATCCATACATATATACAACCAGACATATCGGTACCAACGTAGAATAATATTCTTTCTTCAAAACATTTTCAATTTTGCACAGTTCACACGTTTTAATATCATATCACTTCGGTGAGACATTTTTTGTCTCGTTTTTTATTGCGCTGGCTGTCTGTATTATTATTTATTTATTTTTTCTTAACAATATTTCATCCTATGTCCGGTTCGACCCATTTTCAGCAAACATACGTTTGGGTTTACTGATATCAAAAACGTTGGAATACAATATTTCAGAGACGCTTGTACCTACTACCACCGAGAGCTTTTAAACGTAGAAAAAATGTAGTTATAGGTAGGCATGTATATAATATATACCTTTATTTTTTTCCACGAGATTTCTTTACGAAATGATTTATTCATATCTACACAATTTATTTCAAAACGAGAATAAACTATTTTTCTCCGTCCTTGTATTGAATTCATGGACAAATTATTTTCAGGACTTATAAATTATTACTAAGCTTATGTGGTTATTATCAAAGATAAAGGTAGTAAAGTACCAATCTAATTAATACCTATATATTATTTATTTATCTATCTGTGTATGCAAGCCATAGTTTTTTATGTAGAATATTCAGTAAACTTGCTGTATGTAATTAATTAGATATCTCATCTGTCCCGATAAAAAGTTACGACGTTTAAGTAGGACTCACATAATTATCGTTGGTTGAATATTTTTAATAAAAATATTTTAATTGAGGAATATTTTTTTAACAATATTGACACCATTATTGACAATAATACAACACCTAGGTATATATATATATATATATAGTCCTCTAAAGTGAACCAAGCTCTTGCGTAAATGGATAACTATTTTTGTTTGTATATTTTTATCTGGGAATTTACTCGTGACGAATGATTCGTGTTATTTGTATTTAAAAATAAATAAATGTATGTTAAACATATCTACTACTACTATATCATCACGGCATATCCCACAAGTGGGGTAGCCAGCAGACCAGCTGCATGTAAAAAACATGCAAGCTGTCCTCACATATAAATCTCTAATTTATAAAGTTTTACGAACAGGTTTTTGAAAGCTAACGTTTTAAACTTATGTAAAGTTTGTAGGTAACGTAGGTGCAATTAGATATTTCTATACAGCGAAAAAAAAGTACCTACAATTGCAGGTGAAGGTGTCATTCGATTTATCTGCCTACCCTGCTAAAGATGATACGAGTTAAATTAATTTACAAACATCATGCAACCTATACATTTACATATATTGTTCAGACTAGGGATATTGCGGATTTTACACATCCGCGGATGTGAATGCGGATGCGGATTTATGTAAGCTCACATCCGCGGATGCGGATGTTTAAGATGTTAAAGAAAAAAAAGTAGGTATATGAATTAAGAATTAAAATAATGATATAGTTATTATTTACATTTAAACTAATGACAATTAGGTAGTAAATGAAATTTAAAATAGGAGCATTATACGTAATAAAAAGTAATATTGCCGCAACTTTTCTTACATCCGCATTCGCATGATCATCCGCATTGATTATTGCGGATGCGGATGCGGATGCAGATGTCTAAGTACATGCGGAAGCTCCACATTTACGGATGCGGATGCGAATATTCGCGATATCCCTGGTTCAGACATTTCCTTCATATGGGGTAGCCAGAAGGCTGACGAACTGCATATTTATAACATTCAATATGATAAAAAGAAAAAAAATGTTTTGCTGGTTAGAAAAGAGTTAACATTGGAAATATTTCAAAAAACGAATTGGGACGTTGTTTACCAATTTGTTATTTTGTTTATGAAATATGTTACAATATTAAAAAAATCTGTCCAGTTGAGTTTAAATTGAGTTTGCATAAGACAGAAATTCAATAGTCCCGTTTGAAACGAGCAACGCACTCCAGCCAGCGCTTTGTAAATATTTACTAATATAACGGGTACTAATATAACGGGTATCATATGCGATTGTCTGATAACGGATCATTATCCAACCATACTCTATCTGAAACAAAGTAAGCTGCAGACATTGGGCACCCCTACGGCAACCCAGATAAGAATAGATTATGAAAAAGTCAGACAGGATACGGCAAAAGTAGATTGGACATCCCTATACAATATGACGAATGTGAATGAGGCTACGGATTATATCGTGAATACATTGAACAGCATTATAGGAGCTCATACATCCGTGAAACATGTTCCCCACTCTAAACGTAGACTAAAACCATGGATAACTCCGGGTCTACTTCGTAGTATAAATGTGAGAGATGCGCTCCACATGAAGACTAAAAAGTACCCCCATGATACTCAAATAAAAAATACTTACATTAAATTCCGTAACGCTTGCAAATCTCTTTTAATATCAGCAAAAAACAAATACTACACGCAGAAATTTAAATCCGTTTCAAACGACGCCAAAAAAACTTGGGACTTGTTAAATGAAGTTGTCAATAAAAAGAAATCAAAATGTATGTTAGAGAGTTTGACTATAAACAATAATACTTACAAAATAGATGATAAAAATAGCGAAATTGCAACCAAATTTGTGAATGAATACTTCATAAATGTAGGAGGTTCACTGGCTCAGAAGACTCTAAATAATATAAACAAAACTGAAGCACAACTGCAATTAATGGAGTATGAAACAAACACGATAGTTACTAACAATGTAATGCACCATCTTGAACCAGTAACCACTAATGAAATAGAAAAAATAATCAAAAATTTAAAAGACAAAACTACTGTCGGTACAGACCTTATCTCGACGCGAATTTTAAAATGGTGCATTGATAGCCTTAAGACGCCAATTCAATTTGTTACGAACATGAGCTTGTCAGAAGGTATTTTCCCAAACCACTTAAAGGAAGCCGTTGTATGTCCGATATACAAGAGTGGGAAAAAAGATGATATAGGGTGCTATAGACCCATAAGTTTATTAAATTCACTATCGAAAGTAATTGAAACAGCCGCTAAATGTAGATTATTGGATTTCTTTGAAAAAAATAATATTTTATCTGAAAAACAATTTGGCTTTCGCAAAAACAGGGGTACACAAGAGGCGATTGGTTATCTCACACAAAGAGTTGTCAATATATTAGATAAGGGGGAAAAATGTATTACTGTATTTCTTGATCTCGCAAAAGCTTTCGACACAGTCTCCCATGCATTGTTGTTAGCAAAGCTGTCGAAACTGGGGATTCGTGGAACGGCACATAAGTGGTTTTCTGACTATTTGACTAGCAGGACACAAAAAACAAAAATTGGAAATTACTTGAGTGACAGGGCGCACATCAGGTTCGGAGTCCCACAGGGAAGCGTACTGGGTCCAATTCTCTTCCTCACGTACATCAACGATCTGACGAATATTGTCCTGGATTACGGAGATGTAGTGTCATTTGCTGACGATACGGCACTTATTTTTCATGGTGGAACATGGGACAGTGTTCATGGGAGGGCAGAGAGGGGACTGAGTCTGGTGAAGAGATGGCTGGACTCTAATCTACTAACTCTCAACGTGGACAAAACTAATTACATGACAATCAATATAACAAACAGAGACGATGACTATGTAAAAAATAAAACAATTAAAATACACAACTGTGACACTGTTACCGCAAACATACTACCATGCAATTGTCCAATCACTAAAAAAGTAAGAAATGCTAAGTACCTCGGTATATTGATCGATGAAAGATTCGGCTGGAAAGAGCACATTGCAAATACAGCAAATAGACTCAGAAGTACCTTGCACGTCTTCAAAGAGGCGAGGAACATGCTGCCTATCAGTATGATGAAGACCGTATACTTTGCTCTGGTGCATAGTATTTTGTCGTATGGTATTCTTGGTTGGGGGGGAGCTTCACTGACAGCTCTAGATCCATTAATAAAGGCTCAGAAATCAATTATCCGAGTAATCAACAAAAAACCTTACAGATTCCCATCAGCTGCTCTCTTCCAACAATTCGGTGTATTGGACATAAGACAGACATATACAAAAAATATAATCTTACACTACATTAAGCACGGGCACTTACAGACACAGATAACGCACAATTTATCGACAAGATGCAGAAATAAACAATTTTACAAAGTACCAAAAACGAGGACCAAATTTGCACAGAGACATTTTACTTTTCAGGCACCAAGACTCCTTAACAAAATACAGGACAATGTACTGACTAAACGACAAATGACAAACAACTCCTTACCTAAAAGACTCATTACGGACTGGTTGCTTAAAATTGGACGCGGCGAGACAGAACGTATACTTAACTACATACCGGCTTAGCCTCTTCGAGCGTCTCTCATACAGTGCCCTTGGGTTTGTATATGTGTTGTGTATGTTTATATGGTTATACGCGTTTATACGCGTTTATAAATGTTTAACACTCATCGTGTGGGTGGGTGTGGGCGTGTGTGGGTGCGGGTGTGTGTGTGTGTGTGTGTGTGTGTCTGTAGTACATGTGTGTGCATGGGTGTAAATGTATATAATGTGCATATTATTGTTCTGTCTTTTTATTTAGTTTTTTCTTTATTTTATGTTAATTAATTAAGTTTTTTAGTTAACGTTACTTTAACTAAGAGCAATGTTCTTTGACCACACATAAATTGATCTACCTTAGTACGGGCTGTAGCCTAGTTAGGTGAATCATATAATGAATATGTTAAAATTGAATTTATTTATATCAATAAAGCTGTTATTATTATTATTATTATACCTAATAGGGAATAATAACTGTGAAGTTGATATCTTCAACGATTCGGAGTAGGTACATCATGAGGAAATGTGCTTGTTTCTTCGAAGGATCATGCCTTCCATTGAGAATCCTCTGCAGTGGCGTAGCTAGGGGGGGGGGGGGCAGGGGGGACATATGTCCCCGGGCGCCACATCAGGGGGCGCCAAAAAAAGTATTAAAACTTTTTTTTAAATTTTATTTTGATGTAAGCTAATGTATCCCAAATACTTTTGCAAGATTAAATTTTGGAGCTCCACAAATATCTTCATTTCAAACCAGTTGGCAAACACGATTTTGGCGCCCCCATTGTACATTAAGGGGCGCTATTCTACTCATAAACAAAATGACACATCCACAATGCAGGATTGCTGATGGCGTTTTTTTTAACAAAGATCAGTTCGGGTTCATTCTTCATAATGCATATTATTCTTCATAATGCTTCATGCTTCGAAAATGAACCATATAAACCGTAAAATTTCAAAAATTTCTTGAGGACTCCGAAAAGGGGCGCAGACGTTGCCCCGGGCGCAGATGACCCTAGCTACGCCACTGATCCTCTGTAGCTTCTATTGTCATGTTTTTGTATTCATTATCTCTTATATGTAGGTATGTTGATTGCATTTGTTTCAAATTGTTTTTAATGTTTTGTAATGTAAAGGCTGTTTAGCCGTATATATTATCCCACCAATCTTGATTATCTTACATTTCATCGGCATGGAGAGATCAATCTACATATTTATTGGCATATAATTTATTGTTTATTTTATTTATTTATTTATTCATTCCTTAGATACTGCATTTTGATTTCAAACAATTTCATAGAAGGTAAATACATTCAAATTAAATACAATCATTATAAATAGAGGGCGAGTTTATAGCAAAAGCACGATCTCTTCAAACAAGCCCAATTTTTTTTTAAAAACTCATGTACATAAGTTCGCATCGATTTAATTCATAAACAATAATTACTTCTGTTTAGACTATATCTTAAAGCTTTTTTTAAATCTTCTACTTTTCTACGGCCCCGCTTCTGAGAAACATTTCTTAATAATTCCAAAGATTATTCAAACATAATATAAATATTCATAAAGCAATAAAGTTCCGAATTTGAATTAATGTCAACAAACGTCGACGGCGCGGCGATAGCAATGCACTCTGTAGGATCACAAAGACATTAATAATAATATTGTGAAGAACCAGAGTACATGCAGAGGTACCTGTCTGATATGTAAATTAGACTTTAATTGAAAATCGTAATAAACAACTCTATAATCTTTGCGTTGTTCTAATTTAATTAGTTTCAATCGAGCTTATTATGTATTTTTGTGAAGTTAATAAATTGATAACAGAATTGTGAAGATATGATGGCAAAAGTTTGTCTAAGAGAATGAGTGTGCTTTAACCATAAATAACAAGACACATAAGACATAGACAAAATTTTATTTGTTTATTTAAAGCCAATAATACTCTTCAGATAATAGGTAGGTACATATGAGTACATATAATATATAAAATATGAAATATAAATAAGTAATAAGAATAATAAAATAATAAAATGTTTATTTATCAAAATAAAAATTACAGGATATTATAACATTATAATATATAGGTACAATGGTATATATTCTAGTAATAACTAGTATTAATTTTCTTCTTTTAGTCACATCATCATTGTACCTTTTTTTTCTTTCTTAAATACAACACATTGCACAGTATATTAGTAGAAAGACTGTGTCATACTGTACAATAATCTACAGTATTTTTATTTAAACACTTTAAGTTTATTTAAACACATAATAAAGCAAGTGTCATCATATATCCACCATATCAGTACCTACCAGGACAGTCTCGATCAAACTTCCACACGAACATATACCCCAATCGATTCTGTTAACTCAAAATGCACAGCATATCTTCGACATTCTTTCTTCCCACATCTAGCAACCAGTGAAATACCCGTTTTTTAAACATAATATATTTTCTGTGTTCCCCCTTTATCACAGCACACAATCATTACTGCATTACTCTATTCAAAAGTGTATACATATTTTCAAATTGTAATATTTTTATAAGCTTAAAAGGTCTCATTAATAATAAAATTTAACGTTAAAAACGGAATCAAAACGAATATCTAATTAAATATTACCATACTACTTATATTCCTAAAAAAATGTAATGTTACTTGAGCTATCAGTAAATGGATACATATACCTATTGCTGTGGAACAAAATTCCCTATGATTTGCGAACTCTAAAGAGTGTGGAGGTGTTCAAGACGAGGTTAAAAACCCTATTGTTCAGGAGGTGCTATGATTCTTGAATAGGCCCTTGCGGTGGTTTTTCCACAAAACGGCGCATCATAAATAAGTTGTCTAGTTATTATTATTATATAGCTGGAAATTAATGAATTATAGACCAGCTGGAAGAAGTTAAGTGAAAAAAACAATCGAAAAGATGAAGTTATAGTGTTGCAAAATGAGGAGTGCAATAAGAAGACGTTGGCGGAGGACAGAAAATAAGAGGCTTCTATTTAGTAGTAGTTGAACACAGGACGTATTATTCACCTCTTTGTACGAATTGTTAATTAGGTATGTAACAATGAGGAAGGAAGTGGTTTTAGTGCTGCTGATAATATTCCCAAGGAAAACCGCATGTAGAGTAAGAAAAAACATACATGGGTACATGAAAAATATCACAAATGCTCAAAAGGTATCTCGTACTTCAAAAAAACACTGTTCTATGACATTTTCTTATAATTTTGAAGTGATAATATTGACGATGAATAAAAATCAATTCACTTATACAAAACTGTAGTGACAAGTCATATATGTACCTACCAAGCTAGGTCATTAACCCAAAAAAAATGAGTACTGAGAATAGAGTGAATGCACATAAAAAGATAAATAAATAATAAAACATGAAAAAGGTTTGTGGCAGAGAGTTCTCTTAAAGTAAATAATTATTTGGGAAACAAAACGAATAATGATAAGTTATAAAATTTTAAGGTCAGATATTCTGTGAATTTAGAATAAGGGTTAACAAATAAAAAAATACTAGATTGTCTAAATTAGTTAAATAGAATAATTAGAAACAGAGAGCTGGTCTTTGTCCTAAAAAGAGCTTAAGGTTTAAATAATGATGATGATAAAGATTTAAGCTTATTTTATGAAAGTTGTCAATGGGATTAAGTAACAATCCTAACACACCCCACAACCAAAAGCTCTCTTATGGTAATATTAATCATAATACCTATCTTGAGGGTTATCGCCGTAATAGGTTATATCTATGGAGATATGATTTTCATCAGAATTCTAACTTACCTATAAATCTAATTTTTTTTAAATATTTTATCCATCTGGACCCCAAAGTGTGTATTGACAGATAGATAAATATTCATTTGATGTAGTTTTCCAATTCTTCCATAATCTTTTTCCATGTCTATACCGGGTAAATTCCCCAACTAATTTGACATCTTTTTTTAAATATTGTAGTTTTTTTTTTTTTTTTTTTTTAAATTTGACCACAGTACCGAGTTATTGGCGTCCAGTCTCTCTATCTTTGAACCAATAATAAAAATAAAATATTAATGCAAATTCCTCATTTAAGATAGTCTATTAACATCTCTAACATTTTTATTTGTTAATATCATAAGGCATTCTTCAAGAAAATTTCCATAAATTTAACATGTTCCTACACATAGCTACATGATTTTTTTTTTTAAATATCTGGGTTTGTTACAAACCGTAATACAACCTTATACACCTTTCACACTAAACTAAAAGCTTGTGCTGTGAAAGGGGAGTTTGCCGGCACCTGCACTGAGAAAAATACTAACGAAATTTCACAACGAATCATTGGTACGTACTATCAGATTAGGACCAGAGATCGTACAAACGATTCATTAGTACGAATCTATAATATTAACTCTTCGCAAACAAGTTGTTGGTAAATTTACCAATGATTTGTTTGCGAAGAGTGAATATTATAGATTTATACCAATGAATCGTTTGTACGATCTCTGGTCCTAATCTGATAGTACCGTACCAATGATTCGTTTTGAGTATTTTTCTCAGTGTGGGATTGAACCAAGGACCCCTTGTTCTGAAGGCCGACGAACTCTAGATTATAAAATATTATAAATAAAACCTACTGCTCACTTTCACTTGATTGATATATTAAAATTAGAAGCTTTTCGGTAAGTAAATATAACTGAAGATGGACATATATACGAAGGGCTTCTTATTTTAATTTATTAATTATATTAATCATGTGAAAGTAAACAATGTTTTAATTTAAATTGTTTTATAATCTTAATTTAAATGAACTTTCGTAGTAAAACTTTTTGAAAATCGAAAAGTTACTACCTGATTGCTACTAATATCTAATCAAATTGACTAGTGGGTAACAAATTCGCTTCACAAGCACTGTGGATTGGTTGGAATATTATTTTCTGTTTGACTTTCGGAATTTTTCTTCTTCTTATTGAATCTCGAGGGTCCGAAGCCATGATTTTGCGTCATCTGTTACAGAATGGAGACCTTGTATATCTCCAGTGAATGAGAATACAGGTCAGTGGTCAGTTACATGTTCCGATGTTTGGATTTCTCAACTTGCACATGTTGAGGAATCGGTAAGTCCCCATCGGTGTAAGTGGTATGCTGGGCATACGACTCCGCATCTGAGTCGGTTCAGTGCACACCAAAGTTTTCTTGGGAGGAGAAATCCAGATGGTTGTCCGGATACGTCTCTAATAAGTTCTTGATTTATTACAGCTTTAAGTGACCATAAATCTCCCGCCATTTGTCATTTATGTGTCGATTGTCTTCGTTTTATAATTACTTACATCCACACTGTATGTCCTAAGAATTTTGGAATGAAATCAAAGTAAATAAATCATTCTAAAAAAAGTTCTAAATTAAAAAGAACTTTCAAGACTGATAGGTGGGTGATGTCTCCCTGAAAATCGTGTAGGAAAATGTTCCTGAATACGATGCTGACAAATATCCTATCACGAGAATAAATAAATACTTACCCTCATTCTATTTCGGGAGAACTAGGATGATCTTCAACTTCAACCCATGAAAAGGGTTTGATAACCACAATATTACCCTTCAAATAAATTAATAGCCATCATTATATAAATAAATTGGCATTTATCAAAAGCAAAAGTTTACGTCTAGGAGATGTTCTTGGAAATCGAAACATATAATTTAGAAAATGCTCTCCTCCAACTATAGGTACTAGGCGGAAATGCATTTTAAATTATTAGAAATATTTATAAGGAGCTTTCTCGGTGTCTTAATTGGTTGTGAACCAGCTTTTAGATATAATGTTCTTTAGAAAACTGAAATATTTTTATAATTTTCTTTTCCTTAGAGTATGCAGTCGAATGAGCTTTAGATTTTCATCAGATGTTTCGATCCACATGCAGGGAATGTTTTGTGCTATGTACCTAAACTACATTTTCTGACTGTCTGAATGCTGGATTGGATTCAACGCCTTCCATCCTGAATGACTTTACTTGTATAGACACGAAGAGGACGACTTCCACGTTTATTGCATGTAGTTGATCTGCTGGCCACCCCACTTGTGGGAAATTTGGCAATGGTATGAATGAATGAATTTATGGTATTTTATATGAATTCTTCGAAAGTTTAATTAATATTCGCATAGGTATATTCTATTTTATTGGCGGTAACTTTATGAAAGTTCCTTTTAGCTTATAGGTACTAAAATGATTGATTTAAAAACACTAGAACTTTCACTTTACAAATTTTATTTTTGACAAACGCCTTTTGGACTATGTCCATTTTCAGTGTCGTTGTAGTTTTAGTTTCTAAGTCAACGACACTGAAAATGGGCTAAGTCCGAAAGGCCTGTGTCAAAAATAAAACTTATATAGTGAAAATTATAGTGTTTTCAATTAAATAATTATAATATTAGTTTAAATATTCGTATTTTGTATAGATTAATTAAATTAAAATGCTAAGTTAGAAAACAGAATGTAGCATTCCGAATGGGTGACACCCATTGTCACTTCATACAACTAACATAAAATGTTAAATTTAATTTAATAATTTCCGAGTTTTACGATGAGTTGTAAAAAGTTTGGTAATCTTCTTAAATACTATCTCTGGCCGCAAACTCATAAAAAGACTCTTCACACATTGCGTCAGATGTAATCAGATATGCATGCGACTCTAATCGTCCGATTGAGATTCAACCTGCAACGCATATAATGGTCCACAGAAAATAAATTACAAACGGCCATGGCAGATGTGCAGACCTTATACACCAACGTGGTTTGTCCTAAAGTACGGAGTGTAAATGCGGTTCACAATGCAATGAATGATCCACATTGTGATATGTCCTCTATATGACTTTGGGTTTGATTGGGGGATCTAACGGGATGTAATTACCAACGCAACCAATTGACTGTAGATCAGATTGCCGAATGTTTTAAAAACTTTTGTAGGTACCTATATAATTATGGCCTATTAACACACTAACGTAGAAAATATGTGCGAAATTGTCTTGCAGCCAGAGTAAAATATTTTTTTTGGAATTTGGAATGAATATTCTTTTTGGATTACCTACTTGTGACTACGAGTATTTGAGTATAATTCCATGTCTTGTCCATTGCATTGAAAGTCTTGATAATTTGGAGGTGAAAATCATAAATATTATTCTACCTACATATAGTTTTAAAAAATCCTTATAGTGTGTCCCAGATAGAATAGGCAAAGAGAATAGAAAGTCATGTTTATCTAACATAACATAACATACGTAGACAATTCACACAGATCGAGCTAGTCCCAAACTCAGATGAATCTTGTATTATGTGTACTAACGCGACGATACACACATATACAATGCACTACACACATATACACGTAACACCCAGACCCAAGACAATTTGAAAAAGGTCATTCCTCACTTTGCCCTGGCCGGGAATCGAACCCGGAACCTCGTGACTCAAAGGCAAGAGCGTTACCTCCGCGCCACACCGGCCGACAAGTATCTATCCTTACACACTTCTTTCGCTTCCTTCATATTCATGCAGTTTCTCATATCCTATGCCCGCCTATTTCTCTTACTCAACAAGCGACCGATCTTGAGAACTTGATCCACGTGGTAAACCACGTAGATTTGAACGCAATGTAATAAACATTCAGCTGCACTCTCCATTCCAACAAAAATAAAGGCATTCAGAATGGATGACAAACCTCATTGTTGAAGATGTTGATTTGATAATTTTTATGCTTTATTTTTTTAATTTTCAAATTTGCTCTGTTCTTTAAAAAATATATTCACTGACAAGTATGATACCAATCGATACGTAATGATGCAAAACCTTTAATGTGAAAAGTTACACATTTGAAGTATTTAGAAAATATACCGACAAGATAATATCTTAGTAAGAATTGAAGATTAGGATACGGTTGAATTTTGAGATAGAGTAAGAGAAAGAATTTGTAAGGTTTCTACAAAATGAAAGCCTCCTATGTAAATGATGCGATAGTCTTTGATGGTATAATTACAGCAGAAAGTATTAGCTTTTCTACTCGGAATTGATCGTATTCAGAGAATAAAAAACTGACTTTAGAAAAAGCATAAAAATAAAATATACAGAAATCAAGTGAACCTTTTTTTTATTTTACCAAATAAAAAAAAGCATCTACTCTACAAGTGATGCTTCATGTTAAAATCATACCTATCGTGATAGTACCTACATCTCACATATAATTCACAAACGTACTATACTATGTATACTACTATACTATACCATCACGGCATATCCCACAAGTGGGGTAGCCAGCAGACCAGCTACATGTAAGAAACATGCAAACTGTCCTCTTCGTGCCAATATAAAATCAAGACATTCAGGATGGGTGGCAAACCTCATCGCTGAATTTAAGATGTAAAATGTCTTATTTTTTTCGAACACCTGCCTTTTACAGGGCACTCGAAAACTTACGCAGAAGAGTGGGAGACCAATCTTTACCGGGTTCTCCACGGGATAAATAACCACTTTAATACGAAAATCACAGCATTCGCATTATATATATTGTACCTAAATTATTAGACAATGTTTTTGTAATACGTGTTTTTTTATTAATAGTTATTTTTTCATGTTGAGGGTTATGCTAGCCGTTACTTTACAAATATACCTATAAATGAATAAAAGCACAGGAGCGAACTCAAAATATTGTAACGAACGTACAGTGAAGAATAAAATAAATAAATAAAATAAGGTCTTGCTTATAAATTAAATACGACTTGATTGGTATGTAGGTGAAGGAGGGTGAGACATGTAAAGGGCTTCAATTCAAAGAAGATTATATTATATTAAAATATTATTATTATTCTGTACTACGACATAATGTTAGGTATTATTATTATTATTATTTTACAAATTAAACTCTAAGAACTTTCATCTTGTAACTATATCTCATTCAGAGATAAAACACATTTCATTTTATTTATTAATTTTATTTTCATTTTTACAATTTACCCATATTCAAACAGTCGCTGTAACAGAAAATAGTGAAACAGCAAAGACTCACAATTAATCAAAAGTCTTTCTTAAAAAGTTCTATGTAAATAAAAATGAGTTGACCATGCATGTTCCCCCATAACACGAGAACAGCTGAACCGAATTGGCTGATTCTTTTTCTGTTGTGTTTGTAATTATCAGAAGACGCATGTTTGCATGAAAGAAAATTTTTGAAAAATTCAACGAAAAAGTCAGAAATTTGGATAGTACTCGTATTTTTATATGAGTGGGACGTTTGTATGACAGTTCCGCTGTCACGCACCTACCATAACAGAAAATTTTATAAAAAAAAATATTCACCACCAACGACTTTTTTTGTTGTGATCGTAAATGGTTTATATATCATGAGTTACAATCCATTGGATTGGTCTGCAACGAGTTTGGTTTTTCTTCTCCATTCGTCTCTATTCTCCGCCAGTCTTTTCAGCTCTACGTATGAGCCACAGTAGAGCTGAAAAGACTGGCGGAGAATAGAGACGAATGGAGAAGAAAAACCAAACTCGTTGCAGACCAATCCAATGGATTGTAACTCATTATATATAAATGGTTTATATGAAAGAAAACTACTGGAAAATAATTTTTAAATTCATTACCGATGATTTTAGACTCCTTTCCTTTAATTACTATTTACACAGATAGTCTAAAGTTTTGTTTTAATAACAGGATTATGAGAGTATTAAATTTTAATATTAGAAATCAACAAATTCCGAAATACGGGATTAACCCAAAAGATAATAGCTAAGTACCTACCTATTCGTACCTATACTTTGGTACTATTAAATATGTAAGTCTTAACAAAGATAATAATAATACTACCATCATTGTTTAACAATGGGACGTTGTGTTGTGTTAATTGACTCACCCTTTGTAGCTATTTTGTGTCCATTCTGTCGACACAATCCTCCCCTTTGTTACCTATACACAAATCGAAAGACTCATCCCAGATGTGTTCAGTACAGACTCATCTTAGAAGTATTAATTCCTATAGCCTCATCTCAGAAGTAGCCAGTATTTAAAACCATATTGCAGAAATGATCAATATCCCGATGCTAGTGACTTTAATTGAGAGGTCCAGGATTTGAACTCTTCTGCTAATCGAAACAAATAAAACAAATGTTTTATTCTACTATTCGATTTATTCACGAGAGAGACGTCTTTCGTCTTTTTCGGACATTGTCAATCTTTTAATTCTGCTCTGAAGTCAATTCTGCTTATCAGCTAATGACTGATTCATGCTTCACGACGTAATCCTGTCGCTTATTGTTAAGATATTTGAAGTGAATTTATGGTTATTAGTGTTATTACAGACCCAAATTCATCTCTTTAAACTACTTTTATGATCTATTTTTTACATAAACATCATACGATTATGAATTTTATGAATTAAGTGTAGGGTCGGCTTTCTCACTTCTATCGATAAGCTGGGATTCGAATGGATTTGGAACGCAACATCGTATTAACATGGTTCTCAATCGAAATGCCTGGTTTTTAATTATTATTATTATTGAAAAATAGCGTTACATCATTTCAACATCATAATTATTCTACTGAGACGATTAACATCTTTTGACCAATGGGATCCTAGAGAAAACAAAACATTAAAAACAGTATTATTTCCACTTTATTTACAAATTCAGAATACTTCATTTAAAATATCCCAGCGTATATTTGGAGTAATATTGTTAAGTAATATATGTAATATCCTTTGCATTGGTGACTATGCTAGAATGTTGATTCTACTTGTAGGTGGTATTTCAAGCTAATATGGTACATATTATTATTTATTAATTTCAAGCAGTCCCTAATTAGTCTACATACACTGACTAACTCATTTCTTAAAATATCCATATTATGTACACAATGAGTCATATTTATCTACATGAAAGCGCTTTTAGACCAAAATATTAAACTTAAATCAGACACACTAACTTAGTAGATACTACATATTTAGACTTTGCAAACTTTCACAGTTCTACTTCTATTATTCGGTACTCTGTTTATTATAATACATAAGTATAAGTTATCATATAAATTCACAGGGTACAATCGTAATATTATGATACTTTTGTGACTTTGAATTAGTCGTTGTTATTCCTACATACAATAATAACATGTAATCCCACCACTAGCTGTTAAGACAGTATCTTCAAAATTATACATATTATTATTAGACGTGGTTGTAAATATTAGTCACTGTGAAATTAGAAATGAGTTGAATAGGAAAGTTTTTGAATTTTAAAATGAGAAATTTTTAAAAAGGACACTTAAATTATTCCGAAATCCTATAATCTTTTTGCTTAATTTCCCTACTCTTCCTTTTTTTACATATAATTTTTTTCTACTTTTATTATTCTTACCTTTATGTTTTAACTAAGTTCTCTTGATAATGTCAAGCTATTTTGACGAAAGCGCTAGAGTAGGTATAATATGATCATTAGAGTGAAAAATAAACAGTGTTGTTATTTTACATGTTTTCAAAAAATCTTAAAAATTCAACAACTTATATATTTCCACAGTGGATATTATAAGCGAGGCAGCTTTCAAGAGCTGACAAAGCGCCATATTAAATAATATCGATATAGATATAAAAATTCTAAGGATAAAATATTGAAGATCAAACACTCCAAAAACATTCTTTTTTTTCAAATATATTTGTTATTGATAAATATACAATTTACAACAACAATCACTTACTTATAATTATACAGTAAGCAAAACATAATTCATTCCCTCAAATATGAGCAGAGCTCGTGCTTTGAGGGATAGAATTATTTAGAAATATCACATTGTATGTATTAAGCCTTTCCAGAATTGAATTTGTTGCGATTGACTGTAAGTTAATAAGAGACAGAAACAGTTAATTAGATAATTTTCACAAAATAAGTAAATAATAACAGACTGAAATGACACCGCAACTCCAAATCAAAATATAATCAGGAATATTTCGTTGCCATGACAACTCATGCATTTAATAGTGAGTTTACTATTTTAAGTCTATCGTAAAACCGTTAAAGATAGCACGGATGAGACAACAAACAGTTTTAAGGCTATGGTATAAACATTTAAGACAACATGGATGAGACAACAAACTTATGAAAAATACCTACTTATATCTTTTTTATTACAGTTGCTATGTAATAATAATTATACTAATAATAAACTTTATTGTACAAAATATTTGTATAAAAATAAAAGGATTACAACAAGGTATAAACGAAAAAAATTGTACAATGGGCGAGTTTATCGCAGGGATGCGATATCTTCTAACTAATCCAACTATGAACATAATTATCTAAAATATTTAATTATTATAGATTAAACAATAGATTTTTAAGTGTATTTTAGTATATTTGTAATATATATGTATTTTTGTGATATTTTTCCAATAAATAAAAAAAAAAAATTATAATTACCACACCTACTAACCACATTGTTAATGCCAATAAAATCAAACAGATTAAAATATATTTGTCTACATTTCTTAAGTTTAAAATGGCAATGTGCAGGTCGCGGTCGCATCCAAATTCAAATGAACATTGAATGTTGAGAGAAATTTGGAGATTTTCATCCAGGAGCAAGCGAAGAAGTTCAGTGAAAGACGAAAATATGTTACCGAAATATGTATTTGTCTTTTAAAAATTTAACAGTCACATATAAAACGTTGTTATTTTTCTGAATCCCAATTATAATAAATACCAGAACAATAGCATTATGACTTTCTTGGTTCACTCTCTGAAACTTGTCCCCAACTCGTAGCTGTTATTTTACAAATAGGTGCCTACTTCTCTCATATTACTATACGAGTACTTATATTATTATTAATACGAATACTAATAATAATATGACTTTGTAATATGAACTAATAATATTTCTACTTTGTTTCGCATTCGTTTCCAAATCTTCTCATTTTGGGCTGACTGAGAAGATAAGCCTTTTTGTGAAATTTCTATAAAATATTTTAAAAAAGTCATGCATAATAAATATTAATGTTTATCAAGAAAGAAAATAAGATTATTTGGTTATACACGTACGTAAACAGGACACATTTTATTTAAATCACAAACAAATCATTTTATCTAATTAGACAATAAAACAAGAACCACAAACGAAAAATTAATATACCTACAGTCATGGTCTAGAGTTTGTGTGTTCACATTGTGAAAAGACACTTTAAACATATTTTATATCAAGAAAAACACTGTTTACTTTTCACCATTGATTTAATACTCCAGCACTTTCGTCAAGTTAGCTTGACATTTTCAAGAGAACATCAGTACTCTTAAGTATTAAATCAATGGTGAAAAGTAAACAGTGTTTTTCTTGATATCAAATATGTTTAATGTACAATGTACATGGTTTAAATGATGGGAGATTTTAAAGGTTTTATATTCAATTTCATAATTACTATAAATATTCAGTATGAAATATTTTTAATAAAACAAGTGGGATGTCATTTAAAATAGATGTCAAAAATTAAAAGTCTAAAAATTGTAATGTTAGTGGAGCACCTTAGAAATGTCAGTCGATATATAAAAATTCAAGATAAACTAGTAATAAAATTATTTTATTTTATCTAAAGTTTATACGTAAAGGCTGATATTTTGTTTAGCTCATAACATAATATTACAGAATATTATTATTTGATATGAAAGCATTCCAACAAAGTTTAATTAAAATTCAACATTTCGACAAAACATAAGTAATAAGTAAGTTAAATAACACTATAGGTACCTAATAGCTTTTATAATAATCTATAGGTATAATACATATCTTAGAAGGTATATAAATATTATATTATCTTTAGATTTTATAATTATATTCATATTTAGATTGAGCTTGTTTTACTACCTACACGAGTAAAGGTATTTTATTAAAGTCTATACGGCAAACAAATTTTATTGGAAAAAAAATCATCATAGCAGCTCACAGTTGACAAAAATACGTTATTTTATTATTTTTACTTTAGTTATTAACCAAGCAAACATACAGTCTTTTGGCACATACTACAAACTATAGTACATTACATAAATTAATATTTGAGCAATGATTTTTGCGGATATTACAAGTGTATCCGTGTTTACAATCTATAGAAAGGGCAAAAAAACATAAAATGAATTCATCAATTTCACTTAACGTAACAATATTCTAAAACAAAAAAATACAATTCTAAAAAGGGAAATTAGTATTAATTATTTCAGAACCAATAAAAAAATGAGACATTCGGGATGGGTGATAAACCTACCTCATTATGGATGCTAATTATTGTCTTATATGAGTAGATACATTTTAGTACTTAATTCTAGTAATAATAAAATATTTGTTTGTAAAACAGCGGTAGTTATAAGACATTATAATAATAAAAATATAAATGCTGGTGTAAAGTAAGTAAGTAAATAGTAATTGTCTTTGCAAATATCTTTATTACTTTGTGTTGTGTTTCTATGTGAACATACAGACCGTAATGTCACGGCGACATTACAAGTGTTGTTCTACCGCTATTAAAGATTGTCATTTGAACTTTAATAGGTCTTGTTTTTGATGTTATAAAAGCGATTCGTTTAATTATTGTGAAATCTTTGTTGAACGATTTTTAGTAGAATAAAATATAAAATAACACTGTTTTCTGTTTCACATTAATATTTACAAAGTATACCACATTTTCGCCTAGCGCTTTCACCAATAAATTGGCATCATCGGGGTGGAGCATATACTTTCACAATATCGAATAATTTGTATCAGATGTAGATAAATTTTATCGTAAACAATAAGCTTCAACAAATTTTTTTGATGCAAAATGTTCAAATTTTGTATTTGCATAAATATAATATTTTATTTATGTAGTTACACAATATTAAGAAATTTTCTACGTATGCGAGTGAAAATATGAAGATTTTTTGGAAGGAAGTAAAACGAAAGAGGACGGGTTCAAGTGTGAACAGTATGAAAGGGATAGAAGACAAGGATGGATGTGTGTTAGTGAATGATGAATGTGTGTTACGGAGATGGAAGGAATATTTCGAAGATCTGTTTGAATGTGATGGTACAAATGCAAATGAGTATGACGACAGTGAAAGCAGTGTGAATGAAAACGATATGATAGACATGAATGAGATTATGAATGCATTAAAAAGAGCGAAGTGCGGTAAAGCTGTAGGGTATGATTGTGTTGCCGTTGAGCTCATCAAGTCTGGTGGACCGGGGGTTCTCGCGTGGTGTTTGGAGCTTTTCAACGATTGTTGGAGAGAAGGTGTTACTCCAGAGGTTTGGAGGAGGGCTATCATCTGCCCCCTGTACAAAGGGAAAGGCTCTAGACTTGAATGCGGGAGTTATCGGGCTATTAGCTTGCTGAACTCAATAGGGAAACTGTATGGTAGAATTTTGATTGAGAGAGTACGAAAGATAACTGAGTGTAAGATATGGGATGCGCAAGGAGCTTTTTTGAATGGCAGAGGGTGCACCGATCAGATCTTCTCCCTGCGAATGGTTATAGAGAAGTTTCTGGGTAAACACCAGAGGCTTTTTTGTGCGTTCGTGGATCTGGAGAAAGCATATGATCGAGTGGACCGTGAAAGGTTGTGGCGCGTGTTGTCGGAGTATGGGGTGAGCAGCCGGTTGATCCGCGCAATATCTTCACTTTACGTGGGAAGCTCCGCTTGCGTGAGGGTAAATAACACTCTCTCGGAGTGGTTTGTCCTCACCAAAGGAGTGAAGCAAGGTTGTGTCATGTCTCCGTGGCTGTTCAACCTATTCTTCGACTACTGTATGCGACCTGTGAAAGAGATGGATGTTGGTGTCGAGCTGAATGGGTTTCGGGTGAATGCATTGATGTACGCAGACGATTTGGTGTTAATGGCTGAGAGTGAAAGGGACTTACAAGAGATTGTTACGTGTGTGTATGATAGTTGCAATTTGAATGGTTTGAAAATGAATGTTATGAAGACGAAAGTTCTTGTTTTTGAAAGAGAGAATGAAAAAACGATTTGCGAGATTAAAGTTGGTGACGAATGTTTGGAGCAAGTAAGTGAGTATGTATATTTGGGAAGTATGTTTACGAGGGATGGAAGATGCGATGGGGACATTGAAAGAAGGAAAGTGGCCGGTGCTAGAGTAAACGGTGCACTTCGACCCATTGTCAGCAATGACAATGTGTCGAACATGGCTAAAATGCTGGTGCACAATACCATTCTGGTACCGTCACTTACGTATGCAAGCGAGACATGGACGTGGTTGAAGAAGGACGAAAGTGGAATAAATGCAGTAGAGATGCGATCGTTGAGAAGAATGGTTGGTAAAACGCTGCGTGATAGAGTGAAGAATGAGGATATTAGAAGAATGAGCGGATGCAAGAAGAGTGTTGTGGACAGAATGCGCGTGAATAAACTACGGTGGTTTGGGCATGTTGAACGAATGAACGAGGTAAGAATGACAAAGAGGATATACTTATCTGAAAGAAAGGGTGTGAGGAAACGCGGGCGTCCGAGAACCACGTGGCTTGATCACGTGGATCAAATTCTCAAGGACGGCCGCGTGTTGAGTAAGAGGAACCGACGTGCGTGTATGAGGAACTGTATGAATGTGGAGGAAGCGAAGGAAGTGTGTAAAGATAGATCTGTTTGGCGTTCCGTTCTCTCTGCCTACCCCACTTGGGACATGGCGTGAGGGTATAGTATAGTTACACAATAACCGGCTGAAATTTAATGCAAAAAAAAACAAAATATTCAAGTTAATCTAGACGATTGTTTTATACGGTAGATTTTCAATAGTTTTATCCATTTTTTAGTCATTTTTCATGAAAGTATTTGTTATAAGCTGAGACTGTTCTTATTTTTGAGTTTGACGTTTTTGTTAAGATCAAAGCTAGTTATACCTTATGTATGTTTGAAGGCACAACACGATTTGGTTTGGAATTTCCTTTCGACTAATTCATGATGTGACCTCAAAACTTACTTTGAAATTGAATTAAGATAAAATTCCAACATGGGTTAGATTATCAATCCTTATTGACAATATTTACATCAATTAACATAAAAATCTTAGCTAAGTATATTTTCTGCATATGCAATCGATCATTATAATGCCTGTGGACGTATTCCACATAGCATACGGTGAATTTGTAAGGAAAGTGGAAACACTATTGTAAATGTTTGTTTTCTCTAGGATCGCATTGGCTGAAGGCTGTAATGGTCCCAGTAGAATATGATGTTCTTATAATAGTTATAATTAATAGTTCTATAAGGTCGAGTTTATCCTCTTTTAGCTTTCATGACTACATGTTTGGCTGTCTTGTGCCTCTGTTCGTCATTTCTGGATAAAAATGAATATGCATCCCCTTACCCACACCATCCAGCTATCCAAGATTCAGTTTTCTCATTTTTTTGACCCCCTTTCACAGCCTTTCCACAGGAATTCAAACTTTATAAAATCTCTTAATAACTTAGTCTTCTCTCCAAAAAAGACACATCAAAAAATAGAAAAAAAATAACACAACAAAAACAATGGATCAATGTAGATGGATGTTATACATATGTGAATGTTTTTAAATTTAATTGGGGTATAATGTTTACTAACCTAGATATATATTTATAATGAGTTCGTCGGTAGCCTGGAGGTAGAGTATCGGCCTCCGGAACAAGGGGTCCGTGGTTCGATCCCAGGTGCCGGCAAAACTCCCCTTTCACGACACAAGCTTTTAGCTTAGTGTGAAAGGTGTATAAGGTTGTATTTGGGTTTATAGCAAACCCAAAACCCCATACATCTTTTCAAAAAAAAAAAAAAATAACTTAACTCTCTGTTTTCGTAAAACATTGTCGTACCTTTGCTGGAATACAAGTCTGCTGGAAGACATTGCTTCCAGGCAATAAGCACGTATATTGTTTGTGTGTTTAATGACAACTAGGTATATAGAGTTAATGATAATTTCTATTTTCGATACCCCCGATGTCAGGTTTAACATGTGCGTTAGCTTTTTATTTTATCCTTGATTACATTATCACTTGAGACTTCTTTTTATTCTTATTATATTACTTATATTTTATTTATTATAAATTAAAGTATAGCGTAACATTTGAAGTATTTCCTTGCGAATTATCTCGTTTATAGGAAAATCATTCTCTCTTAAAATGACCTACAGTCACATAAACTAAAAATAAGTGTTCATTTTTCTTGGTGTCTTCACTTCATCAACTGAACGCCAATTCAATAATATTGTTGGATCGTCTCTTTGACAATGTCGATATGAATACCACCAGCAGCAACAGCAGCACAGCACACAGCAGTAGGTATCTTGAGCCATATTTTAATTAATACAACTTCTAATAATAATAATAATAATTATATAATTCTCAAAATTAATTACATTTGTGAAACTTCTGAAGCATTTAACACTACATAATTATATATCACAAAGGCAGAGTTATGGCTGCGAGAATATTATTTCTCGTACTATGATATTACATACTAAATCCGATAGCATTAAATTAGTATTAGATAATTTTCGTCTGTCTCCGATGTTAAGGTAAAGTTTAGTACGTAGCAATACATAACTGTAAGAACATAGTTTTCATAGTCACTGTCGTATCGTCGTTGTGTTAAAATCACGTTCTGTTCTAGCGTATTCTGTCGCTTCTCATAGTCATATTGTTGTTGTTTTCTCGTGTCTACAACCACGCCGCGTTTCTTGTGTGTGTAGTGTTATTCTTCTGCGAATTACATCAGTCACTGTCGTATCGTCGTTGTGTTAAAATCACGTTCTGTTCTAGCGTATTCTGTCGCTTCTCATAGTCATATTGTTGTTGTTTTCTCGTGTCTACAACCACGCCGCGTTTCTTGTGTGTGTAGTGTTATTCTTCTGCGAATTACATCAGTCACTGTCGTATCGTCGTTGTGTTAAAATCACGTTCTGTTCTAGCGTATTCTGTCGCTTCTCATAGTCATATTGTTGTTGTTTTCTCGTGTCTACAACCACGCCGCGTTTCTTGTGTGTGTAGTGTTATTCTTCTGCGAATTACATCAGTCACTGTCGTATCGTCGTTGTGTTAAAATCACGTTCTGTTCTAGCGTATTCTGTCGCTTCTCATAGTCATATTGTTGTTGTTTTCTCGTGTCTACAACCACGCCGCGTTTCTTGTGTGTGTAGTGTTATTCTTCTGCGAATTACATCAGTCACTGTCGTATCGTCGTTGTGTTAAAATCACGTTCTGTTCTAGCGTATTCTGTCGCTTCTCATAGTCATATTGTTGTTGTTTTCTCGTGTCTACAACCACGCCGCGTTTCTTGTGTGTGTAGTGTTATTCTTCTGCGAATTACATCAGTCACTGTCGTATCGTCGTTGTGTTAAAATCACGTTCTGTTCTAGCGTATTCTGTCGCTTCTCATAGTCATATTGTTGTTGTTTTCTCTTGTCTACAACCACGCCGGCCCGCAGGGCCACTTCTAAGACGACCCACGACCTTGACTAATTTTGGTGGAGGTTTCTTACTTTTCTTTTCTTTTTATCCTATATTTTTAATTTACTTGTAAGTTTCGGAGTTGGGTTACAGGGTGGTGGATTTTTCGTATTCCTTGGCGGTGGGGGGTAAAATGTAAGATTAATGTAAGACAATAGGTAGTACGCTTTGACGCATATGGCAGCGATGAGGCTTGCCACCCATCATGCCGCGTCAAAGTGGGTGAAGGGCACAAAGAGGAGAGCGGAATGCAGGGTGGGAGTTTTGAATGTGAGAGGAGGGATGGTGAGAAAGACGGACGAAATTTTAGAGATGATGAATGATAAGTATTTGGATGTTTTGTGTGTCTGCGAAACGAAGAGGAAAGGGTGTGGTATTAAAGAAAGTGATGGAAGGATCGAGTTGTGGTCTGGTGTTCCAGACACACAACACGCATGTCAAGGTGTGGGTGCTTTTTTATCGGAAAGAATGAGCGAATGTATGAAAGGGTATGAATGTGTAAGCTCCAGGCTAATCTGGATCCGTTTCAAAGTGGGGATGACTAGGATCTTACTCATAGTTGGGTATGGTCCTGGGAACGATGCCATAGAGACGGAAAAGGAAGAGTTCTGGAATGGCGTGAGAAAGATTGCAGAAGATAAAAATGAAAATGAAAGATTGATTTTGGCAGGTGATTTGAATGGATGGGTGGGTGTTAGGAGGAATGAACTTGAAAGTGTTTTGGGAATGAATGGAGACAGTAGAGTGAACGATAATGGCAAAAGAATAATTGATGTGTGCTTGGAGATGGATCTCTTTGTGGCGAATACCTTTTTCGCCCACAAGGAGATCCACATGTATACCTGGGAGAGAGGGAATGAAAGATCGATGATTGACCTCGTGTGTGTGGACTCTCGTCTCAGGAAGGCGACCACGGATACTAGAGTGTATCGAGGCGCTGAGCTGGAGACGGATCATTTTCTTGTCGTCTCAAGAATAAATCTATTCTCCGGTTGGCGTTCGAGAACACAAAAGTCCACGCCAGCTATGAGATTGAGAGTCGAAAAACTGAAAGATGAGAGTGTAAAGAATGAATATGTAAAAACTGTGAATGAGAAGCTGAGTGCGAACGAAAAGAATGATCTAACGATGAATGAAAGGTGGGATGTCTTAAAAAGTGTGCTTGTAGGAAGTGCAAAAGAAACATGTGGTGAAGCTAAAGTTGGACGTAAGAAAGGCGATGCATGGTGGGATAATGATGTGAAAGAAGCTGTAGATAAGAAGAAGAATGCTTGGAAAGACTTGCTGAGTGTGAAACAGTGTGACACATGTGAAAAAGAGCGAAAGAAAGAAGTTTACAAGACTTGCAAGAAGGAAGTGCGTGAAGTTGTGAAAATGAAGAAAAAAATGCTTGAAGATGAAGAATGTAAGAAATTGTCTACGTATGCGAGTGAAAATATGAAGATTTTTTGGAAGGAAGTGAAACGAAAGAGGACGGGTTCAAGTGTGAACAGTATGAAAGGGATAAAAGACAAGGATGGATGTGTGTTAGTGAATGATGAATGTGTGCTACAGAGATGGAAGGAATATTTCGAAGATCTGTTTGAATGTGATGGTACAAATGCAAATGAGTAGGTATGACGACAGTGAAAGCAGTGTGAATGAAAACGATATGATAGACATGAATGAGATTTTGAATGCATTAAAAAAAGCGAAGTGCGGTAAAGCTGTAGGGTATGATTGTGTTGCCGTTGAGCTCATCAAGTCTGGTGGACCGGGGGCTCTCGCGTGGTGTTTGGAGCTTTTCAACGATTGTTGGAGAGAAGGTGTTACACCAGAGGATTGGAAGAGGGCTATCATCTGCCCCTTGTACAAAGGGAAAGGCTCTAGGCTTGAATGCGGGAGTTATCGGGCTATTAGCTTGCTGAGCTCAATAGGGAAACTGTATGGTAGAATTTTGATTGAGAGAGTACGAAAGATAACTGAGTGTAAGATATGGGATGCGCAAGGAGCTTTTTTGAATGGCAGAGGGTGCACCGATCAGATCTTCTCCCTGCGAATGGTTATAGAGAAGTTTCTGGGTAAACACCAGAGGCTTTTTTGTGCGTTCGTGGATCTGGAGAAAGCATATGATCGAGTGGACCGGGAAAGGTTGTGGCGCGTGTTGTCGGAGTATGGGGTGAGCAGCCGGTTGATCCGCGCAATATCTTCACTTTACGTGGGAAGCTCCGCTTGCGTGAGGGTAAATAACACTCTCTCGGAGTGGTTTGTCCTCACCAAAGGAGTGAAGCAAGGTTGTGTCATGTCTCCGTGGCTGTTCAACCTATTCTTCGACTACTGTATGCGACCTGTGAAAGAGATGGATGTTGGTGTCGAGCTGAATGCATTGATGTACGCAGATGATTTGGTGTTAATGGCTGAGAGTGAAAGGGACTTACAAGAGATTGTTACGTGTGTGTATGATAGTTGCAATTTGAATGGTTTGAAAATGAACGTTATGAAGACGAAAGTTCTTGTTTTTGAAAGAGAGAATGAAAAAACGATTTGCGAGATTAAAGTTGGTGACGAATGTTTGGAGCAAGTAAGTGAGTATGTATATTTGGGAAGTATGTTTACGAGGGATGGAAGATGCGATAGGGACATTGAAAGAAGGAAAGTGGCCGGTGCTAGAGTAAACGGTGCACTTCGACCCATTGTCAGCAATGACAATGTGTCGAACATGGCTAAAATGCTGGTGCACAATACCATTCTGGTACCGTCACTTACGTATGCAAGCGAGACATGGACGTGGTTGAAGAAGGACGAAAGTGGAATAAATGCAGTAGAGATGCGATCGTTGAGAAGAATGGTTGGTAAAACGCTGCGTGATAGAGTGAAGAATGAGGATATTAGAAGAATGAGCGGATGCAAGAAGACTGTTGTGGACAGAATGCGTGTAAATAAATTGAGATGGTTTGGTCATGTGGAACGAATGAAAGAGGAAAGAATGACAAAGAGGATATACTTATCTGAAAGAAAGGGTGTGAGGAAACGCGGGCGTCCGAGAACCACGTGGCTTGATCACGTGGATCAAATTCTCAAGGACGGCCGCGTGTTGAGTAAGAGGAACCGACGTGCGTGTATGAGGAACTGTATGAATGTGGAGGAAGCGAAGGAAGTGTGTAAAGATAGATCTGTTTGGCGTTCCGTTCTCTCTGCCTACCCCACTTGGGACACGGCGTGAGGGTATAGTATAGTATAGTATAGTACATAGTTTTTAAGAATATTTAAGTAGTGAGTAGTGCCTTGTGGTGAGCATCTTCTCCAAGGTACATTAAGTGTTGGAAGATTTTGTTGAGGGGAACCTTTAAAAGGCAAATCCTGATCCCTCCCTTAAAATTATTCTTTTTTGTTTCGTTAAGTCTGTGGAACGGACAGAGAACTCCTGTTGGATGTCAAAGTGCGTAAGATCTCATATCTGGGTCATATAATGCGTGGAGAAAAGTACCACATTCGGCGTTTGATTATGACAGGCAAGACAGAGGGACGTCGGGGGGCTGGCAGAAGGCAGACATCGTGGCTGCGCAATATACGAGATTGGACTGGAATGAGAGGTGTGGAGGAGTTATTCCAGACAGCGCAGGACCGAGAAGCCTATGCCAGAGTGATCGCCAAAGTCGGGGGGATCTGAAAGGGCACCTACAGAAGAAGAAGAAGTTTGAATGATATAGGAACTCAGTTCTTAAAACATCCAGGGGAAAGTGGTGGAAAAGTCCTTAATGTATGTTAAGGTTAATGTTTTACAAAAGAATATAAGCATTTTATATGTGAAATCTCTGAAAACGAAATGTTTGGTTTTTAGATGGCTTATTGTGTTTATTACTGACCACAGCCTATTCACAGCATTAGCACATTGCAAACTAAGCGTTTTCTATCTTCGCAACTCTCGTTTGTTATTAGCTATTTCGTCAATAATTAAACAAAATCTTTAAATATTACTCATCAAGTTGATATCATATTTTTAATACTTTCTTTCATTCAAAAAATAATATCACAATTGTTTCAAAAAATGTGGAAAAAGTTGCAAGTTCATTCAAGTCTGATAACTTAAATTTAATTACCTACGCACAAATCCGGTGACCAGTTTGAGTCATTTGAGTCACGAAAAGAAATATGGAGAAGAAAATCGAATCTTGCAGACCAATTTCATGGATTGTATTCCACTTTATAATTCTAAACATAGATTGGCAGGTACCTATTGACTTATCTTTATTACTTTATTCCAAATTCTGTGCAAAGGATAAAATTGTATATCAACGACCTTTTTTCCTTCTTTTCTGAGTAAGGTACAAAGGTGTCTGAAGAGGTCAAATAAAAAAAGTTATATCCGAGTAAACTCTGATATAATGTATCAAAATGTGGTCGTGAATTTTTATTTTTCATAATATCAACTACATTGACACGTGTAGGTAAAATGAGAGCTTTTCACTTCGGTCAGCAGAATTCTTCATAAAACCTTCTTAAGTTTACGTATCACATCGCTTAATTGTTTGCGCTTACTCACAAAGCAAACATTTACATACTTACACATTTTTTTGTAATAAACATGAGAATAAAACGAGTGAATATAAAAAAAAATAGAATGGACGATAAATTAAAACAAGCGTTTCGTTCTACTACAGATTAAACAAAAGCGTAAGAGATGTCTTTCGGCTTCTAAGTTTATTATCATTGATTGATAGATTATTATTATTAGGTACTTATGACAGAAGTCGAAAGACGTCTCTCTCGTATTTGTTTAATCTGTAGTAGAAAGAAACGCTTGTTTGGATTACTTTTTCAAATACATTGTTTTTAGTGTGTCTCGAACACGTCCAAACGTTTACGTTAAAATCTTTTTCTTCTTGTTGATATTCTATTAGACCCAAAGGTCTGTTCATAAATGAAGGTCTTTTTGCGATGTGGAGGCCTAGCTGTCCTCCCATCGCTTACGGGGCTTCCTTGTGGGAGTCGTCCATCAGGTAGTCTATGTAGGACAATATTTGGGATTCTGATACTATTCATCTTCTGAACGTGCTCATACCGACGTTGTCTTCCCCATCTAACAACATCTTGGACCGCACACATCTCCCAGATGATTGTGATAATAATTTTAGTAAAATAAAAAAAAACTTAGGATATAGAGATAAATTAATACTCGCAACATAGAATTTAAAAATGTGTCGAACGTAATAAATTATCATTCTATCAATTTATTCTAGTACCTATGAATCAAGTATCTCTTTTTAACAACAAAAAATATACCTATCTACAATATAATATTATATAATAACTTGTTTACTGGTGAAATATTTTTTTCTCTATTACTAAGTTTTTGTACATGCCACACACATTTTAGTTGAATGCGTGTATTTGTTTCGAAACAACTTAAAAGAAAGTACCGTTAGTCTAAACAAATTTCGTACAGATCAAAAAAAACTTTATTCAGCTTATTCATGCAATAATTTTTTACCAATGTGTTATATTTTTTAAACAGATATAGGTATGTATATAGAAACGGGCTTTACTAACTTTTTACTTATTTCTTCGGAAATCATCCTAGTGTATCTATAACCTTAAAAAACCAACAAAGATTTCTGTATTCTGAAAATCGGATTTTTATGAAAATACTCGTATTTGGTTCACGACCGTGTATTGCAAAGGGAACCTGACGATTTTGAAGCATGGAAAAGATTCGATTCGCACCAAACCATTTTATTATTACAAGTTGTGAGTTTTCGAAAATTGGCATAGATTGGCCGTAATGTTAGATACGGGGAACAAAGGTTATTTGCAGAGGAGAAAATCGTCAAACAGATCAAGGAAAAGATCATTAGATAACATCAAACGAGATCTAAAGGAGCTAAATGCTAAAGACGACTAGAAACCCACTGCTCAAGATAGAAAAGCTTATAGATATAATATAATTTCAGAGGCCAAGGTCCTACGAGGCTATTCGGACATCGGAAGTAAGTATTTAAGTAGTAACCTAATTTATTTAATGCCTTCAAAATTCTCGATATTCAGGAAGGCCCATATTTAAAAACCATTATTTATCCCTTTTTTTAACAATGATATCAGTATAGCGAAACCGAGATATTTTTACCACAAAGTGAGTCAGTTATCATCACTATGATATTTGTTAGAACATTCAAAAACTTCGGTTAGATAAAACAATTGCAGTATCAAAATTACTTTTTTGTAATTAACTCAATTACTTAAAGATGACGTAAGACTCATATTATCCTCACACAGCATTCTTAACGTTATAAATGCCAAATAAATTATCTGGATCATCTAGCGTCTTTTCCTCCCTACCTATTTCTCAAAGAGAAAAAATAAAGTAAAAAAAATATTATCGTGTGTCAGTAAGGCTTTCAAAACTATTGCCTCTGTCAAGGTCTCATATACGAGTATAGGTAATATTGACAATAAAAAATAATTGGATATAAGTCATAAATTTATGTTCCTACGGGAAATATTAGGTAGGATCTCACAAACGTATTAATTTTATTAGTTATCTGCCCTGTGGGAAATTGAAATTAAATGATACTCAAATTTATATTACGCTTATTTGTAGTATATCCACGGTGATTTTTTATTGAACGCGAGCCGGCTTTCAAGAGCTTCCGCTCTCATCATCAGGCTGGCGAAAAGTAAAGAAATTACAGGTTGGTAACAAATATATATAGTTACTATATATATTTGTACTTAGGTACTTACTATATAGAAAACTATATATATATTTGTTACCAACCTGTAATTTCTTTACTTTTCGCCAGCCTGATGATGTGAGCGGAAGCTCTTGAAAGCCGGCTCGCGTCCAATAAAAAGTCACCGTGGATATACTACAAATAAGTGTTTTATTTTAATTAATTCAACATGAATTTCCACCAAGTACCGTCGGTTGAAAATATCAACTTCATCAAATTTATATGTTTCTTGGTAGAATAAAAGCCTGTTTAATAATTGTTTGATGATAAAAATGCAATAGCAGTTTTGTTTCAGTAGTAGTGCATAAAAATGAAACGTATTTTTTCCCAATAATATCAAACAGCTTAAATCTTTCGGAAGCTTGACCTTTCTTACACCCCTTCTTTCGGATAATTATATTCTCTCTGTCATTATTACCTTATCCATTCTGCAATTATTTATTTAAATATCGATATGTATGGCACATAAACACATTTTGATTATAAAAAACCTGTTCGACACCTTCTCTTTGAAAACTGAGTGTTGTTTTTTTTTTATCCCGTCATCCCTCCTCCTTTTTCATCAGGTTCAGATCAATTGTATTATGTGCGTGGTAATTCCTTTTTTTGTATGTTTTGTGTATTTAATAAGAGTGCTTGTGCAGAAGTAATTTTGTTTTTTTTTGTGGATGTATATAAATGCGTAGGTATGTGTCTTTTGTTTGGTAGACTAACTAAACTCAATTGTGTCATTTACGTAGATTTGCCTATAAAGGGAGCATTTAATTAATTATACTCCTGTGTTAATGCATTGCTGTAATATTTATATTATTATGCCTAGCAACAAGTCCGCCTTTTGGCCTAATTTTGTTAATTTTCACGTTTTGTAATTTTGTTGTTTATGTATTTGTGTAAAATTATGGACATTTTTTTTTACGCGGCGGCAGAATTGCCATCCACACTTCTCAGCATTGTACAACCAGATAAGTCTCCATATGATCAGTCATGATCACACAAAAACTTAACAGTCTAATGCCGGGAAAAATTCACCTATCCAGATATACAGGATATCAAAGGATTAGGCTCAAAACGCGGGATCAAAATACCAGCATTGTGCCTGAAATATCTGTGTTCAGAAACTTTTTTACAATATTACAAGTGTTTATTATAATAGATTTTTGAATTTTAATGTACAAATTAACCGGTAAATCTAATTTTTGTAAATTATTTATTAAAGATTTCGGAGTTACCCCTGTAGCTGACATGACTAAAGGTATTGATGTATGTGTGTGATGATGTATGTGATGATGTGCAAGAAGAATAAAATAAATAAATAAATAAATATTATATAAACGGACCTAGAATGCCAAATATTTTTTATTTCTCCTGCTAGTTCTGTATATTTACGTATTTTTTCTGCGACGATTGTTTGTATATTATGTGTATTTGGAACAGCGATGTCGATTAGGTACGTTATTTTATTACGTTTATCATGTAATACTTAATCGGGTCTATTATGATGTATTTGTCTATCTGTTATTATGGTTTTATCATAATAGAGCCTATAATTTTGATTTTCTAAAACCGGTTCCGGGTTGTATTTAAAATAAGGTATTACATTATTTGAGTTTAAAAGATTATGTTTAATAGCTAAATTTTGATGTATAATTTTTGCGACATGATTATGTCTATAAGTATAGGTAGGTACTCAGTTTGAGCGAGAGTGGAACAACCCGAAACTATGTGTTGAATTGTTTCCGGTTTGGCCAGACATTTTCTACACGAATCATCAATTATATTTTGATTTTTTATTGTAATATATTTTTGATAATTTTTTTGTATTTATTACCTGATCTTGAATTGCTAGCATAAAACCCTCGGTTTCCCCATACAATTCCCCAATGGTCAACCACCTGTTTGACGCATATTTGTCAACATAAGATTGGTTGAGATCATTTATTTATTTATTTATTTATTATTACATATGTCTGTTGGTACACTCGTGTAAATAAATAAAATAAATAAAGAAAAGTACATTTTTTTTTGTAATAATTACCTACATATTGACAGCTTGCTCACTACCCTACCAAAAAATGCTGTGATGTTAATTTTAAAAGTTATCATTTTAGGTATTTTATTCACACTTATATCGGTTTATTTCAAAACAACTCCTGAATTCTCCTACTCTATACGAAATAAGGGTTTAGAGTAGATGGGGTGTGTTATGTGTATCATCCCCACATATAAATAACATGAAAATTACTTTTACGATGTTAAATAATTATAATAATAATTATTTCCCAAAATTATGTGAACGCTTCTAAAAAGAGATGTGACAAAAAATATTGCTTCCAGATTTAAACATTTAATGCTTAAAAAAACCCTACTGCTTCCTTTCCATACTATATAATTCGTCATTGAGGTAAATAAGGTTTTTAATTACCTATATTTTCATTGTTATACAGCCTTTTTCATTATAAATTTATTTATTAATTGTAGGTATTCTTCTTGTACATCATCATTCACATAACAAAATCAACAAATCAGTTTACATAAGAAAAAATGTGATGATATTCAGTGACGAAATTATCACTTTATTTATTTATTTATTTATTGTGCAATAAACCTCAAAACAGCAAATTGGATTGCTGGTATCAGAGGTAAAACCAATAACAGACATCAAGCAAACAAAACAAAATATAGACATAAGTAATACATTTGACACTTTATAGTCGTTCCTTCCATTATTTAAACAAATCACATTAACACCAAATCGACGTGCGTGCATGAGAAATTGTATGGCTGTAAAAGAAGTTAAAGAAGTATGTAAGGACAGATCTACATGGCGTTCCGTTCTCTCTGCCTACCCCACTTGAGGGAATACATAGATAGACATTAACACCAAACATAAATAAAAAATTATCGTTTTTTTTTTTACATTAACTATTTAATATTCTATGGACTTAATAAAACGTGTTAAAGACTTGCGTAGTTAATATAAAATAAATGTTTTTTTTTTTTAATGTTTTGAGTTTTACACAAAGCACCTTCGTTACTTGGAATACTCAAATCATTCAAAATGTCTGGAAACTGTTACACAATTAATCCTTCTAAATTGAATGATAATATAAATGCATAAATTATGGTATTATTTGTTTATTACGTCTAATATATACTCATAATATCATACTGCAAAAACCATAATTCTGTTTTTTACATTTAGTAGGTATGCGAAACTGATGTTAATAATTATACTAATACACTTAGTTAGACAGCAATACATTTCGTTCCAGCAGCTTATTTTTTTTTATTTCCGCTTCCTCTAAATGTGCTTCCGTCACATCCCGAGCTATGTACAAGGGACTTTGTTATTTCAGTTTACCCTTAAGAATGTATTACACCTACGATTTTGTTTAGGAATTGGTATTATTATTATTACTATATAATAATCATTTTCATTCCACAATACAGGGGTTTAAAATATGCGGTTTTCTTACCCCAATTTGTAAATTAAAATGTTTATTATCTACAGTTATTCTTCTAAAAATAGGTAGCATTTTCTCTTTTGTCATTGTTAATTTTACTAATGCATAATGTAGTAAGTATTATTCACAATAATTTAGATATATTTGTATTATCTTTTCTAGTTTCAAAAATAATTTCGTATACGAGAATATAAACACGACATTATTGATTTCTTTAAGTCTGCCTTGAGGAACGCTAACCATTCTGAATGCCAACTGTTTTATGTCGAAGAGGACGACAAACTTGTTATGAATAAACATTTAGTCCTCTGGTTATACCTCTCATTAGAAATACCATGAAGGTAGAGATATGTAGATATAAGAAGCTTTCTGTTCCTTTTTTTTGTATGAAAAAAAGAGCTAAATAATAATCTGAGAAAAAAGTGTATTAATCAAGATTATTTACAAGACTATACTAAACTACACTCTCACACAATATACCAAGTAAAGAAAGCAGGGAGAACGGAACGCTTTATAGATCTTTCCTTTTTTTTCTCTTCCATCCGAAGTTCTTTCCTTACATACTTTTTAGTTTTTGAAAAAAATGTTAAATGTGTGTAGTGGTGTCAACTACATTATTTTATATTTCTAAAAAGTTGTATTTAAAAAAAAAAACTATTTTTCATAATAATAATAATCGGACTATTTATGTATATGTGGCGCCGTTTAATGATCTGTGACCATCTCAAGGGCGCCGTGACTTCTCCCGAACAGTAGCGTCTTCAACTTGGTTCTTAATATGATTGTGGACTGATACTCCCTCAGATCTGTGGGCAGTCTGTTCCAGGCAGATGGCGCGGCGTCTCTGAATCTCCTTTCTGCAAATTGGGAGGGTTTCGCCATATTGTATTTCACGAATTGATTTAAATTTGCCAACCACGCATAAAATAATAAGCAATCAATCATAAATATTGAATTTCTTTTTATGTTTTTATACTGTAATGTACCATCAAGGCATACCCCTCAAGTGGGTTAGCCAGCGGACTAACTTCAAGTAATAAACCTGCAGATTGTCCTCTACGTGCCAATAAAAATATGAAATTCAGTATGGGTGGCATGCCTCATTGCTGAACTATAGGAACTGACATTCCCATAAAATTAATTGGGAAGGGAGGGGCAACCCTTAATGTGTGCTGAACTGTAGATATTAATTTTATTGTCTTACACGTGAGGTTTTACAAACACCTGCCTATCACAGGACACTCGAAAATGTACTAAAAAAATGTGAGGGACCTTTCCTTTACCGGGAAATCCGCAGGGTTTTAATAGGTAACTAACCATTTTTATTATTTAGTTCTAATTTAAAATAAATATCTTTTTATTCATGCAATCCACCCGTAACGAGTGATTTGTGTAGTAAATAATGTATTAATTGTATATAAGTTAAAGATATAACACTTTAATAATATGCTTGTACCAGTTATCATGAAGTTCTGAATTGTTTGTTTCTTGTCGAATATGTTTAATGACTACAAACTATATTATTATATAGATAAGTGCCTTTAAATTATATGGTGTAGTAACAAGGATGAATGTTAATAAGTAAAGATGGTTTGGACACGTGGAAAGAATGAATGAGGACAGAATGACCAAGAAGATATATTTGGCTGAGAGGAATGGTGCTCGGAGACGTGGACGTCCGAGGAATAAATGGCAAGATCATTTAAATCAAATCCTACAGGACGGTCACGTGTTGAGCACATTGAACAGGAGAGCATGCATGAGGAATTGTATGACAGTGACGGAAGCGAAAGATGTATGCAAGGATAGATGTATGGAAGTGGCGCTCGATCCTTTCTGCCTACCCCGTGAGGGAAGCGGCGTGATGGCATGTATGTATGTATGTATGTAATTATATGAAACTTTCTAAAAATATTGAACTTGGCCAAAATTGTCCCACAAGGGACGGGATGCCGTAATCTTAAGAATAAATAATGTTTAATCTATCTATCTATCTATACCCTCACGCCGTGTCCCAAGAGGGGTAGGCAGAGAGAACGGAACGCCATATAGATCTATCCTTACAATCTTCTTTCGCTTCCTCCACATTCATCCAGTAGTACATGTTTAATAACTGTTTAATAAATGTTTAATAGCTGTTTAATAAATGTTTAATAAATGTTTAATAACTGTTAAACTTCTTTCTCTTCCTCCACATTCATCCAGTTGTACATGTTTAATAACTGTTTAATAACTGTTTAATAAATGTTTAATAACTGTTTAACTTCTTTCGCTTCCTCCACATTCATCCAGTTGTTCATGTTTAATAACTGTTTAATAACTGTTAAACTTCTTTCTCTTCCTCCACATTCATCCAGTTGTACATGTTTAATTACTGTTTAATAAATGTTTAATAACTGTTAATTTGCTGGTATTTCAATTTTTAATTATGTTATTTAGTTGCATCCTATGTTTTCGAAAGAAAAAAATTTAAAAAAGACCTAACGCTGTTTAATGTATAAATAAAAAAAAAATATATGAACCTTTGTCTTTTCCAGTATTTGATCCCAATTATTTTGAATGAACGTCTCAAACATTTCATCACAACGATGATATTATTAATTCTACAATATCTAATAGATAATATTATTTTGTCCATCCAGCCTTTTAGGGATTCACTTTAAGTGCTTCCCAAAGCTTCCATCAACTTGTCCCCAAGAGATATCTCAGGACGACCCTTTCTGAACCCTTATGCCGTTAAGTTTATTGCTAACCTCAAAGCGCAGCACTTGAATGGAGCTTATTTTATTTATTATTAACGTCTTTATTTGGGTCACACTTTGTTAATGACAAACTTATTTCAAAAGTGTGTGAAACTTTGTTATTGTAGATACTTATTTCACTATGAGTGTAAAAAGCTCATCGTGCATTTTAAAGTTTTCCACATAAACAAGAGTACTTTCGTATAATGTTTTTTTTCAGGATTGCGTATTGCTTAAATTTATAAGGTTTAAATTAACTTGATGTGTATATATACATTTTTGAGAGTTTACATATTCATATTTTTCTAAGCTTCTAACCTACTATAACAAATTTTCAAAATTCAATATTTGATTACTTATTTTTATTTATCTATTTATTATTTGCTGTAGGTAAATACATTGATAACAAGCAAGTTTACACCAAAATTCATTTAAAACCAATAAAATCTTAAAATCAATACATATCTACATAGAGTTTATCGCAGAGGCGCGCGATTTCTTCTAACTAACGCAATCGGTGTATGTAACCATTAGCAGATTAATCAACTGAGGTTAGTTTTTTTTATAATGATATTAAGCTGTTTTTTTAATATATTTAACTAGATAAACAGAGAAAAAACAGAAGTTCATTTAGTGGACTACTTAGATGTAGAATATATTTACCGATATTTTTAACGTATTCATTCATTACAAATCAAATTGCATTAAAATTTGCAGAGACTATATTTTTTAAGTAAATACGATATTGTTTAAATTAATTTCATTTAAGTTATGTAAATAATTGTGTGCATGTGTTTTTATTTGTATAAATCTCTCTTCTTGCATTATTTAATTGTGTTTGATAATTTGTGTTTTATTGTACTATTTTTATGTGCATCACTCATCGAAAATATGAACGTGTCATGTTGAGTAGTGTTTTTTTTTACTTAAAATAAATAAATTCAAAATAATTGTTCAGAAACTATGGTAAATAATTTATGTATTCTTAGATATTTCAAACAAAACAATGTGCCAAAATAATAATGAAAATAAAAAGCTTGTGGTAAAATATAATGGTTTACCACTTCTGTGGTAGGTAGTACCTACTTTGGTTGTTAAGAGGTTACGCATTACAGTACCTAACGTTTGAAAATCCATTAAGATGGGTAATGGGTCGTTGAAGATAATTTTATTAATAATTTTCTTACTTTGAAATATTTCTGCTACACTACACTGTTGTACCTACATTAGGTAATATAAAGCTAAATAATAATCATAATATTATACTAACCCGTGTAATAAACACAAAAACAAGTATGAAACGTTACACTGGTGGATACATTTTGGGACTTTTAATAGAATATTTTTTATCTGTTTATACCACACAGTGTCTTCGATTATTGGGACAATCGGTAAACTTACTAAATATTGAATAAACTTAATGAAAAATATATTAAAAAATATAATATTTTATCAATAAATTGTTAAAGCATTTGTGCAGCAAGTATGAGGTTGAAAAAAAAAATTTAATACGGAGGATATTTTTTTTATTTTATTTTATTTATTTCAAGAATCACCAGGACTTTTTGCAAGTGCTTTTACAATGTTAAAAAAATACAATTCAATAACGATTGTACAAACCTTCAATAAAATTTTATGTAAGTATCTCATTCTTCTTGGAGATCAAAGGTACATCAGTGCATCAAAAATGTTTACAGAAGATAAAACAAATGATTTTAGGGTTACTATATGGCCAATTTTGAATCATAAAATAGTTACACTAACTAAATTGACTTAGTAAGTTGCACTAACTAAGTCAATTAAGTGTGAGGAGATAGGTTGTTGAGTCATGATAATTAGTTATAATTCGTATTCACAGTTTTCCGTACTAATTTAGTTAATTAGTTTATTTTGACACCTTAGTACAACTATAAATTTCGTCGCTCTATGGATTTCGTATTCAGAATGAAATTTTAGTTGACAGCCGACGATTAAAATAAGTTGGATTTGGCAGAATTTTATTCGCGACTTTTTATTTGCGAATATTATTAGTTGCTGTCATTTTCCGCAGAATATTGCTATATTTTGTAAGTGTTAAGTTGTTTTTTCAATTAAAAGTAAAAAATTATATTTTTAGGACCCTCGCAACTCTTAGCATGTATAAATTGTCAAATTATACCACCACCGACGCAAATACGAACGCCAGAATATATCGGCAAATCTGACATATCACAATTTACACGCGCGACAACTATTAAATTGTTGCCAGAAGTGTAAATCGGAACGTGAAAAACATTTTGTATTGCGGCATCACTGACTAATATTAGTTTGTCCCATCGATTTTACCGTTTGCACTTGGTAATTCTCGAGTTTATAGTTGTTTATAGTTCATAACTTATGCTGAATACTATATTATAACTAATATTAATCAACTTTTAGTTTAATTAGTTCATTAAGATTCAGAATTGGCCCTAATGAGACTGAAAATTTACGGTCTAAGGACATGATGGATGTTAATTAATAACGTGACAAATCTTCAAATTTTGATTTGTAGATTTGTGGAACTGGAGAGTTTGTATTAGGTATCTATCATAAAACACATAAGTGTAGACACAAGTCAGTAGGTACCTTCTTACTATGGATAAGTTCTGCTGATTCACTTTTGGAAATATTTTCGGAAAAGAGTGTTTTGGAATATTTTCGGATAAGAATGTTTTGGAATATTTTTGGATAAGAATGTTTTGGAATATTTTGCTTCAACGTGTACCTACTTATTTATTTATTTAAAGTTATTTTCAAAAACGTATAAACGAGTTTGGAATTTACTATTTTGATAACTGACTCATTGTTTACCTTATTATATCTACAGGGGGTGACCATATTTATTATTAATGAAATCACTCAAAAAATCTAATAGGTTACTTTGTTTACTTTTTTGCTTTTCTTTTTTACTTTTCTTATATGTAGTAGTTTTGATAATTTTAGTAATATCAACCTTTATCTTTCTGTAACTGTTAACTAGCAGTAGTGCTCATAATTTTTACAAGTGGCAACAGTATAATTTGTGCGTAGTGAAGTTTGCCACAGATGTTGGTATATAGTAAGTTTGGTTTTTAAATTTCCACTCGTTATTTAAACCTTTTTATTGTTTTTTCTCTCATTCTTTTATTTATGTTAATATGTGTACGCTGTAGACACACTAAATTGGAGGGTTGGCCTGGCCAAGTCAATGTAGGTTAATGTTTTGATTTTTTTTGTCTATTTTTGTCAACTTTTTGTTTGTGTCTCCGATTAATAAATAAATAAATAAATCATACATACTTAACGTTCTGCAGCTGAGGTGGTAGTCTACCAGACACCACATATCACAAAATTTTCCTTAACATGTATATATTATTATAGTTACGATCCCGGCACGCTTAGTACCTTAATATTTCGTCAACGTGGAGGGATCAGTTAGCAATGAGCGGTTGAGATGAGTGTAGGTTCTGTGCTACAGCAAGGAGGTGTCTACTAGTCTACCACGTCAGTGTTAAGGTATGTGTCTGTGAATCTACCACGTCAGTAAAATTGAAAAAAAAAACATAGTGTCTCCCAGGCTACAGGTCAGTAAGACCGTTTTTAGATGTTGTTATTTCATAGTAAAATTATGTTATTTGTATGTTATGTATAGTTGTAAGTATAATGCATCGGTGTATAGGTGCGTACATGACGATGGCCGGGTTTGAATTGCAGGTGCATACCTAGAGAGATGATGTGATGATGATGATGATCTGTATTTCACCTTTATTTCTCCCTTCCGTATAATATAATAATAATCTTTATTCAACATCAAAATATTTACAAAAAACATTTGTCAATGGTAATAAGTGCCTACTTAATGGGTATTGGTCAGCTTCATCCTTTCGGTTTTTTTGGATGAAATTGATAAAAATGCTCGATATATTCTTGCTTCTATAAATTATTTTATATCAATCGTGTGATAATAGTGACAGTTAAATGAAAAGAAGTACCTTTTTTTATTGAATATGTCACGTAGTTTAGTATCAGATCGCATGAAGGCGCGAGCGTATAATGAAAGACTGACAAGATAACTGCGAATAACAGTGAGCAGAGTTATGGGCGAAAATCTTTCTCTTGCACCTCCAAAATCACAATCTACTTCTACAAGTGCACGAAAGCTTTGCCATATTTGCACAACAAAAATAAAAAGACAAACCAAATACATATGTTGTGATTGTTTCAAGCCGGATTGCCTGCCATGCTCACAGCCAAAATGTGAACTATGTCAAGAAAAAATGTAAAAACTTAAAGCTGTGTATTTTTTTATTTGACCATAAGATTTTACTCAAATTTTTATCTATGATTACTTTAATTGTAAATTTTAATAATAAATGCAAGTTGTTGTTATTTTTTAGTTATGTTATTTTTGAAAATATTTTTTTAGTAGTCGGTTGATTTTGCGAACCAATAACTTGGTTTTGATTTTGACCAAAAACAATAAATGGTGTTATTAATAGAAAAATGTTGTTCTTTTCTCCATTTAACTGAATAGAAATATAATATATGAATATATTTTTTAGACAATACCAATTAATTAGGTATTTAACACTAGTTTGACAAAAAAAATGACGTTAAAATGGTGTCCAACAGTCTACCACGTCAGTAAATTTGTGAAATTTAAGGCACGTCAGCTGCAGAAGGTTAATAAACCCTTAAAAAGACCCGGACAATTAGAAAAATCAATACTGTTGGTATTTGATCGCAAAATTTGAATTGTTACATTGCCGATTCCTAGTCCGTAACAAAAATTGGACATTTAATACAATATTATATCAAACCACTCAATAATGAGGTACGTCACTTATTCTGAAGATTAACTTACATTTTATTGTATTTCGGAGTCTTCGCGAATAATAAATAAGGCGAAATAAATTTAAAAATAAATACCGTTAGAGTTTCATAAACTTTTATTACTTTTATAATACACTCTAGAGTTTGTACTAATACAGTGTTAATAAGAGTCAACATAATTAAAAACAAATTAATACCTAATTTAACTTAATCTCATTATTGAAAGTTGCTAAATGCTGAGAAGAAGACTAACCAGTGATTCTTCTGGGAATATAAATAATTATACAAATTTAATAGCTGCTATGTACGTCTAAAGTTATAATTAATTACTTGTATAAGTCCTTCTTAATCCATTTTGCAAAGCATATGGCTTATAATTTCACACATAGAAAATTATTGTGATCATGGAAACCAGGGATGTTGCGGATGTCTATTTTTACACATCCGCGGATGTGAATGCGGATGCGGATTTTTGAAGGCTCACATCCGCGGATGCGGATGCGGATGTTCAAGATGTTATAGAAAAAAAAAGTAGGAACTATCTTAGTTGGTTGGCCCCACTGTCAAATATGTGACGAAATTGTTGCTACTATAATATTATGATTTTTATGGATGAAATATTTTTTTCCTTTTTTGTTATTTGCAAAAATAAAATAAAACCGGCAAAAATAAAAACGCGTCGGATCTTGTCACCAATTTTTTCGTTCCCATTGGTTAATGTCAAGTGCGAACGGCACGCGCCATTTGCCGGCCCCGCCCCATTTCTTTCTTGTCGCAAATTGTCTTACATCCGCATCCGCATGAACATCCGCATCGTTTATTGCGGATGCGGATGCGGATGCAGATGTCCAAATGCATGCGGAAGCTCCGCATTTGCGGATGCGGATGCGAATATTCGCAACATCCCTGATGGAAACCCTCATGTAAACAGTACCTACATAAGTTAGATGCTCTTGTGTCTTATGAAATATGTAAGAGATTTTACATATTTAATACACAAACTTATATTATATTATAGGACTATTTATATACAAGTACTGAAAAACAGTGGTGTCACAAAATGTTTCATAATTATGGTGAACGTCAAAATCTAGACTCAAAACCACCACTAGGGACAGCACCCATCACCCGCCACACCTGATAATATGTAAATAGTCTATTGTCCAGTTCTTTAACAACTAGTAGAAATGTCTTACATTCGAGAAGTCGTCATTTTTGTAATTTTGGTATTTAAATTTTACTACTACAAAAATTACTACTAACTAAACATCATTATCTTAAAACACATATTCTTTTGACAGAGAAATGGAATTTACTGCCTCACTAGACTTGAGTATGTTCTGAGGCAGTATTTATATAGAGTATATTTGGGATAGAGTGAAGAATGAGGATATGCTTTAAAAACGAAACAGATATTTAAATATATCTACAAGGTATATTAAAATAATTGCAATGTTAAAAACGTACGTTGTCTTTGTAGCGTTCAATAGTTAAACAATTCGAAATATTTTTTTTTAATGTACCCTTTTTTCAATTGCATAAATTATGTGGAATTGAAAATAGGTCCATTTTTATATTATCATAATAAAATTATAACAACTTATTTTTTACACTAAGAAACATGTACACACGTAGTAGAATTCCATAATTAGGTAAATTGAAAATACTGTTTCTACATATGTTTTATAAATTATTGATCATGAGAGAGAGACGTCTTTCGACTTATCAGGTCGTTATCAATCCCTGTCAAGATTGATAATGACCTGAAATGTCGAAAGACATTTTTCTCGATATCGGGAATTTTAGATAAAGTAGAAAGAAACGCTTGTTTCACCTTTACAAATTATGTAGCATTTAAGGAACCGTAATCATGACATGTAGTGAGATTAGTTTGGCAATGATATTTTAAGTCGAAACCAGGTTATTGTGTACCTATCATTAAATACAGTAAAACCTATGTAAACAGTTTGTGTTTATTTCCATTAACTAAAGTATTATGGTTTGGATGAATGTTACACCATTAGTTTCAATGTAAGATGGTTTGTATCAAGGTTTGGTACCACTGAGACACACACTTCTCGCAAGTGTAAGATATTATGATGTAGGTAGACACAGTATGTAAATACATCGTCGCTGTGAAATCAATCAGGCATATCTGCAAAACGCATATTTTCACCAGAACACTTAAAAGTTTTGGCATGTGCTATTTTCCATTTAGCGTCCATTTGGTTCACCTCATTGCCACCTTATACATGAATAAAATTTAGACTAATATCTACTGCTTATTAATAATAATAATAATAATTTATTTACCAAAAAAATATTTACAGAACAGAGTATAACAATTTTTCACTATTTAAATTCACATTTATGTACTCAATATTACCTCACTGGATTTGCACCCGTATCGATTTGCACCCGTATTGAAGTAGTAGTTGCAAATAAATCGAAAATTGCTTAAATTAAGAGTAATATGCAGATATGCCAGTAGGTATGCCTTTGAAATCAGTGTATTTTTTTGCTTTTGTGTCACTCTCTCTCTCTCTCTCTCCAATGGCGCTACAGCCCATATCGAACCTTGGCCTCCCGCAACAAATGCCTCCAGTCCCCCCTGTCCTCAGCGGCCGACTTTTGTGTCACAGTGGCTTCTTATTTTGGAACCTGTATTATGAGATGATTCGGGTTGACTTACATGATGGAAGTCTTTCCTCCTTGAATGTTTCGAAGCGACCAGCGTATTGGGCAATAGATCTGTCTTCTCAAAAACATTATAGCTATTTCCACGAAAATGCACACCGGCCCGACGCCATCTGACGGATTTTAATTCAATTATACAATATGCCGGTTCGACATAAAACTAGACAATTTTTTTTTTACACCAATAACTCAAAAGCTTTTTGCACATATGCTAGTATGATTTAACTGCGACGACATGTAGGCTGGTGTATGTATGTATAAGCTTAGAAAAACAAATTAATAATGAATTACACAATATTATTTAATTATTTAACAGATATTATCATGATAATAATTATTAATAATTATTGTAATTACTTTTGCAGGTATTACAACGATAATATTTTGTTAGATATTTTGTTGAAGTCCCTGAAGAATAACTTTCAAATTTCGTGTAAATATTTGAGTACCTACACTATAATGTACCAATTTGTAACTTTTATAATTTATTCTATTTCTTCTCCTTGGGCACTTATTAGTTCTCTAATAGTGGTGGAGTTTGCATTTCTAGATTTATTTCGTCACTTGGTTCTGTCGAATGCATTCTCGTGATAAACATCTTTTTTGAAACATGAACATACATAAATCTTTCTCCTTGTCCTAGTTGGGTCGGGGGCCCATTGCGCCTATAAGTATCTCCTCCAGAGATCCCTGTCCACCGCTGCTTCTAGGACCTCTGGCCACTCCAAACCAAGTCAACACAAGTTGAACACTCTTGCCCTAGTCAACTTCTTCTAGGGCGGCCTTTGTTCCCTCTCCCACAGCCTCCAAAGAAAAAAAGTGGTAGTCTGTCTTGTTTGAAACATGTACCTTTTATTATTAAAAATTAGAAAAATAATGACCTCTGTACAATCTTTCACCCTTGAGTCAAATAATTACTACTAAACCATCACCGCATATCCCATCAGTGGGGGTAGCCAGCAGATCAGCTGCTTGTAAAAGACATGCCAGTTGTCTTCTCCTGATTCTACGACAGGGTCTTTGGTGTCGTAGGACCCGTCATCTGTAATCGACTAGCTACGTTTAGGACCAAATTGAAAACATCGCTTTTCCAACATAGTTTCCTGCGTCTTTGAGATAAATGCTCCATTAAACGGCGTCGAATAAATCATCCGAAATAATGCATAGATAGATTAATATACAGACAATTTTATGTTATATGGTTTAATGTATAGAGGGGACAAAATATGGTAGATAAATTCGTTTAAATAGAGTAGATGTGTATGTGCGTAACATGATTGAGTGAATGATGTGTTTTATCTAGTAATTGTATATGTACGTACAAAGCTTAATGTCATCGCTATTATTTTATCAGTAATTGTACCTATTTAATAGTTACAATCAATACAAGAAAATTGGTTGTATGATAAAAATAATAATTCCATAATGGAGCTATAAAGTCGCATTCTGTTTTTCTATTAAAATTAAATAATTATTGAAAAATATAAAATACTGCGTTATAATTACCAGATGTTTTTATTCAATACTTTCAATTCAGTAATGAGGTTATGCTATTCATCCCGAATCACTTTTTTTTATTTGGCACGGAGAGAATAATCTGTAGGTACATTATATTTACTTGCAGTAATCTGTGTCGGGGGTAGCTAGTTAATTAACAACTTAAATTAACTACTAAATAATCGCCTATTTGTATAATTAAACATTTTAAGTACTACCTACTACTATTACTATTCCATCACAGCAAACCCCACTAGTGGGGTAGCCAGCAGGATTGCTGCATGAAATTAAAATTTAAGCTACCCTCTCCGAGCTAACAAAAATTAAGACATGCAGAATGGGTGGCGTTTTCATCGCTTCTAATTTTTCTTAGGATGGTAAAATTTTAATTTTATAAATAATTAAAAAGATTGCAATATCTTTTCTTGTGGCAAATGGTGGAGGAAATTTAAATAAATAAAGAAATTGTCACGGTCATTGTCAATTGTCAAACGGATTGGATCCTTGGACACCTGAATTATTCGGAAAAAGAGGTTATCTCAACATTGATACAAATCAGGAAATAAAGTTTGATACATAATGTGAGGAAGCTCGGGCGTCCAAAAACCACGTGGCTTGATCACGTGAATCAAATTCTCAAGACGGTCGTGTGTTGAAAAAAAGGAAATGATGTGCGAGTTTGAGAAACTATAGGTACATATGAATGTGGACGAAGCGAAGTAAGTGTGTAAAGGTAGATCTGTTTGGCGATCGGTTGCCTCTGCCTACCTACTCTGGTGAGGGTATAGTATAAATAGTAGTAGTATAGTACATAATAAATACTTACAGTGGTTTTTGATCGACATAAGATTATGAAACGATGTTCGCTATTGTACATATATCTTCTTTATTAAACGGTAGTTTGCCGATGTTGACTGTGACATAGGCACATTGATTTACGACCCGATCTCCAATAATATCATCAATAAATCATTATTTATTTATTTATTAATGTTTCATTAGTTTAATAGCGCGAAAAGAGCGATCATTCGGAAATTTAATGAAATTAATAATAATGTTATTCTATGAACAAAAACATTATTATTGTAGTGTTTGGACTTTGATACACAGTACAGGTTAAGTGAACCTTGAACCTTGTTTTCAAGTAAACAGTAGTTATGATGAGTGAGTAGCAATACTATGTAGTCTATATAGGTTGGCCGCCTGTGGAGAGCGGCGCTCATTAATTGATAGAACATTGACTTGCACTGTTAGGCTGCGTGTTTTGACAAATTGTGTTCGACAAATTATAATAGGAATTATTTATTGAATATATTGTGTAAATATAAAAATACGTGTCGTTATTCAAAAAGAACCTAATATTGTTATACTTGACCCAGTATACAATACGTGGCGCAGTTCGGTAGTTCGTGAATAATATTGTCAACACGCAACAATAGTTTTTTTTCCGCGCCGAAAGTTATTGTCGGCAGTACGCGGAAATAAAGAGTGAAAGGCAGTCTACAGGAGTAGAAAGGAGGCAGGAGTCTCCAAAGCCAGATAAGCCAGCAGTTGCAGGTAGCAGCAGAGAGACAGGAGTCTCAGAAGCCAGTTGGGCAAAGTTGCAGGTAGCAGCAGGGAGACAGGAAGTCTCAGGAGCCAGTTTGAGGCAAGGTGCAGGCAACATAGGGAGACAGGAGTCACCCAGCATCCAGGCGGAGCCAGTTGGTGGATCCAGGAAGCCAGGAGAGGAGAGTTCTTGCAAGTCAGCCAGGCGGAGTCCATTGCAGTTGCAAGGAAATCCAGAAGACCGGGGCGATTGGAGGAGACTCTCATCAGCTAAGTCTATTTTTTATTCTTGGTTGTTGTTGCTTGTGGTATTTTCCGAAATGACTTCGAGAAGTTTAGAGCCGTTTTGTCACAAGACAATGAGTTGGCCTTCTTACAGGACAAGGTGGGAGAACGCCTTATTATTGAATGATGAAAGTTGGACTGATGTGAAGAAACGTGCTTTCTTCATAACATCGTTGTCCCAAGGCAGTTTCAAGCTACTGTCTGATCTGTGTTTTCCAGCTTCTGTGGAAAAACAGTCTTATAAAGAGTTGATTCAGATATTGAATGGTTATTTTAAAGAGGAAAAAAGTGTATTTGAATCGCGTGAAATTTTTTTCAAGGCTACTCAAGGTCATTCGGAAAATGTTAAAGATTTTGCTTTAAGATTAAGGGAATTAAGTATAAATTGTGAATTTGGTACTAGATTAGAAAGTAATATAAAAGATTTGTTTATAATCGGAATTAGAAATAAAGAGATTAAACAACAGTTATTTTTAAAATGTGATAAAGATAAAGTATCTTTGAACGAAGCAGTTGCTTTGGCTTCTAGTTATGAGCACATACTAGAGAGAAAAATAGAAAAAGAGGAAGAAAATTTTGAAGAAATTAGCCAGATTTCCAGGCGAAACAATAATAGTTTCAGTAGTTCAAGTAGTACAGATACAGATTATAAGAAAAATAATCGACCGTCAAAATTTTCAAGGTTAAATTCAAATGTAAATACGAGTAGGTATAAGCATAATAAAAATGTTTCATGTTTTATTTGTAAGGGAAATCACTATAAAAGTGAATGTAAATTAAATAGAGAAATTTTTTGTAGAAAATGTAGATCTAAAGGGCATTTGAGTGAAAATTGTTATAAGATACAAGGTATTTATAATTCGCAAGACACCGAAAACGATTTTATAAAATTAAATGTAAGAATTGAGAATAAAAATGTTGAATGTATTTTAGATTCGGGAGCGAATATTAGCTGCATATCTATTCAAAAATTGCAAGAAATATTCAACGAAAATAATATAATAGAGAAGTGTGATGAAATTAATTTATCTACGTATAGCGGGAATAAAATAATATTGGGTACAGATTTTATGCGTAGGTATAATATAGGGTACAAAGTACATAGCACGGAAGGCAGTGAATTAAACAAAATTGTTGCATGTAAGCCCATTGAAAATATTCCGAATTTCAGTGCGAACGCATCGCTTGCGTGTAATGTGAAACAACAAAAAATTAGATTTTGTAAATAAAAATAATAGTTTTAATTCGAAATTAATTTTAGAGAGAAGTAAAAGTGATTATACATTGGAAAAAGTTGTTAAATATGTGGAAAAAAATAATTGGCCGTGCAAAAGACAGTTAAATGAATCTATTGCGAAGTTGTTTAATGTGAAGGAACATTTGACTGTGTACAAGGATTATTTATTCTACAGAGATAGAATTGTTATTCCGGAATCAGTTAAAGGTATTGTGATAAATTATTTGTGTAAAAATTATTCAGTTATTGAGAAAATGAAATCATTTGTTAGAAGTTATTTTTATTGGGTTAATTTTAATATAGACATTGAGAATATAGTTAAGAATTTAGTGAAAAAGCGGAATAACAATGGATGTAAATGTTTAAATAGGTATAGATATGAGAAAAGGTATGTAAAAATGGAAACTTGTAAAGATAGTTCCAGGGGTTTGAAATTTGTCTCGGGGAGGAAAAAGGAATTTAATTTGGGTACATCAGTACTTGTCAAAGATCTCAGAAGTGAAAAGATGGTTTTAGGTAAAATTGAAAAGGTATTAGGCAATACAACTTTTCTTATTAGAATCAAAGGTACTGGTCAGCTCTGGAAAAGACATATGGATCGGATAGTTGTGGGATCTGTGCATTGGGATGACAGTCCCTCTGATTAATAGTAGGAGTTTAGGTCCCCTCCCCCTGTTTGAAGGCAAAGCTCTCACCGGTTCTGAATTTTTCAGGTCAGATTGGAAGCCATTGGCGGGGACAGCTGAGACCCAGGACTTAGGCTGGTAGAAGACTTCATCTGGTGGCCCTGGACGGAAGGAAGAACATGTCTGCGTGTATTTGTAATGTTTTGTTTTATATGTATAGAGTCTTGAAATAAGTAGAGAACACTGTCAATCACATAGAATTGTATAAATATTTAAATATGTAGTATAGAAAGATTTTCAAGGTTGTGAGGGGAGAGTGTAGTGTTTGGACTTTGATACACAGTACAGGTTAAGTGAACCTTGAACCTTGTTTTCAAGTAAACAGTAGTTATGATGAGTGAGTAGCAATACTATGTAGTCTATATAGGTTGGCCGCCTGTGGAGAGCGGCGCTCATTAATTGATAGAACATTGACTTGCACTGTTAGGCTGCGTGTTTTGACAAATTGTGTTCGACAAATTATAATAGGAATTATTTATTGAATATATTGTGTAAATATAAAAATACGTGTCGTTATTCAAAAAGAACCTAATATTGTTATACTTGACCCAGTATACAATAATTTGGTTTACAGATATAAATGTTCGCTAGATTAAGTTTGAGAGGTTGGCTGGAAGAAATTTAGTAAGTATATGTAGCGTTAAAATTACCCTCTTAAAAATAAACTTCAGAATATCGAAAGTTTGTACTTATTAATTTTGAGTGGGTTGGCAAATTTAAAGGAAACGTTTTTAGATTGAATCAATTCGTAAGATTCAATACGCTTATATAATTATTTCTATGATGAGAACGTTATGTATCTATGTAATTATAATGTATGCGATACTCAAATATAATAAAATGTCGTATATCTTTAAGATCAGGGCATCTTAAACAAGTATGATGTGTGATTGCCAGTTGAACAACTGCATGAAGTAATAAACATATTGTTATTATGTAGATTGCCTTCATGCAAATGACAAATAATACATTCGGGATGGGAAGCATGCCTCATCGCTTAATAAAAGTTTTTCATTTTCTACGTGATGTTTTTGAATACCTTCTCTCTGTATGATATTCGGTAACTTTCAGAGTGGATGGAGACTTATTTTTGCCAGAAGATATTATTTTCGTGTAAATAAGTTACGATGGTTTGGACATGTTGAACGAATGCTCAACGAAAGGATGACAAAGAGGATGTATCTATCTGAAAAAAGGGGTGTAAGGAAGCGCGGACGTCCAAGAACTACATGGCTCGATCACGCACTTCCTTTTTTTTGCATTCACCTTTCGCTTCTGGATCTGGATTATATGATCTTGCCATTTGATCTTTGGACGGCCGCGTCTCCGTGCAACATTCCTCTCAGCCATATAATATCTTCTATCAATCCTAATTTATGATTTCTCCCACAATCGAGAACGAGTAGGCGAACTACATGTGATAAACATGCAAGCTATACTCTTCGTGCCATTATTTATGAAGATTTTTTTCGGGATGGATGGTGTACCTCCTTTATGTATGTATATGTACAATGTATGTACATACATAATGAGCACAAAATAACAGAGTAGCGATGTTCCTACTCGCTTATATTTTTTTTTATCTATCTCATGAGTTTTGAACACAATATAGCAGAGTGCTTTTTGTTTTATTTTATGGCAATGCACCCGTAATCGAGCGAATTATATTCTAATCAATTTCATACCTATTCTTTGATCACAATATTATAGAGTAGTAACGTACCTACCTATTAAATTATATTATGAATCAATATAATAAAGTTACAAATATTTTTGACATATAATAAATTTAAATGTAGGTACCAGTATGATAATAATTATGTTTTATTTATAATAATATATCAACTAAATAAAATGTCGATTATCCCAAATTCCAGTTTATTGAATGAAATGCCCTAAGGGGCAATAAATATAATCATAATAAACATTCCCGTAACCTACCCCACTACCCAACTACCCTCCCGTCATAAAATTAAAATTGTTAATATTCATATTAGGTATTTTGTCTTCTTTTATAAGAATACTAGATAATCATACCCGTAAAACGAAACAAAGGTACCAACTAAATAAGTCAGTAATTTTAATTTTTTTTAAACATTTTGTACCAACTCAGAAAAGTAGAATATGTTAAATTTTAATTGTTGTAATTGTTATGTAATTTGTATATTTTAAAAATATAAAAATTTATTGTGTAAAATTAAGATATGCTTAGTAAAATATAAAAAATAAAACATGATAAATTAGCCCTCTGTGTATTGATTAATGGTATTTATTTTGAATGCATTTTGTCTATTATAGTAAGTTTCCTATATATTTTGATCAATGTTCAGTATATAATGAATAAATAAATTTAAAATAATAATAATGGTTAAAACAGTGTAATCATATATGCAAGAATAAGAACAAGTGGCGCTTGATACTTGCCTACCCCACGAGGGAAGTGGATAAAAAGTTGACATATCCATTGACTATCCGAAAATACCCATAACAAACAATGCAATAGATCCAGGAATATGTTTGTATATGTAATAGCTTAGTGAATTCACAATTGCATAACCATAAACTTCTGTAGTATGTTAATTAAAACAACTCGCAAATCAAAACATATCGAAAATTTATGAAGTTGATGAAATAACCAAATAACAATTTTAATCATTTTGATAAATTTTCCCATTTATTCCATTTAGAACACAGTTTTTTTTATCAAACGATTGATTTTATTTAGATTAAGAGTACCTTGTCAGGTCCCCCCAACGTAGGCGATCACCTCGGCAAATTTGTCCCTGTCCTGTGTTGCTCGGAACAGCTCTTCCACACTTCGGATGCCGGTCCACTCCCTTATGTTTCGCAGTCAGGACATATGTCTTTCGACGTCCCTAAATTTTCCCCTTCAATATTATCAGTTGGAGAATGTGGTATTTTTCTCCACGAAGAAAATGACCCAGATGTGAAACCCTTGATGGTTGACAACAGCTCACTGTCAACTTTAGCTCGCCTCAGAATTTTGGTATTGGTAACCATGTCTGTCCAGGGCATCCTGCGTATTCAGCGATGGAGCCACATTTCAAATGCTTTCGAATGAACGAATGAATGAATGATGATAAGTTTTCAGAATTGGCGCCACTAGAAGGAAAGTTTTTTTTCCATTATAAGAAATCTGCATTTACTTGCATACGCACATAGAGTTGCCAGTCATAATTCTGTCGTTGCGAATGTGGCAGAAAACTCGTGCGAACTCACCCCTGAAGATGGCCGCCACAGTTGTGGGTGAAACGTTGGGATATACATTGCCCTCGACATCACGGCCATTCAGCATGGAAGAAAACTTTTCTGCAAGCTAATTTGTGATATTTAAAGTCGGGATTAATCGTGAGTTCCGAATACAAAGAAACACAAAAAGTTTAAATTGTTTTGAGAGATAATATCAATATGAAATGATTATCAAATTCCTATTCACAAAAAATATATAAATAAAAGTTTGTCCTACAAAATAACATTGCGATATAATACACAATACTTATTAAAAATTATATTTTGAATATTGAGAAAAATTTAATATTGACAGATTCTTGGCATACCCATTTAATTTTGAAAATAAAATGATACAGTAGCTGGCGTTATCAAAAAGTAGATAACGGTATTATGAAAATTTGTCAAATAATTGTTAATTTTTTGGATAATAAGTTTGTGTAAAGTACAAATATTTCCTCGTTTACACTTTGTCTGAAAAAATATGCAAGATATTCCAATTATGCGAAACATTTTCTTATAAATTTCAAAATGTCACTTTGAAACTCGCATTAGAAGTAGTGAGTACAAAAACATACCTCGGCTAAAAATATTTTTAATTAAGGTTTATAATAGATACGATCTATTTATTTATTTGTTTCATTTTTTTTGTACAACAACCTATATCATTAACTAAGTTATTTCAGCGATTAAAAAAAAATATTCGAAACCATTTCTTTATAGAAACATCTGAGTTTAAAAATAATCCCAAATATAACTTCATTACACCTTTCACAGTAAGCTAAAAGCTTGCATCGTGAATGGGTAATTAGGCAGCAACTGCAATCAAACCACGCAGCTCTTGTGTATATGGCCGAAATCTTATCTCCAGACTACACGAAAATCGAGGAAGAAAATGTTTAATGAGGTGATTAAATGGAATAAGAAATGTCACCCCATGGAGCACCCAATAACAAATAGGGTCTCCTATTCTTTTTCGTAAGTTTCGAGTGTCCTGTAAAAGGCAGATGATAGAAAAAAATACATCTTAGTTTCACCAGTGACATTTGCTACCCATCTTAAAGTCTGAATCTTTGTTGGCACAGACAGCTTGCATGTTGATCACATTTTTTTATTTATCTAATATATAAAAGGAAGTCGTGTGTGTTACAACACTTATAACTCAAGAATGGCTGTACTGATTTGAATGATCTCTGATTTGTTGGATTCTTCTCCGCCCGGAATAAACTATAGGCTATTAAAACATCTTACAAATTCACGGGAAGAAAAAATATGAAGAAAATTATTTACGCCATACATTTTTAATTTCAAAAATAAAAACAATATGGAGAGTTATGGCGCTATTAGCGCCCCCACGTCGCCTGTTGCATTGTGCTAAAATAATCCGTAGGTTCTGCTATATTAAGAACCAAATTACTATAACTAATATGAACGAAATGTGTACTAATATTTGTTTACTATAATTCGGTAGTTACATGGCAATAGGTTGTATCTCACTAAAACATAATTTTACAGGAGAGCAAAAACAAAGTTTGCAAAACAGATATTTCAGCCAAATTTCGAGCATTATATATCAAAATGAAGGTAATTATTATTTCTACAAGATAGATGTAACATTCTCTTAATTATTTCTTCTACAAGATGTATGTAACATTCACTAAATAATTTCTTGCAGTTTAAAAATATTTGAGTTTTTTTGCCATGTTGATGAAAACAATCTTTCTACATGTCAATAAGTTACGTCTTTTCTCTCTTTATTCTGACTATAAAGAGACATATCCTTTTGCCACATCAAATATTACACTATTTTGAGCATTTTATGGAACAAACTTGAAAACGCAAAAAATGCGAGATACAACCTATTGCCATGTAACTACCGAGTTATTCGACTAATATTTATGTATCGATAGATCTTCTGTCACATAAATGTGGACGTGCACAGATTATATTTGAAATTGTATTTTATTTTTGCGGATGGAAAATATCATTGAACCAAAAATTGTGCTATTAAAGATGAAAATAAGAATGTGTTCATGTAGTTAGTTCTGATGCAAGATTGTGTAGTGAAATTTGCAGACAGAGAAGAAAAATTACGAAGAAAATTATTTACGCCATACATTTTTAATTTCAATAAAAAATGCGATATGGAGAATTATACAAAATCAACAATGAAGTTTTTTTTATAGATTGGCCTATTTATATGATAATTTTTCTATACATTCTCAAATTAGAATCGTTATCCATACAATTTAACATCTGTAGTTCTGATAGGTATTTCAATTTTTAAAAAATCATGGAAAGAATTTTTATAACTTTTAAATGAATAGGTAAAATCTACCTGAAAAAAAAATTAGTACCTTCATAATTATATTACGTACTGCAGATAATTTATAAACAAATCTGAGTTAAGTATAATTGTTCATGTCGGCCGGTGTGGCGCGGAGCTCTTTCCTTTGAGTCACGAGGTCCCGGGTTCGATTCCCGGACAGGGCAAAGTGAAGAATGATGACCTTTTTCAAATTGTCCTGGGTCTGGGTGTTACATATATATGTATATAGTGCATTGTATATGTGTGTATCGTCGCGTTAGTACCTACCCATAATCAAGATTCATCTAAGTTTGGGACTAGCTCGATGTGTGTGAATTGTCTATGTAAAAAAAAATGAATGTAACTTTCGCATTTTAGCGGCAACACCTGTTGTCGAGTACTTTTTTTCCATAGAAAAGGTAATATTTTTGAAACTTGAGGAAATTGTTGCCATATGTAGAATTATTTTAATTTGCCGGCAAAAAAAATCCACTTCGAAAATTAATTTCCTAAAATTCCGTACATATTACTTGACAGCGGGTGGGGCCGCTCAAGTTTCATAGTTGCGAATTTTTTTCCTATAAAAGAGTTTTCTAAAAATTTGGTGACCAAAAAATAATTCACCAAATGGCAACAATTTCCTCAAGTTTCGAAAATATTACTTTTTCTATTGAAAAAAGTACTCGACAACGGGTGGGGCCGCTAAACTGCGAAAGTTCCAAATGAATTATATTTTTTTACACTATACCTTCGATGACACACTTTGACAATTACGGGAGTTTGTAAAGAGATTAATAATATTAATCATTCATAAAGTCTGTGGGAGAGGGCAGAAGATAGGGCACGTGTCGAACATGTGTTGAAAGGCTTGGTTTGGAGTGGCCAGAGGTCCTGGAAGCAGCGGTGGACAGTTATCTCTGGAGGAGATACTTAGGGGCAATGGGCCCCCGACCGAACTAGGACAAGGGGAAGAAGATGTATGTATGAAATCGTTCATTGATTCTTAGGCGGTACGAAGTTCGCCGGGCCAGCTAGTTTATTGTATAAAAGAAACAATGAACAGCATAACAGTCAAAAAAACCTTTTCGCTGTCATTGTACGTAAACAGTAGACAATCAATACCTACAATAATAAAATATAACACAAAAATACAGACATATATCTGATCTGCTGGTTACCCCACATGATGGTATAGTAGTAGTGGTAAAATAATTATGTTTTTCTAATATTTTAATATATTTAGGTAAGTGTAAAGAGATCGCGCGTTTGCCATAAACTCGCCGTCTGTCTGTGTATTGTATTTAATTTGAATGTTTACCTTTTATGCCATTTTTTGTAATAACAATAATAAATAAATGGATATAAACGTAAAGCAGACAACGATTTGTTAGCATATTATCTCTGAATTGGTTCAACACAAACCTATTTCAATTTCATTCTGTTACTACTAAGCTGTACAAATAAAAAAAACGTAAGTAATCCTCGCTTACAAATAATAATAATTACTTAATCCGGGTTTATCCATGGAAAAAATAACGCCCGTCTGTGGTTTGGTGAAAGGGAAAAGCAAATTCATGACATCGAACTGGGACTTTTGTGTAAATATTACCTAAATCATAAAAAGAAGAAGCAAAATATGAAGGAAAGAGAAAAAAACATTTAACGATTCTTACAAAACCTGATTAGATTATACAAGCTACATGCTGAATACATTTTGATATTTTGAAACATTTGTTTTACATGCACAATTTTCCCATGTTTTTTTTATTTAGTTCCGTGGAGCACCCGGAAAAGAATCGGTCTCCCACTCTTTTCCGTAAGTTTACTAGTGTCCTGTAAAATTTAGGTGTTCGTTAATTAAAAATAAATATTTTTTTTAAACTATAACTTATACTAACCATGTCACACTTGTTGGAGTGCGCGTTTCATTGTGTCCCGTCATTTTTGACGTTTTTTCAAGAGTTGTGCGTTTCGCAAAGTAATGGAAATCGGTTTGATTGGTTCTCTGGATTTCGACATGAAAATAAATATAGCTCAAAATGGACGAATAATTTATAAATCTATACCAATTCTCATGAATAAGCCAGGATACTCATTGAATGTTATTAACTCAAATTCTGGCTGAGTGAAGACACGTTCCAATTTTAAGCCAATAACTTTAAGGGTGTGACGCCTTTCTCATTTCTTCCGATTGGATTTTACACAATGTTGCATTGTGTAGACATGGTTCTCCAATCGAGGATTCTGATTGGTTTTGTCATCTGCACCCAAATCCGGTTAAACAATAAAAAAAATAGTAAATATTCTAAACATTTCTATATTTGTTTTTTTTTTGTAATTTTGCTTATTTAGGTAGGCATAAACTTATTTCTTTTATGTTAATGTGTTAGGGTTGACTGGAAGACGTTGCTCAGCAACGAGTCCGCTTTTTGGCCTAATTTTGTTAATTGTCTCGCTTTTGAAATATTGAATATTATTGTTTATGTATTTGTCCTGGGTCTGGGTGTTAAATGTATATGTGTTCAGTGCATTGCATATAATTATATCGTCGTGTTAGTACCAAAAATACAATATTCACTTCTGAGTTTGGGACTAGCTCGGTCTGTGTGAATTGTCTGTTCTTGTTATGTAAAAAAATATGTTATGGCTAATAAAGATTTATTTATATATTTATTCTAATTACTTCTGAGACTAGATTTATCATAGTAAGTAGTACCTGATAGCTAAAGTTGTGGTCTTGTATTGTATTTCTATTTGTGGGAAATTTTATACTTTGCTTTTTACTTAATAATTTTCACTCATTAATTTTTTTTAGGAAAAAATGGAATCTTTTGTTCTCATAGAGAAATTTGGTTTAACTACTTAAAATTCACATCATTATAGTTATGTCTAGGTAAGTATCTACTTAACTATACCTTACTTGAAAGTTCCAAATTTAAAACTTAAATCAAACTGAAAATGCTCATTATATTAGGTAGGTACGTACCTACCCACAAAAGGAAGCTATCAATATACATACCTCTAAAATATATGTAATTTTGTTCATAGGATGTAAAACAACTTGTAACAAAATCATACAGTGTGTTAAACCTTTCCACGATAGGTATATATACCTCTTTTTGGTTTGTGTTCTGAACTTTAAACTTTTTATATCAAATTTATTTTTAACCGTCGTTAACCGCAAAAGTACAGAGGAAACCAGAAGCATGTAACAAAATGTATACAGGTATATTAAAATACAATTAAAGCTCTGTTAACGTCGACATTCCACTTAAAAATAAAGTATATCTTTGTACAAAGTACGAAAAGTGAATCAGTGAAGTTATTTCCTTGTTAATAGATTTATACTGCTTCTCTGAATTGTCATTGGTTAAATAAACTTTCAATAAGTGACTATAATACATTGGTCAAAACAAAAAAAAACAAAGAAGAGATTTTTCCAAAAATGATATTTCAGCAATCAATTTTGTTAGGAAATCAGTGATCATCAGGGCTATTTTCTTAATTGACTTTTACTGCTTGCCTTAAATGCCTTTAGTAAAATTAACTTTCGATGAGTAAACATTAATCAAAACAAAAAACCAAAGAGAACCAACGATTCTTCCAAAAATGTTATTTTGGTAATCAATTCTACAAACAAAAATTGTAATATAGACAAAAGTCAGGCCAAAATAAAAAAAAATTGTGTAAAAGAAATATGAAAAAAATAAATATTATCTTGGTGTATGTAATTTTTATTTTTTTTTAGCTCTAAGCTAACCGTGATAATACTGAATTCGGGTTTATATCAAAAACCCAGATAGGTATATCTTCCTCGAAAAAATACCTCATTAAAATAGTTTTATATGTGATGATATTTTCTAAAGTTTCTTCTAGAATAATACTAATAATGACAATTATCGAATACTTGTTAATCATGGCATTACTGTACTACCACATACTTACTAGGTTTATACAATGTTTTAAACCAATAAAATTCTATTCCCATGATAATTTAAAACACATTTCACCGTGAGAAGTACATGTTTGTATGTATGTCGGTATAAAAAGTGTTCTTTCAGTTAATCCTATAAAACAGACCTTTGCTTTATACCTACCAAACAAATAAAATTATAATGTAAAAAGACATGTTTTAACGCTTGTTCACGTGTTATTTAAAATTATTTCAGGTTTTTTTATACATTTATTGTGGCGTTTATAAAACCTTTCTTTTCACGTTATTTATTTTTTCTTAAATACTAGATTATCTTGTTAAAGGCAGGTGTTAGATATATTATAAATATCTAATATTTTTTTTGTGTGTGTATCACTGGTGTTTATTGTGTGTGCAATCTTCTTTGCATATCCTTCCCCCACTCCCTTCTTTATACCCCAGTGTGCTCACATAATTGTTACAAAAACTCTCTTCTGCTGAAAACTTGGTGATGTGCACACGCATATCAATCATTTATATCAAACAGTTTCAATAGTGTAATTAAGTGATTGTGTTTAATTGAAGTAATTCAATGACTAAGTGATTGTATTGAATTAAAGTAATTCAATGATAATAATAATCAAATAGTGATATTAAAACAAACAATTATATAAGGTGTTTAAGTGCAATACAAGAAAGAAAAATAGAAATTTGGGGTGAGTTACAGCCTCCTATATACAGTCCTAATTTCAGTAGTGATATTTAGCCTTTTAACAGGAAAATATTCTACAGCAGGTATTCGAAAAAATTAAGATATGTTACATCATAAATTCAGTGATGAGGTTTGCCTCATATCCTGAACGTCCTGATTTTATATATAGGCACGTTTATGTGTAGGCAGAGAAAATCAGCATACATTAATATGAACAATTGTGTAAATGTGCAGAAAGCGAAAGTGTGTATCATTAAACGAAAAAAACATATTGGTTTGGCATTTCATTCTCGTTTCGATTTATTATAACAAACCCAAAAATATTCCCAAATCCTTTGAAATCGTAGAAAAAAGATACTCGAAAGATAATCAAAAATATCCACGGAATCGTTTTGAAAATAATGAAAGATAATTATTTTGAAAATCTTTCAAAGAGATGACGTCATGGTTGTTAGTGATTTGATTTTGTTTCCTAATCGCTCAAAGATTTCGTTTGTTTCATTGAGTTCCTTTGTTTTCAACATAGACAACCTTTTGTCGTATAATGAATCAATTAGGTAGTTTGTTTTGTATCTTCTCGTACAACGTTGGTACTCTGAATTTCCTTTTAACAGTGTTATTTAATTACAAAAATTATTGAATTAATTTTCTAATGTACTCAATTATTGTAAAATTTAGTATAGATTAGAAAGCTCTCCTACAAATATAGTTTTATTTTCTTCTAGGCATTTTTTCCTGTTTATAATTATGTTTTGTAAAAAGCTTGCAAAATATCATGATAAAGCCATTGAATATCTTCAGATCAATGGTGATGAAGTTTGCCATCCATTCTGAATGTCTTATTTTTTATACTGCGTCGGAAGAGCATCCTGTATGTTTATAACATCATTTCTTTACAACTGGGTAACCGGTAAAGTAATAGAAAAAAGATATATTAAAATAAATTTATAAGCATGTCATCTACAATACGTTGTTCCTATAAAAACGATTAGGAATATCCGTAAAGATTGAAAATATTTTATGAATGCAGAATTGGGTTTACTGAAAGAGGATCGTTTTCAGTCTATGTTTCTGAAAGATATAGAAAAACGAAAGCTTAAAGAATACTTTGTTTTTACAAATCACTCAAAATCGCTGGTTTTTAATTCAATCCAAAACTCCTAGAAAAGTTGTATTTTATTTGAAGCATGCAAATTTAACTTTTATTTTTCATTGTAGGTATAGATCCCTATATTGAAGTTGAAGGTAAAGATTGAGATTACGAAATTAATTAATTTACTTGTACATAACGATGTTATTATTTTATATTTTGTGTCAAAGAGGTATTATAATTAAATTATATTTCAAAGTTTTGATGAATTTCTCTGATTTACCTGTAGGCAAAGCTTTTCTCGAACGGAAATTGGCCGGTCAACAACGCCAAAAGCCGAAAGAGATATTACAAATATTGATAATTTATCAACATTGAACACTCAATACTGCCTCAAACTATACTATATAAAAAAAAATTGTTGGAAGAAATGCTTTTGGATGAGTATTAAAAAGAACTTACAAAATGATAATATCAATTCAGTTCAACAACCTAACAAGTTGAAATAATTTTCGAAAATAATAATTCATTTCTTTTCATTCATATCTTCAATTCGATTCATATCTTAGTTTGGGACTAGCTCGGTCTGTGTGAATTGTCTACGAGTGTTATGTTAAAAAAAAAAAATGTTAATAGATGTAAATCAACTCTACTCTATTAATTCCAGAAATACATGGTTCCCTTTATAAATTAAATATTTGGTTAGTAAAAAAAATAGCATCTATGTAGGTATTTTCTATTCCACAAATAAATATTTCGATTTAATTAACTCTTGAACGGAACAAGGACAACGTATGTCTTTAACAGTGCGATTATTATATAGTATATTTCACTTTCTGAGGTGTTTTTAAAGCATAATGTAATAATACCAACAATCAAAAAAGGCCAATTTCTCGAATGTATGACATTGTGACTTGTTGATTTATGAAACTGGACATTCGAAATGATCGTGCATTAAAATCGTACATTGACACGTACCCTCAACTTCGAATTTTATAGTATTCATTTCGGACTTACACTAATTCGATTCATCCAACCAACGACCTTTTGGTTTTTGATCCCAGACTCTTCTAGTAATAACAATAATTAATATTATACTTTATCAAAATAATTTCCATTTCGTATAATTTAAATTCCTTTTAACAAATTACACAATAATTATTATTTTATGATGTTATTCGAAACGTTGAAAATTTATCCTGTCTCTAAAAAATGTCTCATGTTATTTAATTATCATATATATATAATGATTAGAAAGAATATTCGCATATTTTTTCAAGCTTAAATATTTTATGAATAATAATAATAACACTTTGTTGATAAAAAAAAATCATGAGCATACCTAGGTGGTGTACCTTATTTATAACTGTTGAAAATGTTTAAATTATATCTTGTTTACATAATTATAATGTTCAACGAATACCCGCTTTTTTGACTACACGAAACACAATAGTAAATAAATAGTCCGCCGCCCACTGACGTGGTAGGGTCGAAGATGGCAACACTGATATAGTGATACTGATAGACAGGGGAGATTTGAAGAATAAAGAAATTGTCACCTATATAGATAAATAGGTGTCCTAGGACTCTTGAAATATTCTGGAAATAAAGTTATTTCAACAATAGTAAATAAATACGTCTCGATACACATTGTATGAAAAACAGCTGTTATTCGATGGATTGAAAATATTTTGTTAAACAATGTAAACTTACAAATAACGTTCGCTATTAGGTATTACATTATTGTAACAACTGCCATAAACAGTTTCACAGCAGCTGTTAAAAAGTTGTGCTTTGAATACTTAAGCATTGTTACAAATACCAGCTTATCCTACATAAATAGTTAATAAAATTCTCTATTCTATGTTCTACTACTAATTAAACTAGGATTAGACAGCAGAGGCGTATTCAGGATATTTCTTAGGGGCAGCAGCTATTTAATTAAAGTTTTGAGATATTCCATATAATCACCATTTTAACAAAGAAATTACAGGAAAAATTCTCAGCATTTTAATTTACATCCATTGTTTGGTTTTAGTGAACACAACAAACAGTACAGATATAACAATACATTGACTATTTTACAAAAAACTCAAATCTTCACATGCTCCTCATAGAGACAAGTCTCGTGTAAAGGAGGATAATTTTTATAAAGAATTGAAAGATAAATGTGGAATTTACAACGTTCCATTTAAACTTATCTATGATCAGTGGGGAGGGGCAGCTTCCCGCTTCGATAGCGTTTTACACTCTTATTCAAAACTTGAATGCATTTTTTTTTCTACTTCCCTATTATTTTCGAAATCCCAAGGAAGCCTATTGCCCCCTCCCCCCTCAAATCCGCCATTAATTGATAGATAAATATATTAATCTATGTAGGTACATTGTAACTCTATGTAGTATTTTGTTTCTGTAATCAAAACATTGTCCAATAAACATTTCGGTATAGGAACGTTATTGTGAATAAAATCTCCCTAAGACATATTAAATAAGGTTGTTGTTTTGAGAGAAAATGAATGAATATTTTAGTTCATTCTCGTATACGTAAGTATTTATTTATTTATTTATTTATTTTATTTACAAAAACAGTTTTTAAAAGATAAGTCACTAATGTCTACCTAACTGGGCATGAGCCCGTACCAAGGTAGACTGTATGTATATTTATAGAGCATAAATTTTTACTATGATTAGGTACCTTTATGAGACGAGAACATTGAAAGGGACCCACCAATCACTCAGATTACACATTCCAGATACTTCCATTTATCCAAAATTTAACTCATCATATCTTGTCCATGCCGGAAGTGGCATAGTATGCAGCCTGAAAATAGCCACCGTGTGTGCAATCTACACTCTTTCTACGCCGAGAACCGTGCCAAGACATTTTAAGTAAAACTTGCCCTGAAGATGCCGCAAGGCGAAAGCGCACGACAATTAAGATTTGTATTTAATCATTGTTAATTGATTAAATACATCTTTTAGGAGAATTGCCATCCACACTTCTCAGCATTATACAACCAGAAAAGTCTCCATATGATCAGTCATGGTTACACAAAAACTTAACAGTCTAATGCCGGGAAAAAATCACCTATCCAGATATACAGGATATCAAAGGATTAGGCTCAAAACGCGGGATCAAAATACCAGCATTGTGCCTGAAATATCTGTGTTCAGAAACATTCTAACAATATTACAAGTGTTTATTATATGTAATAGATTTTTTTTTAATTTTTATGCACAAATTAACCGGTAAATCTAATTTTTGTAAATTATTTATTAAAGATTTCGGAGATACCCCTGTAGCTGACATGACTAAAGGTGTTATATAAAAATTAACGTGAATATTAACAGTGCTTTTTATATTAAATTTTGTATTAATTATTTTATGAATAATATTTTTACCGAAAAAATAAATTTCAAATCTTACAAAATCTTTGAATCTATTATTGTTCCTTGGTATTGCAATTCAAAAAGGATAATTTTCCCCATTTATTTTGCCTGTTAATTACGCTGTCAGTAATATATATTTTTGTCACAATAATTCTTATTCACACGGTGCGATGTCGGGTTATAAACTATTTCTGAATAAAATAATCTTAGACACACAATAAGAGTTGGGTTTGTAAAGGATCTAATTTGTACTAAACTAAAGTTTGAATGTGTAGTAGGTAACACAAAAGTCATTTCTATTTTATACTTAGGTACTATCCTTTTAGGAGTTAAATGATTTTGTAGTTAACATTGTTTTACATTTTACTCATAACGTGAGAACAATTTATTTCTTCTCATTCTCAGCCCACTACCTTCTACTCTTGAACGAAGGGTTAATTCATCTTACTTCGTCTTGTCCAGTTTTAAACTTTTAGTATCCAACTTGTAGGTACCAACCAGGGATGTTGCGGATGTCGATTTTTACACATTCGCGGATGTGAATGCGGATGCGGATTTTTTAAGGCTCACATCCGCGGATGCGGATGCGGATGTTAAAGATGTTATAGAAAAAAAGTAGGAACTATTTTAATTGGTAGGCCCCACTGTCAAATATGTGACGAAATTGTTGCTACAATAATATTATGGTTTTTTTGGCGATATATTTTTTGTCTTTTTTGTTACCTATTTGCAAAAATAAAATAAATCCGGCAAAAATAAAAACGTGTCGGATCTTGTCACCAATTTTTTCGTTCCCATTGGCTAATGTCAAGTGCGAACGGCACGCGCCATTGGCCGGCCCCGCCCCATTTCTTTCTTGTCGCAAATTGTCTTGCATCCGCATGAACATCCGCATCGATTATTGCGGATGCGGATGCAGATGTCCAAATACATGCGGAAGCTCCGCATTTGCGGATGCGGATGCGAATATTCGCAACATCCCTGGTACCAACTTCTATCCGCTAGATCATCCTTGTCGTCTTAGTGAATACAAAATCTATTTGTAAATATGATTTTAAAGACTGGTGACATATTTATTTATTTATTTATTTATTCATTATTTACTGTTTATTGATTAAAAAAATTACATAAAAGGTATACATTCAAATTAAATACAATCAATATACAGAGGGCGAGTTTATCGCAAAGGCGCGATTTCTTCCAACTAACCCATATCATGATTCTAGATTTCAAATGTTAATTGTTTTATGCTGGCACGATTTCAGACACACCTTATCAATTTTATTTATTTATTACAAATTTATTATTTTAAACAAATATGCACACCATTACTGGTCAGCTGATGTGACGCGAAGGTTACACTTTTGCCTTTGAGTCACGAGATCCCGGGTTCGATTCCCGGCCAAGGTAAAATAAAAAATGAGCTTTTCTAAATTGTTCTGGGTCTAGGTGTTCCATGTATATGTGTTTCGTGCATTGTGTAAACCAACGCGTAACGTCGTGCTAGGAACCGTAACGCACGATTCACATCGAAGTTTGGGACTAGCTCGATATTTATGTGAATATTTTCTATACATGTTATTCCGGAATTTTCCATGTACGGCCAGCAGATTGACTGCAAATAATGTAAAATGGTAATGTAAAACACATGTACCTAAGTCATTTTCTCTGTGCCAATAAAAAAAAAGAAATTCAAGATGGCTGGCATATCGGATCAAGACACAAATATTTTTGGTTTATATATTTATTCCTTAAAATATCTTACAGAGTAAAAGATGATAATTCTATTTAATTTCCTTTACAATACTTATAAAATCATATCGTGTTATAATGAAAACAATATTTTATTTACAAAAGCTTCTCTTTGACGAAGCTTTGACGTTTCCGTGCATAATGTTACGACAGAATCACGTTGTTATTATAATATTTATATTATTATTATTATATACATAAGAGCTTTGCTGTTTGTTCCTTGTACTCTGCGCCTATGTTGCTGTATGTATGTTATGTTATGTGCCCGGTATCTACCTGACTTCCTATTTAGTAGAATCAGTGTTCAGAATGAACAAAAAGACTGACGTTCTTGTCATAATCACACGCTTATAATGTTGATATGTGGGGTGCAAATTAAAAATAAATTATTTTTAATAAATGAGCATTTTATTATATTACCTTATTTTCGTACCTTTTTTGGAATAATTTACTTCCGATGGCCGAACAGCTCTTTTAGGAGCTTGGCCATCAAATCAATAGATCTTCAAGCCTTTATAGGTTTATTAAGCAGTAAATTACAGGTAGGTTTTAGCATTTAGCTGTGAGATCTCGGTTGATATTATTCAATTACTTTTCCCTTAGTATGCATATCGGTTTTCTGCTATCAGGTATAACCCTGTAGATTTTTTCAAAATTAGTTATCACTTATAATTGTCAAGTACCGTCCCGGGCACTCTAGAATAAGGTGATTTTGTCTTTTCTAAGCCTTATTGTGGTAGTTTCGTGTGTGAATCTTAAACATTTAAACAAAACATTTAAACATTAAAATTTTAACAAAATTTAAATAAATTGTATTCAACATAGAAAGAAGACACTCTTAATTGTAGATCTGACCATATCCTATTATAGAAACATACTTTTGTCATTTATATATTCTGTTGTCAGTTTTCTGTAAGTGTTTCATATGAACAATGAAATATATTCCTTTGACGGGGGACTGAGAGAAATACACGACGCCTCGGAGGCAGCCGTACGATGGTTGAGTGAGCTGGAAGTACGGGTTTAAGGCCATAAGAAGAAGAAGAGATATGAAAAAAATATACTCTACCTACCCTAACGCCGAATCCCCATAACGCCATATAAAATACTTTCCTTGCATACCATATAAATACCTATTAATATATTGTATACAAATGAAATATATATAGAAAAAAAATCTTATTCAAATGCTAGCCCAACATCATCGAAATTATAATTACCTATACTGTTTGGTGTGAAAAATCGATGATGTTTATGCATTCCCTTCACGTCGACATTTTCATATCAAAGAAGCGGTGCCGTTGGTTTGATATTATTATTATTATTAATGTTATGAACATGTAAGTGTTCATGATTTTATATTTATAATAAACATCTTTTCAATCACGCCACAACATTAATTTATTGTGGGGAAAGCGGAGAGAATAATATTTTGTTTCATATTATGGTAATTCGTTTAAAAGTCAATGCAGGTAATTAACGTACGAGTAGGTAAATATTTAGTATAAAAATCTTTACACTCACAAAGTTCAATTTATTGACCGACGGTTCTTGGTGGAAGTTCATATTAATTATTTTAAAAATGAAAGACTAAAAATAATTATTAGTTTTGCGAGCCGGCATTCAAGAGCTGAAAGCCAGCTCGTAAAAATAATAAAATCAATAGTGGATTTTGTGCAATGGGCGGGTTTATCGCTGAAGCGCGATATCTTCCAACTATCTTAATAATACACTCTATTTATAAAATGAATTACGAAAATATCATCACAGATTCTCCTTCTTTGGTGAGCCATCGAACTTTTTGAATTTAATCAAAATACAAGTGAGTAGTCCTTTCTATACTATTAAAATAAAAGTCTTTTAAATGTATATGTTTTTATCTATAAATATTGTTGTTCTTACTTTAAATTATTTTCATTTCAAAGGCTTACATAGCCGTTCATTGTTTAAATCCACACATAAATATTTGAGTCGGTTCGTATGTGCGTATGTCCTTTATGGACTCTGAAATAAGGAAAGACAGAAGTAAAATAATACACTCTATACGAGGTCTCATATCCTGGGCACGTTTAAGGCCAAAAACATTTAAAATATCTTATGTATTGATAAAGATATTATAATAATAAAATTTGTATGGAAAAATCTATGAAAGTTTTTGTAAGTAGCAATATTCATAGTCGAACATTTTTCAGTGTACTGAATTAATTTCACAATGGATGTAACGAGAAATACATCAGTACTGAAACTAAACATATGGGGATTATTTTGGTTATAAATTATTGTGTTTGGTTATGATAAAAACTCCTGAATTATGCGAGTTAAAATTGCATATTTTTGACATCTTGGGCTAATTTCATAATGGCCGACATGAATGACATAGAATCCAATACATTAATATTTTGGTTGGTACATCGGTTCATTAGTTTGTTTGTTTTTTGACTTTTATGTCCTCTGTACGATATGTCTCATCCAGTTTGCGAGCTGAAAACATTTAATAAGTATTCTTTTATAAAGATTGAATTTATAAATCATGATGTATCAACAATCTTTTGTCGATGTTTTGTAAAATCACAAAAATCTCATATTATCTACAACAATCCACACATAAATATTTGAGTCGGTTCGTATGTGCGTATGTCCTTTATGGACTCTGAAATAAGGAAAGACAGAAGTAAAATAATACACTCTATACGAGGTCTCATCTCCTGGGCACGTTCAAGGCCAAAAACATTTAAAATATCTTATGTATTGATAAAGAAATTATAATAATAAAATTTGTATGGAAAAATCTATGAAAGTTTTTGTAAGTAGCAATATTCATGGTCGAACATTTTTCAATGTACTGAATTAATTTCACAATGGATGTAACGAAAAATACATCAGTACTGAAACTAAACATTTGAGGATTATTTTGGTTATAAATTATTGTGTTTGGTTATGATAAAAACTCCTGAATTATGCGAGTTAAAATTGCATATTTTTGACATCTTGAGCTAATTTCATATTGGCCGACATGAATGACATAGAATCCAATACATTAATATTTAGGTTGGTACATTGGTTCATTTGTTTGTTTGTTTTGTGATTTATATGTTCTTATCTTATTGTAAGATGTTTAGTGTTTTTCAAAATATAGTTATCTGTAATATCAAAAACATAGAATTATTAATTCAGTGATATTTCAATGTTCTTTTGTCGAAGTATGCTAAACTTCAAAATCTAAAAAAATCTTATATATCTACAACGATACTATTAATACGTCTTCTTATTTTATTGTAAGATGTTTAGAGTTTTTCAAAATATAGTTATCTGTTATATCAAAAACATAGAATTATTAATTCAGTGATACTTCAATGTTCTATTGTCGAAGTATGCTAAACTCCAAAATCTAAAAAAATCTTATATATCGACAACGATACTATTAATACATGTTTTTATTTTATTGTAAGATATTCAGAGTTCCTTTTTATTTTTAAATATAGTTATCTGTTTTATCAAAAACTGGGATCCAACTCAAATACAATGGCATGAAATATATCATTTTTAATCATCTCATGTGCATCATTTTTCTCATTTTGAATTAACCCATAGATAACATAAGTAAGCTTGCATTTAACATAATACGGTGATAATTTAAGTAGGCACTTTTGTAATATATTACCACATATTGCCTCCATCTATTTGTTTCATTAGAAGTATTTCATTTATTCAAAACATGCATCTAAAAACATGAGATTTTCAAAGTTTAGATATTAAGATATTGGCTATTGATAAAGTAAATTGTTAGAATTGCATACCAGCTTTATAATTCCGTTTCAAGGCAATGTCTCACTCCAAAAATAAAATTGTAGCTAAATATAAAACGTCATTTGTGTAACATCTATTTTAGGAATATAATTACATTTCAAATAAAGAATTATGAACGCGATTTGTAATTTCACATAATAAAATTATTATTGTTTGGTTTGCGGTATTTTAAAATTTCACTGGGGTATTCTAAATTCAAAATAATTATAGAATATTATACGTTCTAAATTCAAACATCTCAAAACTGTCATATAAGTGCCACAAATGTCAAAATCCAACGCTTTATCTGGGAGGCGTTCAGGGTAACATAAATAACGCTCGATGTTCAGTGACCTGAGCGACCATGAAGTTGCAGTGAGTGGTGAATGGCACCCCGGATTATCGTGAACAACTTTGAGCGTTTTTATATTATTATTATTATTATTATTTGGATGATTTGTAAAGCGCCGTTTTGTGAAAAAAAATCCACCTCAAGGGCGCTCACATCCCAAATGTCATCGTACTGGCGCCATTTTCGTAAGATTCATTCGCGGTAGTGCGTCATGCTTTACTTGATTACGTTTTTAATTTGAATAGTTAAATTGGCTTTGCTTTAAGAATGTTTTTAGGATAATGCATATTTAAACAAACCGTAAAAAAATAAATTATTCACTAAAATCTGCACTAACTATTTTAATTTCTCTTTCATTTCACTTCTTGAACTAAAAAAATATGATTTTCTGTTTTGAAAAATTATATACCGACACTTATGTATGCAAGCGAAACTTGGACGTGGTTGAAAAAGGATGAGAGTGGAATAAATGCTGTAGAGATGCGTTCACTGAGAAGAATGGTTGGTAAAACGTTGCGAGATAGAGTGAAGAATGAGGATATCAGGAGAATGAGTGGATGTGAGAGGAGTGTTGTGAACAGAATGCGTGTAAACAAGTTGAGATGGTTTGGACATGTTGAGCGAATGCAAGATGAAAGGATGACGAAGAGGATGTATTTATCTGAAAGAAGGGGTGTGAGAAAGCGCGGACGTCCAAGAGCCACGTGGCTTGATCACGTGGACCAAATTCTTAAGGACGGACGCGTGCTGAGTAAGAGAAATCAGCGTGCATGTATGAGAAACTGGATGAATGTAGAGGAAGCGAAAGAAGTATGTAAGGATAGATCTTTATGGCGTTCCGTTCTCTCTGCCTACCCCTCCTGGGACATGGCGTGAGGGTATAGTATAGTAGTAGTAGTAATTATATAAGACAAGAATACACAATAATTACGATTAACTTCGCAATTGTTTTGGCAACCGTCATCACTCAAACGTCAAGGTAACTGTCAGAGTGATAATCATCTTGCTATGATTTCGGTAGATCACCCGACGACATGCCTGAATGCAACAGTGCGAGTCGTCGGGTGACTCGCTCCGGGCGCGTGAACGGATAGAGCGTCGTCGAGTGATCACTCGGTGACTGTCTGAACGCCTCCCTGGGTTGCTAGAAAATAAATGTTGCCAGAAAATTGGTTATTGGTTATGGTTATTAATCTTTACTTTATTATGGTTTTATGAGTATTCGTTACTTTGTAATCAGTACCTACCTGAAAAATAAATAATTGTTATTGATAATACATATCACACCAACATCAGTAGATTGGATTGAAGATTCTATTTAAAATAAGTTTTTGGTATATCCTACATTGAATCCGTTTGGTAATACGTGCTTATTTATGCATGATTTTGGCACGCATAGAGCAGATTATTATTATGACATGTAGCTATTTTGGTGCTAAATAGATCTTAGACTTAAAGCATAATACTTAAGGTGTAACTAGACGTTACATTAGCTGACTGAAACATAATAATTTAGATTTGTAGACTGTAACTAGAAGTCAATTTTGTACACCGTAAATAGATTTCAAATTTCCAATCTGTAAACGCCAATTAATGTTTGAGGAAAATGTTTGGTTGCTCCCGGTGAATAATAATTAATATGCTTAGTTGTTACCGGTACTTAATCCTTTTTAATTAAATGACATAACATCTGATTATCTAAAGGAGCGCTCACATTTGTTCACTTCCAGTGATCACTCTGGATGATCCTCCAAAATAAAAAGGTGTGAACAGGCGTTTCATCAATAGTCAATCGTTTCATCAATCACTAGCGATTCCGGATGAAACCGATTACTACCCGACATAATGTTGACGAAAGGTCCTTTCACTGAAACGACCATAAACAAGTTTTATCCTTTAATTTGTCTTATTCTCTATGAATTTGTATTGAAAGTCAGAATCGTGTACCAAATTATCATACTTTCGTGAATTTTATTCATTTGATTTAAATTTTATTAAGTGCTATTTTTCATTTATTTTTACGACGTCAAACTACATACAACATGACCGTGAGTGTCGGATGGCAGTGAATGTATAGGATGAACAAATGTGAACAGGTGAAGCAATGTGAATGCTACTTTAGTATTACAAACTGAAAAAAATGTAGACTGAAACCAGAAGTCAAATTTGCACACAGTTACTGGATGTTAAATTTCCAACATCCAGTAACTGTAAAACGACAATTAATGTTTGAGGAGGTCGTTTGGTTGTTACCATAGAATAATAAACATACTTTGATGTTATTGGTAGTTATTTATAAAAGATATACCTATCTGGGTTTTGTTATTTTTATTATTATTATACCATCACGGCACATCCCACAAGTGGGGTAGCCAGCAGATCAGCTGCATGTAAGAAACATGCAAACCGTCCTCTGCGTGCCAATATAAGATCAAGACATTCAGGATGGGTGGCAAACCTCATCGCTGAATTTAAGATGTAAAATGTCTCAATTTTTCGAACACCTGCCTTTTACAGGACACTCGAAAACTTACGCAGAAGAGTGGGAGACCAATTCTTTACCGGGTGCTCCACGGGATATTGTTATTTTTTTTATTTTTTAATCTAATGACAAAACATCTGAATATCTAAGTAACTGAAAATAAAAACTTAAAATACCAATTCAAATGTGGGAAATTTTATTTAACTATGTTGGTAGGTAACCAACCAATTATTATTATTTTTTCTCAAAATAGAGCATTTACCCGTTTTTTTCTGTTATAGGCATTTCCTAATTTTTTACTTAAATAAGGGGGTGTGGGTTTTAAACACTGAGTTTTTAAATTGGGAAGAGGTTAAAGTACCTACTTTTTTTCACGTAGGCACCTACTAATATTGACGTGTGTGATTACAAACTTCATGTTTTGAAATTGGGAAGAAATTTTTTTATGTAGGTTTTGCACTTTTTATTTACTTAATCAGTTTTACGTAGTTAGTGCTAACTTCACTTTTTTCAATAAGATTGTGTAGTTTTAACTCATTTATTTGGATGATTATCTGTTTTTAAACCCGAGCGATGCCGGGTTATAAAAGCTAGTGTAGAAATAAAATGAATTACTGAGATATTTACAGCGTGCCATTGAGAGACAAGTACTAGGCATTTGCTTGAGAGACAAAATAAGAAATGAAACCATCCGACAAAAGATAAAAGTCAACAACATTGTTGATAAAGGTCCAAGCTGATATAGCAATGGGCTGGTCATGTAGCAAGGCAAGAGGATGGCAAGTGGATTTTCAGAACTCTTGAATGGAGGACAAAAGAAGTGTGGGAAGACCCCGAAAGAGATGGGTTGACGATGCTGTCCAGATGATGGCAAAACAGTGGTATCGTGTAAGTCGAAATCGAAAATTTAATATAAAAAGTTTTGAAGAGGCCTATATCCAGCAGTGGAGAGAAGAGGCTTGCAGTGAAAATGAATGATTGTCATTTTTAAGTATAAATATTATAAATTATCAAAATCTCACTATTTAACTGTCTACGTACATATTTCAACTGTCAAAGCATCTTTCAAGTGTGCGAGACCATTAGATTAACATGCAGATTTTTCTCTCTTTACCGTTTAAAACTGTGGGCTAGAAAATGTCCAAAAAATGAAAGACTTTGATTGTCAAAAGCTATTACTAAAGGAATTGTGTACTGAGAAAAGGATTTTTACAGCCCTTAACTTATATTTCAATCAGGTTTCTTTGCTCATTCTGAAAACATAGTTGGAGAAAGGACAACAATTTTGTGATGATCTGCAATTTATTTTGTTATTTAACTAACTTTTTCTCGCGTAATATCTCGTACAAAATTCAGCAGACAGAAAACACTTATGGATAGGATACATTGTATAAAATAAAAATAAAATATGTATAAATATACAAACAAGATGCCGTAAAATATATTTTTGTCATTGTTTTGGTGATATAAAAATAAATATCCATTATATATCACAAAAATTCATATCGTAAAAATATTACAAGCTACCGTAAACAAACATCGAAGTGAAGAAAATTCTCGATAAAAACGTGTATCTTACCGTTGTTAAAATTTATCGTTCACTATCGATTTCACAAATATTTGTTCTAGGCCTCACAAAAAAAGAATCGCATTTTCTTAAAAAATGTCTTGTAATAAAACTCTCTGATACAATAACGTGTAACGAAAAATAATGTAAGCGGTTTTGTGAATAAAAAAATACTAGGTAGGTAATACTATACTATAAGATGTGGGGTAGCCAGCAAATCAGCCGCATATAACATAAAATGCATAGACAATTCACATAGATCGAGCTAGTCCCAATTTTTTTACGCGGCGGCAGAATTGCCATCCACCCTTCTCAGCATTATACAACCAGATAAGTCTCCATTATGATCAGTCATGGTCACACAAAAACTTACCAGTCTAATGCCGGGAAAAATTTACCTATCCAGATATACAGGATATCAAAGGATTAGACTCAGAACGAGGGTTCAAAATACCAGCATTGTGCCCGAAATATCTGTGTTCAAAAACTTTTTTACATTATTACAAGTGTTTATTACTTATAATGGATTTTTGAATTTTAATGTACAAATTAACCGGTAAATCAAATTTTTCAAATTATTTATTAAAGATTTCGGTACCTACTTAACTTTTATTTTCTTCTTCTATTATGGATACCTACCACATATACAATGCACACAGCACATATAGGTACATGTTACACCCAGATTCGAGACAATTTAAAAAAGGACATAATTCACTTTGTCCTGGCCAGGAATCAAACCCGGGACCTCGTGAATCAAAGGTATGAGCGTTACCTCCGCGTCACCCAACTAAATAAGACATTGTTATACTTTATATTGAATACCAAAAGTTAAAACTTTCAAAATGGGTACTTCTATACTATCACGGCACATCCCGCAAAAAGGGTAGCCAACGGACTAACAACATGTAATTAATATGCAGATTGTCTTCTCCGTGTCAAAAAAGAGATTCAGGACGGGCGAAATGCCTCATCGCTGAAATTTTGGATGTTAATAATTATTGTCTTTTATTCACTGTGTCGGTGTTTATGTAGTAAAATTCCATAATTAAATAACGAATGTTTTCTTCTTCTATAATATGACTTATTGAAGAAAGAGAGACGTCTTTTGTCAATCTGATTGACAATGATCAAACAAGACGAAAGACGTCTCTCTCATCAGTAAATCATACATATTGTAGAAAAAAATGATTTGTTTTTAATTTCGTAATTGTCTTATACGAGAGGTTGAACTAACACCTATTTTTACTGAACAAAGGAAAACTTACAGAAAAGAGTGTGTTACCCATGAATTATGAGCAGCCTTCGCCAGGTGCCCTACGAAATAAAATTGTGTCTTTTACCAAACTATGTTAGTCATACACTTGCTCCCACTAAAATATTCCTGCTGAACCTATAGATTAGAAGGAAAACGGTGAGTGGCCACATAATAGTTACTTCTTGTTCTGAAAGTACCTATGTAGGTAGCTACATACATTGTATGTTTGTAATGGTGTAACTGTAGGTACTCCATAGCTGATGCGATACTTTATATGATTTTGGCTGTGGAAAACAGCTGCGGTTCCTCGTTAGGATCTTCGATGCGATCCACTTCTTTTATAAATTTATAAGTAGGTATATATTTTTTACTATTCTTCTCTACCATAACGACAAGTCAAAAATACATACCTTACTTATGCAGCTATTCCTGTCCATTGCTGAACATAAGCCTCCCCCATATGTCTCCAGGCATCTCTGTCCTGGGCTTTCTGCAACCAGTCATCAGCGATTCTTCTAATGGCGAATATACCTACCTACAATATACATATACCTTCCTACTATTAAATACATGCATGATTCGGATCGAAATTGGACACATTAATTTGTAATAAAATGTAATATTCCAAAAACTAATCGAATTTTGACTGTTTTCAATACAATTTTCCCTTTTATTTTCATTAAAATTCCACAGGATTCAACTGTTTTGGAACATTTTATAGAAATCAACACATTAAATTAATATTTCAGTTTTCAAAACAGAAATAAATTTTTGGATTTGTCTACTTTAGATTCCAAACCACACATATTATTTTTAACTATGTATTCTCAAAACCAAACAGTGAATTTTTATTCGTCTTAATGGATGAAAGTCATGGAAATGAATCTGATCTTTTAGAATCAAAGATTTTTTTTGGCACACTTTCATTAGTTCAACACACAAGCCGCTTCCAGCAGGAAGATATAAATGTATGTAATGGCGGTACAGTAGATACTGAAAGTAAGAATGTTGTGTCTTAGGTTGTTGTTAGATTTTATTATATGTATTATACCTACCGTTGTACGCATAGCACAAACAATGTTTGTTACAGGCAATCTTCAGATTTACTGACGTCTACTTTTATACTGCTAACGATCACTGCATACAGTGTTCTTGGTCCAAAGATAATACCTTGCAGTGGATGGAAAATGATGCCATAACCACTACGTACGTATTGATTTGTATCTATAATTCGTCTTACGGTGGGATCTGCTATATCAGCCGGGTCCGCCGCTTACTGACGTGGTAGGGTCACAGATACCAATACTAGCTTAGTGGGACAGATGGACTTGTGGGAGTCAAAAAAATGTCATTTCTCATTAGCTCAAACATAAATAGAAGTCCTTGGACTCTTTAAATATATTCAGCAAAAGAGGTTATTTCAACATCCTTTGTACAATGCATTGCCGAAGTATAAAATGGTACATAATTTATCATCATCTCCATCGGACCATCTGTCTCCACTTCAGACGATCCTCAGTCTTGTGCATAGCCCCGTGCAGTGAGTTGTTTGTGTCCTCCTTACTTAGGTCGCTCTATTTTGCTGTTACTTGGCCCTTTCCTTCAGTATGTCATTTTTAAAGCATCAAAAAAGTATTAAAATCGTGGTAAAAATCATAAATACATACCTACCTCTTTAGAAATACTTTTGAAAGCAGTCATATATATAACAAATACCTACCTAGGAACCTTTTATTGTTCATGACTGTGTTATAGATCTGTTCATTCATCCCCAACGTTTATGGCAATTCTTTGAATAACCTTCTTTTCCCATATTCTGTTAGGTACTATCATTATGGTCAACAAATCAGAAATGTAGGACATTGATTCACTTTCACGTGTTCCCTAAAAGTACTTTTTTTTCTTTCTGTGCCGTGTCAGGTCCCCCCGACGTTGGCGATCACTCCGCCGTAAACCTCCCTATCCTGTGCTGCTCTGAACAGGTCATCCACTGTCCTCATTCCGATCCATTCTCTAATATTGCTAATATCCGGTCCATTCTCTAAAAGTACAATGAAGAAATTATATTATTGCATATGTAAACTACTACTACTACTACTACTATACCATCACGGCATATCCCACAAGTGGGGTAGCCAGCAGATCAGCTGCATGTAAAGCATGTAAACCTTTCATAATAATATAATTTCTTTTATCCTTTTTGTCAATTTGCTTGTTGTCCGAAACTCCGCACTCTCGAAACGTTGTAAATCTGTGTAGGACTGTAGTTGTTAACAACTAACACTTGTAACTTTCCAAGACAGAACATTGTAATGTAATATTTAGTTACAGTATCACCCTTTACAGTGTAATGTATGTGATGTATGACAACGTCAATAATAATGGCGAATACACATATACAGAGTGTATGTAACTTATATAATAAATACTTATATACAACCTGTATATTAATAAATTATTATAACACCATGTATAATAATAATAATTAGGCATATTAATTTCACCATATGACTTTGCAGGATACTGATCGGAGACTTTTAACTTTTGCCAATACCTTTGTAGATACAATATTGTGTTTTTACAGTAAAAGGTTTATGGTGAATACCTACCAGTTTTGAAAATTTATTTTCTTTTTATCAAGTAGGTATGAAAAAATGGCTTTATACTTTGGTACTCACTATTGTCTTTAAAGTCTTAAAATATCCTTTTTTATATATCAGCGTTATAAGAGTAAATAATATGAAAGTTCTTTGTGTATATTTTATAAAAAAAATATATCAAAAAATGTGAAATGTTGAAATAAATAACCAATGCACCTCCCTCTTTCTGGTTTGGTTAGTTTACAGAACATTTTGCATCTTTCATCCTATTCTGATATTTTGTTGTGAGCTATTCGATACTAAATTTAATGTTGTATTGATAAAAATTTTATGTTTTGTTTTCACAATTTTATGGTAAATTTAGAAGATTTTTGCTGGTCTACATGTTGAGTCTATATTTTGTCAATATAATTCTGTATTAATTGACTGTTGGAGCTGTTAATTTTATACACAAAAAAAACTTTTCACGACATTCCTAACGCTCTGATTTTAACCTCCGACTGCTCGGATACCTACTTTTGGGCAGTGATGCAATTCTCTCAGAGTGTAACGAGGTTATTTTGGCAGAATCTGTTTAAATTTCTTCATCTTCTTGTTTTTGATAAATACTTGAGAAACAATGTTGGGTGTTCTAAGTTGGAAACTTACGAACTCTATGTGATGGTTACACGCGTAATATGTACCTATGTACTTTATGTAAAATAATGTGTCAATACAAGGAACTCGTGATATATTTTATACATTGGCTCAGCACTTCGACCTAACTTTTCTGTCACACAACGAATTTGTTATTTTGATTGATTTTTGTATTAAGATTAAAGTTTAACATTTACTTTTTTACAATCAGGCAGCTCGTAAACAATATAATATAATCACCTCACCCTAATACAGGCATAAATTTGAACCACCCATTCCCCTGTCCATGCCCATTCCAGCACAAGTATTTAACGAATTTCTGGAACTTAAGAGTGCTCGGAGATCTTGCAGATGCAACAGAAAGAACCCCATTGGCAATGAGGTCCCAGTGAGAGGAAAACCCGAGCATATCAACAAATGTACCTTTTAAAAAAATATTATCTAAAATATGATGTCAACTAACACACTGAAGATAAAAATATTACAATCATAACTAAAACATGTTTGATAAAGGAAATTTAATTGATACAGGTCAAGAGATTTACCGGCTTATTGAATATAAGGGCCCCTAGTCAAAACACATTTAAGCGTTACGTTTTCGTTTCGTTTTCGTTTAAACAAGACGAGGTTGCGAGAACGCATCAATTTTCGTAGCTAAAATACACAAGTAGCTACGAAAATTGACACGTTCTCGCAACGTCGTCAATGTTTGAACGAAAACGAAACGAAAACGTAAAGCTTAAATGTGTTTTGACTAGGCCTAAAGCTCTTTACATTTTTCATACATAAATTATAGTTATGATCAACGCAATGACCAACCATTTCCGATTAACCGGATAAACTCCTAAAAGCTCAAGAATACTCTTTAATTCGATATTTATTGGTTGATTGGTGTGTCTAATGTATTAAGCATCGCAATCATTGCAATCAATACAATTGTCACAAATGTCATTAATAATATAGGTAATCACTACAATAATCAGCGCTGTACGGGTATATACCGCTGCCATTTACAATTATCAATTTGGAAGCAGTTACAAAGGTACACCATCCATCCTGATTTTTTTATTCTACTTGGATATGAGAGGTATGTCCGCTGACTACTAAACTTGTAGAAATATCTTGATGCTCTATATACATGCATACATAGTGATGAGATATGCTACCCATCTTTAATGTCTCAAAAAACGTGCAGATGAATGGTAGTCTTTAAAAATAAATTTGTTTTCTTTTTTACAACTTATTCTTTTCAGTTTTATAAAAAAGTGATGTATAAAAGTTTGCTTCGTACTTAACAAACCTAAACAATCTTTAGATGACGATTTTTAATACTTGTATGTATGTATATTCAACACGGTAATGAGGGGGTTAAACCAACCGACATTAACCCATTACGCCATACTACATTTTACTATTACGATACCGCCGCCATTTTATGATACCTACACCATAAAGGTGACTCCATTTTGTTATGAAACTGTGATTATCCCGTGTTAACAATTTTAAACTCTTTAACAACTATGAACACTATAAGGGTGTTTGATTTTATGAATGAAATCTAATTTTATTGAAATTATGCTTTGAACGTTGTCCTTACTGTGTGAAAACGTTTTACAAATATAAAATTTCTTATTTCTTTTTTAGTGTTATTTTGTATTCCACAAATTGATAAGTATAAAAATGTATATGATTTCTAAATAAACTTGTAGACGATGTTATACAGCGAAAAAATTTAAGGCCATGGATTGATGGCTATTGTTATCTACATAAAAAATAAAAAAAAAACATTTTCAAGAACTTTCCAACTACTGGAAGATCGTTCATTGTAGTGCCTTGACACTGGCTATAACCTTGTAAGGCAACAAAATAAAATCAATTGTATTACCACATGGATATTTTAATAGTGTTAGTTCATAATTATGTGCATATTTGAAGTTCAGAAAGTTCATCAAATTTAATTCATACTATGACGACATACTCCATGGTTTGGGCAGAGGACTATATACAATAAACTTGCAAGTCGTTGTCTCCTTACCAAGTTTTAATTAGATGTTTTGTTTTATTTATTTTTTTCTCTTAAAATTTAATATGCTAAGCAAACTAAGAAAGACGTTTATGTAAATGGATGAGCTTTCCAAGAATTGGGAATTTTATATGAATGCACAACAACTATTCTCTACAATATCATCACGACATATCTCACAAAATAGGGTAGCTAGCAGACCAATAGAATGTTATAAACATGAAAGATGTTCAATCTGCACTAACAAAAACTAAAGCATTCAGAATGGTATGGATCGCATATTTTTTTATTTATATTTGTAAAAACCTGTTGAATAACCACATTAGTGTTATTCTAATTAAATCGTATTTTAGGTGATTCATAGAGAATTTTTTGCCGTCGGATTATAACATTACAAAACATATATAGAAAATTCACACAGCTCGAGCTAGTCCCAAACTAATATGCATCTTGTATTATGGGTACTAACGTGACGATATACACATATACAATGCACTACACACATATATGTAATAATAATAATAATAAAGACAATTTATATTTGGCGCCGTTTAATGATCCGTGACCATCTCAAGGGCGCCATGACTTTTCTTGAAAAGCAGTGTTTTCAGCTTACTCCTGAACGTTGTTGAGCATTATGATGCATATTTTGGTAACATATCCCATTTTTGCAATATTTGAAGTTAATTACTTCTGCTTTAATAAAAATGGAGACATTTCAGTCCGGAATGGAGAAATTTTTTCCACTCTGTTATCCTACCCTATTCGCTGAAAAATTAATAAAAGATAAATTTTATATATCTTTTATCATGCTGTATAATAATACTTAAGATCATTAAATTCATAATATCGCATTTTAGAAGATATTATTACAATACAACTACATTGAACTGTATTAATAAGTTTAGTTAAAACTTATCAAAGGTAAGCTATATAAGTCTTCATATAAAATAAGAATATAGTTTAGTGTAGGTAAGTCTATTGTACAAGTCGTAAGTAAGTTTGCTAAATAACAACAAAGTTGTAGTATTTATGTCGTGTATACGTACTTATAGTTGCAACTCGATCCCCTATCAGTATTGTTCAATACTGGAGAGTATTTTGTATGCTCTTTTGAATAATTCTTTACACTAGAGAGGGTTGAAAATTTCAGCTCCTGAATCTTGATTGATCGGACCGAATATGTTTCAGAATCGGTAAAACAACAAACAATTACAAAATAAGTGATATTTTTGCATACTTTTGTTAGATACCTATTTCTGACATAAAATAATTCTTCTATATGTAAATTATGAAAATGATAAAAAATATTTTTAAAACTAACATTGTTTACATACTCTTACGAATTTTATTGAATAGACCGAGGTCTTTCGGACTAAGAGTTATTAAGTAGGTAACACTAAAGATGGACTATTTTTTCGACGACGAACTTTCACAACATTGTCACCGGCAAAATAGAATCTCTAAATTAAATATTAATTGTTTCACTTAAATGTCTTGTAAAATAAATATATCCTAAATGCTATAGTTTCAGAAGTAGCTTTACGCAAATAGCTATCCTCGAAATTATTGAATTATACAAAAATGTGATTGACATATTTTATGTACTTGTCTATAATTAATGTACAGTAAAGAATGAATAAATTAATAAATTAATTAAGCTGAATTATACAAATGTGATTGACATATTTTATGTACTTTTCTATAATTAATGTACAGTAAAGAATGAATAAATTAATAAATTGAATAAGCTGAATTATACAAATGTGATTGACATATTTTATGTACCTACTTTTCTATAATTAATGTACAGTAAAGAATGAATAAATTAATAAATTGAATAAGCTGAATTATACAAATGTGATTGACATATTTTATGTACCTACTTTTCTATAATTAATGTACAGTAAAGAATGAATAAATTAATAAATTAAATAAGCTGAATTATACAAATGTGATTGACATATTTTATGTACTTGTCTATAATTAATGTACAGTAAAGAATGAATAAATTAAATAAGTGACATTGTTATTAATAGTAATACCTAGTAAAAAAAAAAAAAAAAAACTAGAAAACGGTGTTCCACATAACAATTTGCAACTTATCCGTTCTTGGCGTTTTACTGGATGAAGGTACAATAATCCAAGACGGTCAACACAGCCTTCTCCACTTTTTTGTCAACTGCATCTCGTAACGAAAAATTAGTTTAAAGTTTGATTGCTACTTTCGACGTCACGTCTTGTCAAAATTATTGCAATCATATTCACAGGACAGCCCCAGACCCTTCTCAATCGTATTCAGAAAGCTTTTTGACGTCATATGTAAAAATAATGTATAAATTCGCTCTGAATTCAAAATGATCACTGTCTGATGCATGATTTTTGAAGAATTTTTACTCCTTTCTTGAAAACTTTTATTCCTTTCTTGGAGAATCAAGATTTTTTCCAAAGACTCCATTCTACTTTTCAAACATTCACTTACAGTATCGTACATTAAGATTGCGTTTCATGTTATGCATAAAAGATTTTTTAAGTTTAAAAAGACATTGAATACAACTATTGTTTTACTGAAGATATCAAAGATTTCAAAGCCTTTTTACAGACGGCAAGCTTAATAAGATGCAATTGCAAAAACGTATATACATTCATGGCAACGGCAGTGCCAATAAAAAGAGTTAGCGGTAGATTCAACAAATTCAAAAAAAAAATTAAAAATATTTTTTCTTTTTATTATTATTATTGGACAACATTCAAGAGTTCTTCACGTGCCAAAGCACCTCAAGGACACTGTAAAATTTATCAATTCTAATATTATAGATCCACGTCATATTATAAATATAGATAAATAAATATTATTAATGCAGTGGAGCACCCGGTAAAGAATTGGTCTCCCACTCTTTTCCGTAAGATTTCGAGTGTCCTGTAAGAGGCAGGTGGTCGAAACAATTTAGAGATTATACATCTTAAATTCAGCGATGAAGTTTACTATCTATCTATCTATCTATACAGCCACTTCTGTCCACTGCTGAACATAGGCCTCCCTCATATTTCTCCAGGCAGCTCTATCTTGTGCCTTCTGAATCCAATCACCAGCAATCCTCTTTACGTCATCTGACCATCTAGTGGGCGGTCTCCCTCTACTTCTCTTATCTTCTCGAGGTCTCCACTCCACTACCCTCTTTGTCCATCTTTGATCGGTGAATCTAGCGACATGTCCCGCCCACGCCCACTTCAGTTTTGTAATTCTTTCAACAACGTCAGTAACTCCGGATCTTCTGCGAATTTCTGTGTTGCGTATTCTGTCTGACAGTCTTATGTGGAGCATGTCCCTTTCATGTTTGCGCTGTGCCACTCGGAGCTTCCTGACGGCCGCTTTTGTGAGCGTAAGCGTTTCTGCACCATAGGTCATGACGGGTAGCACGCACTGGTCGTATAATTTGCGTTTCAAACATTGGGGGATGTCGCTAGTGAAAAACTTCTTCAGGTTACCGTAGGCTGCCCACCCAAGACATATTCTTCTCTGCAGCTCTACGGTTTGGTTATCTCGTGAGAGTGTAATGCTATGTCCGAGATATTTATATTCGTTGACTTCTTCTATTGTTTGGTTGCCAATGATAATTTTCCCACCAAGAACTAAGTTTGTCATCAATTTTGTTTTGCCTGCATTTATAAGGAGCCCCACCCTTTTTGTTGCTTCCATGAGCTCCTTTAACATGTCGCACGCCTCTTTTAGATCTTCTGATATTAATACGATATCGTCTGCGAATCTCAAATTGCTTAGGTTTACTCCATCCACTCTGATACCTTTATTTTCCCACTTTAGATTCTTGAAGGCATATTCCAGAACTGCTGTGAACAATTTTGGGGATATTGTATCCCCTTGCCTTACCCCTTTTTCTATGGGAAACTGGTTGGTGTTTTTATGGAGTTTTACACTAGCTGTCGTATTATCGTATATAAAGTTGAGAAGCTTAGTATACCTGTAGTCTATGCGGCATTGATGTAGAGCTGCTAAGATAGCATCTTTATTAATGGTATCGAATGCTTTTTGGAAGTCGACATATATTAGCACCAGAGGTCTGTTATATTCTATGGTTTTTTCTATTAGTATCTTAAGGGTCAGAAGGTGATCACTTGTGCTGAAACCTGTTTGTTTGAACAATGAAGTTTACTACCCATCCTGAATGTCTTAGTTTTATATTGACACGGAGAGGACAGCTTACATGTTTATTTCATGCAGCTGGTGTGCTAGCTACCCCACTTGTGGGATATGGCGTGATGGTATTGTTGCGTGCCGAAGCACCTCAAGGACACTGTACAATTCATCGATTCTAGGACATTACATCCACGTCATATTATTAATATAGATATGTACCTAAATAAATAGTTTGAATGAGAATCTCTCACTTCAGAAGTTACATATTAATTATGTTACTATTTTGTAGTGTAAATTATTTGATGGTTAACAAACGGCATACCTAGCAAAATGTTTCACTATTGAAAAAATCTATCTATCTATCTATTCCCTCACGCCGTATCCCAGGTGGGGTAGGCAGAGAGAACGGAACGCTATATAGATCTGTCCTTACATACTTCTTCCGCTTTTGCTACAGTTTCTATACAATTTCGCATGCACGCACGTCGATTTTTCTTACTTAAAACACGGCCATACTTGAGCATTTGGTCTACATGATTAAGCCATGTAGTTCTCGGACGCCCGCGCTTCCTCACACGCTTCCTTTCAGACACGTATATCCTCTTTGTCATTCTTTCCTCTTCCATTCGTTCCACATGACCAAATCATCTCAATTTATTATTGAAAAAAAAAAACAAAAAAAAAAATATTATTCAGGTTTGACATAAATAAAAATGTAAAACATTATTCTACTTAATTGTTGAATGGTGTTTGTGTTAACACTGTGAAAATTTATATTTAATAATTTACAAATAATTAAAAACACTGTTATATTTTCACTATATTTATTTAAACTCTATCGTTTTCGCCCACTTCAATGGGCATTCTCAAGAGTACTGAATATAGTTTCAATATAGTGAAAATATAACAGTGTTTTAATTATTTATAAATTATTATTCTACTTGTTAATTCACTTTACTTCTATAAATGAAGCATTTCGTATGGAATATAAATTCATAATTGCGGCACATTCATCAAGTAAAAAGCGGCACTTTTCCCAAAACACTGTCTTATCTTGCTTTGTATGTCAGATATTATTATTCTTATTATTACTTTAATGGTATGCTTCATACTAGCTAAACACTCGTTGCCGTTAACAGCAAATGAGCAAGCATCATCATACATAAAGTTCAGTACAACATACTCTTACACGTAAATACAGTGCTTTTATTATAAAATTATAATGACTTTACCTATTATTTATATTATTTTTATTTATATAAAAACTTTTAATTAGAAGCATAAAGTGAATACAATTTTAATGATGTGAAATATTCTTGAACATTCTTTAAAATGCCTTGTGTTTTTACCTTACGTCTCGCTTAGTCTATGAAAAACATTTGTGTTTTTAAGTTTTTTTTTTAGTTTATTGAGCATTTTCTAAAAAACAAAAATGTTTCCCATGTCCTTATAGAGTTCGTTTATTGCTTTATTTTTTTGTTTATATACCTACTACTAGGTGCTTCATTTACATAAATGTATCATCTTAAAAATTTAAGATGGAAATATACATACTAATAATAATAATAAAAATCTTTATTGCACAAAAAAACAAACATTATTAAAACACACACATTGCAGAACCAGACAAATAAATTTGTGCAATGGGCGAGTTTATCGCGGAAGCGCGATATCTTCCAACTAACCCACCAACTAACCAACTTCTTCCCCTTGTCCTAGTTTTTTCGGGGGCCCATTGCGCCTAGGTACCTCCTTCAGAGATCTCTGTCTACCGCTGCTTCCAAAACCTCTGGCCACTCCAAACTAAGCCAAGATAGAAATATGTTTTGGCAAAATAGCAGACTTCTTATGGAGTACATATGTGGTATTCAGTGAACTTACTGCAAGAAGTAAACATGAAAATGGTCCTCTTTATGGTTTTATTTAAGTTAAAGTGTTCAGGATAAGCGGTGTGCGTCTTCGCTGAGTTGTAGATGTAAATTGTCTTAATACTGAGTGTTTACCTGCTTTTTACAGAACACTCGAAAACTTTTGGAAATGAGTGAGAAACCTGTTCTCTACCGTGTGCTACAAAGTTAAAAACATTTTTGATTTCCTAGTAATCAGACAAGAAATCCAATTGAAAAAATTGCGAATTAAGAAACTGAAAGTAATATTTTTTAATCTATTATTATTGGTTTGTAATATTTTATAACTCTCAAGACAGCTTTTGAAATAAAAAAGAATATTTTCCAATACATTCCCATTCATCTTTCTAATTTAATCAATTATTCTCAAAAAAAATGTCCCTTTTTTCAGGCAGAGCTTTTTCAGGCGTAGACTGACCTACTAAAAATGTTTTTTTCCGGCTATTAGATATATCCTAAAAGGGGTGCATAACGTTAATCAAAACTTTTACTCAGTTAATCATTAATCCGTTAAATGAAAATATTCGTTATGTCATCCAGTTTCTTATTATGTAACAAAAAATCGGGAGTGAAATCTCCAACGCTTTTTAAAAATGCCAGTACCTACCAGTGAGAACATGAACTTCTTGAAAAATTGCTAGAGAAAAAAAAGCCTCCTCCAGAGGACGCAGTGGACTTAATTATATGTCAATTTTTCTTGCGGAAGCTAACGTTTAACTTATAATAAATAAGGTAATAGCAAGAGTTTAACCCGAAATAAATTTAACTGTATCCATTCATTTATACCCGTTAGTATAAGATTAATAATTTTATTCATAAACATATCAATATCAGTGATGGCTGTTTATACGATATGCTAGTGAGAACAGATGAATGAGCGAAATGTGCGATACCTAAATAATTGACTTAACTGTGGTACATGTTTGTGGATGACTGATGAATTATGAACGAAATAATTGTATATTTGTAAACCAAATAATATATAGTAGTTGTTGTCTGTTTTGTACTTTTGATCAATAAAAACAAAAAAAAATGATAATAATTATAAGTGTGCCCATGAGGTGCGCGATCATATCCCAGGTGCCGACAAACTCTCCTTTCACGACACAAGCTTTTGGCGTACTATGAAAGTTGTATAAGGTTGTATTTGCGTTTAAAACAAAGATCCAGATATATATATATATATATATATATAAAACAAAAACAATATACAGAGAGCGAGTTTATCGCAGAGTCGCGATTTCTTCCAAGTTACCTTATTGTGTTAAAATTTAATTTTAATACTTTAATTGAAGAAGAGAGAAGGTACGAGGGAAAATAACAGGAAGAGGTCCCTCGTTAATCTTTTAACAGTTAATGCAAAGCAATACAACCTTCTTATACTCGTACAACCTAAGTAGGTATCCTTATCGAATTTATTTAATTGAATCATGAAATCTGTTTTCAGGGTTAATGTACACAATTATTAACAGTATATTATTTATCATATCCTCCACCTTAACTGTGTGGATTTAAAAAAAAAAACATTTTTAGGGAGACATTCTTTATTGTCATTTTAGTACGCATGGACTATTTAGAAGAATCTCTCACTTTTTTGTGAACACTTTCGGTATCTTAATGTGATGAAAAGTTTTAATGTTTGATTTCCTTTATCTATTAGGTAAAGGACGTTGTATAATAGTTAAGATAGACAAATCGTTTGAAAATTGATTAAATATTTTCTTCTTTAGATGCCCTGCCAAGTCCTCCCGACGTTGGCGATCACTCTGACATAGGCTTATAGGTCTTGTCCTGTCTGAAACAATTCCTCCACACCTCTCATTCCAGTCCAATCTCGTATATTGCGCAGCCACGATGTCAGCCTTCTGCCAGCCCCCCGACGTCCCTCTATTTTGCCTGTCATAATTAAATAATTATGTAAAATAATTAAAGCAAGTTTATTTTACACCAATATATTTTTTAATTGAAACAATGAGGACAGCTCGTAGAGTTCATCGGTAGCCTGGAAGTAGAGATTTGGCCTCGAACAAGGGGTCCGTGGTTCGATTCCAGATGCCGGCAGACTCCCCTTTCACGACACAAGCTTTTAGTTTAGTGTGAAAGGTGTAGGTATAAGGTTGTATTTGGGTTTATTACAAAACCGAGATAAATCTTTTTAAAAACTTAACTTACATGATTACAAATTGCGGCTGATCTGCTCATGCCCCAATTGCATGAAATGCCGTGATGGTATAATAGTAATAAGTGTAGTAGATATTTCTATAATAAAAATAAAATGTTATGATATTGTGTAAGTATGTAGGCTTTGTTTGTTTGTTTGCTTGTCCGTAAAGGTCTACTTGAGTACCTACATATGTAACGGACATAATAATACTCGTTATAATCATAATGGGGACAACAGCAATATGTCCGCCCTTTGTATTGTGTGTGTTGATATTTTGTTATACATATGTATGTATGATTACGAGTATGTGGTGAATGTGTGTTCTGTATAGCTACACAAAAGAATATTCTATATTTATTTATTCATTCGTCTACGGCTAAAGCCTTTTTTACATGTCATATATAAATAATTTTTACGGCACTTAAATTGAAAACAAAGCATGTACAAATATCAAAGATATAAAAAATTATAAAAGGCAATATAAAAAAAAACAATACAAAATATATTATTCAAATTTTAAAAAACAAAACCCCCCTCTTTCATTACAAAATACGACAATTTTTTTTTAATTAAAGATGTATCTGGGTTTTTGTTTTAAACTCAATTCAATCTTATACACGTATCTTCTTCTTCTTCTTCTTCTTCATGTGTCTTGCCGGGTCCCCCCGACGTTGACGACCATTTGAGAGAAAGCTTCCCTGTCCTGGGCGGCGCGAAACAGCTCCTCCACGGTTCTGACACCGGTCCACTGTCGAATGTTTCGAAGCCAGGAGAGCTGTCTTCTGCCAACCCCTCTGCGGCCCTCGATCTTCCCCTTCATGACGAGCTGGAGTATAGTGTACTTGTTACCTCTCATTACATGGCCAAACACCTATCACAGTTAGTTAAAAGTTTGTGTCATTAAAGGAGAATTTATATTTTTTTTAATTTCAATTTTATATTTACTTAGCAAAATCACTCGCTATTGGGCGGAATTCCCAAATAATAATAAAAAAGGTAATAAAAAATATTTTTCTTTTGGTAGGTATGTATTATTGATTATATTATAGATATATAAGTATGTATCATCTACTTAGATAGATATATTTTGTCAATGTGTCGTAGTTATAATGAAAAAAATACTTCATTGTATTCATATTTATAACAATATTATTACAAGATGACATATTATATTTTAGAGCAAAAACTGATTTGAGGTGTCCATAAAAACAAGAGAGTTCATCAGTAGGTACAATCCTTACACATACATTCATATAAATATATAAAATACATAAAGACGGTACATACATGTTATATACTTACAAAATATTAAGTGAGGGGTAGGTGGAGCATTACGAACCGTGGCAAATTTCATTATATTTTATCTGTTTTTATCTTGTAAACGAAATAAATATAATTTTGTGTCACACATATTTAATGCAGGAGCGTGCCGCCAGAATAAATGCGGCCGGTTCTAGATCCTTATTCATGTTCACAATGTCTCCTATACCATTGGTCTTGGAATATCACAAAAAACTTTTTTTTTGTCATGTATATTTATTGCATTCAGTGTTTTGGTGTTTCTTCTTCACGTATCTTGCCGGGTCCTCCCGACGTTGACGACCATTTGAGAGAAAGCTTCTCTATCCTGGGCGGCGCGAAACAGCTCCTCCAAGGTTCTGACACCGGTCCATTCTCTCGAATGTTTCGAAGCTACATAGGAGAGCTGTCTTCTACCGATCCCACTGAGGCCATGGATCTTCCCCTTTATAACGAGCTGAAGTATGGTGTACTTGTTGCCTCTCATTATATGGCAAACAATGATATTTTACGGAGCTTAACAGTGGTGATCAATTCTTTATTTGCATTGGGTCTACGTAAAACATCAATGTTTGTTATCATATTGGTCCAGCAGGGTTACTCTTGACAAAACTAAACACGATCTTAATCTAGTCTTGATCTTGATCATACGACGCACGAAGGGACTATGGTCAAAAACACCGCGCTACCGCTAACGCGCGATTTGTTTGCGTGTATTTTTGGCCAATAGTCACTTCGTGCGTCGTATGATCAAGATCAAGACTAGATTAAGATTGTGTTTAGTTTTGTCAAGAGTAGCCCTGCAGGATATTCTAAGCATTTAATGTTTTCATGTTTAGGTAGTAAAACTCCTGAATAAAAAAAAAAATCTCAATGATTTAAATTGTCCTGATAAGACGAAAGACGTCTCTCTATATAAAAAACAATATAGTAGGAAAAAAATTACATCGAGCTGAACGTATAAAATATACAAGTTTTCCTCCCCGTGCTCAGAAAAAATCTAAATTCTCAGGATAAGTGGTGAATCTCATCGCTGAAGTTAAGCTGTAAAATGTATTTATTTTTCCAAAAGCTGCCTTTTACAAGGCACTCGAAAACTTACGGAAAAAATTGGAAGATCAGTTATTTGCCGAGTGATTCTTGGAAAATAATAATAATAAAATCCTTAATTGGACAAAAGAAATAAACAGTTTAAACAAGACGAATGAATTTTGTGCAATGGGCGAACATACCTAGAATAACAAAAAAAATCCCAAGAATAAAACAATCCGAAAAATAAATCACTTGCCAGAATAAAATGTTTTCGAAAAGCATTTATTTTTCGATATAAGTACCTATTTTTTATGAGTTTGACTGATTTTTTAATTTTAATAAATGGCCGATTTTTGAAAAGTATTATTTAAATCGCTAAATTTCGAAAAGGTTCGTTAACCCTGCTCCCCGTAACATAAATTACACAATATTATTTTTCAGTACAAATGGCAACTGTGTATTTTTTTAAAACGATTTAAGGTCGAACGTGCGTAAATGGGGCGAAGATACCTGAAATATTAACGCACGGGTTACGTTGATTCATTTGGCTTATAGAATATTAAAGATATATACGTGGATGTATTTAATAGAATTATCGTTAATGAAAATTGAATTTAAGGAAAAAACTTGAAAAGAATTTATAATTAAGTATGAATGATTAATTTGCAAATTAGTAATTCCTTTCAGACAGGTATATCCTCTTTGTCATTCTTTACTCTTCTATTAGTTCCACATGACCAAACCATCAACAATTTTAGAGTTCGTCGGTAGCCTGGAGGTAGAGTCTCGGCCTCCGGAACAAGGGGTCCGTGGTTCGATCCCAGGTGCCGGCAAACTCCCCTTTCACGACACAAGCTTTTAGCTTAGTGTGAAAGGTGTATAAGGTTGTATTTGGGTTTATAACAAAAACCCAGATATATCTTTTCTATAAAAAAAAAAAAATTATTTACGCGCAATCTATCCATAACACTCCTCTTGCATCCAATCATTCTTCTAATATCCTTATTCCTCACTGAAAGAAGGGGTGTGAGGAAGCGCGAGCGTCCGAGAACTACACGACTTGATCATGTAGATCATATTCTCAAGGACGGCCGTGTTTTGAGTTAGAGAAATCGACGTGCTTGCATAAGAAATTGTTTGACTGTAGAGGAGGCGAAAGAAATATGTAAGGACAGATCTAATTGGCGTTCCGTTCTCTCTGCCTACCCCACTTGAGATACGGCGTGAGGGAAAAGATAGATAGATATTCCGATGCCCTGGATTACCCTCTTCTACGATTTGCTTGTCGTTTGTCGTGTTAAAAGAATATTTTTTATATCTCCAATCATCATTATTATATTTTGTTATTATAAGAGAGACCCAGCTCAAACCTTGAAATCTAAAAAGTCGTAGACTCTCCGGTGGTAAACGGTAGAAAAATGAATCCGAGTTTAAGATTTAGTTAAAACCATCCTAAAACTAAATAAAAAGCTTGCATCCTAATGGTGAAGTAGGTTAGAAACGGATGGATCCAAGGCCTCCCAGTTGAAAGTTCGAAACTCTATAATTATGCTACTGACCACTTTTCTTCTGATCCTCTTATTTTTATGGAAATCATTTTTATTATTAGGTATTTAAACCATATATTTCCCTTATTTTCGTATTTAAAAATATCTGTTAAATTTAATTTTGTACAAGAGTTATGAAAATTCCAAGGGTTTGACTACATAACATTTTATGAATTGTCGCAAGCATGAATTTGTTATTAAGTATGTTAAAAAGGTTTTATATTAAAAAAAAAATAATAATATAAGAGTTCATAATAAAAATTACTTTTTATAACAACTAAAATACTGAATTTGAAAGCGTTTTAAATATGTAAAGGGATGGGGATGGAATTTCAGTAATATATAGAGTGTCATGTTACGTGTGTATTTGTATAAAGAGTATAAATTCTCTTCCATGTGTGGATTTTAAGAACGAAAGTAAGTAGTATTTTTTCATCAAAGCTCTTTTTATAGGAACCAAAGTCTTTCATTTTAAAGTCTAAGGATTTAATATAAGTGTTGATCTGACCTAATTATCTTTACAAATTATTTTAATTATAACACTTCTACTGTTACTTTGTTAGACGCCAGCCGCCGAGATTCTACGATAGCCTGATGATGAGAGCGGAAGCTCTTGATAGCTGGATCATGAGTAATTAAGTCACAGTGGATGTACCAAATGAGCATTTTATTTAAAATGATTTAACATGAACTTTCACCAAGAACCGTCGGTCGAAAACATTGATTTTATTTACAAGTTAAAAAATACATAAGCATGTGTAATAGAAAAATTCGAGTATCTAGCGAACCATTGTCTTCCATTGCGTTCCAACAATCAGCGTCTTCTGGCAATTCCTACACATAACACCAATTTCTATTTTCAATAATTTATTCTCAGTATATGGTGCTCGTTGCTGCAATAATCTCCCTTCTCCTCATAGAATATCTCAATCTTTTAATGGATTCAAATACGCCGTCAAGGAGTATTTATTGTCTTCTAACTCAGCATCCGTCCCCTAACCCCTTCCTATAGTTCCCGGTCTCTTTGGAGTGTTAGGTGTGTGGATTGTGGTTTTTTCTCTGTAATTTATGTAGCTATTTTTTGTTGTTTGTGTTTTTGTTATAATTATTTTTATTTCTGTTCAGTGTAAGTGTGACGTGTTTAGATGGAAGAAATCACTATATAGTGATAATCTCGCCACTGCACATCATCACATCTTTTTTTATGTAAACTGCTCTGTTGATTTTGTTATAATTATGAATGATGATGTGCAAGAAGAATAAAATAATATTGGTCAATTTATCGCGTATTGTAAAAGGCAAATTGCCGTATAATGTCCCAGTAAATAAATAAATAATATAACACAATTATTCCGCGAAGGAGGGTGGTCTGCACTATATTTAATTTAAAGAACAAAAAAAATATGGGAATTTTTTATTAACTTACCATGATTGGATATTCTCGTAAAACTAAATCATAATAAACTTTACTTTATATTTTTAACATACCTATGTATTGTAAAACAGAGTTTTAAAAGTTTTAACGTATGAAATTCTCCTGAGATTAAACCAACTTACTAAAAATCATAAAATAATATTTTAGTCTTTCAAATTTCAGTCTTTTCACAACAGTAGGTATGTTTTCGTGTCAGACAGCAGGCAGCAACTGCAAAACATCATACTATTACGTTACGACTACCTACTAAAAACAGTACATTGCTTTATGTTCCGTAGAAGCGTTTTCGTCAAATACGGTACCTACTTCATGTATGATGCGGTATTTCACATTACGATTCACAGTGATACTTTGCTGCGTTAGTTGGAAATGGTTCCAAGAAAAAAAAATTGCACATTAATTGTGTCGGTGCACACGAAGTAGAATTCCATAATTACGTAAATTAAAACAATCGTTTCTTTCTACTACAGAATATAAATCGAAAGAAACACATTTTCTCAATTAATCTAACTCATAACATATTCCTATCGGTAGTTTGTAACCATAAGGGATGATCTTCGTTGTCTTCATCCGTTATTGAAAGAGAAGCATACTATTTTACCAATTTAGTTTACATCTTGAAGTTTTTCAACGGTACTGTTAAACAAAAATGAAAAAACGGCTTTAAACTTAAGTATAAAAGTATTTGGCGGCTGGTGTGGCGAAGAGGTACGCACGCTCTTGTCTTTGAGTTACGAGGTCCCGGGTTCTCGGCCAGGGCAAAATGAAGAGAGACCTTTTTCAGATTGTCTCGAGTCTGAGTGTTATATGTATATGTGTTTATTGCATTGTGTGTGTTTCGTCGCGTTAGTACCTTCGCATAATACAAGATTCATAAATTATTTGTCAGGCGCTAGCTCGATCTGTGTAATTGTCTATGTATGTTTTGTTATGTCGTATAGTGGCGTTACAAACGTTATTTTGCAGTTATTACCTGCTGTGTGGCACATGAACAAACCTGAATAATTTGACGTACAAAGTTGTAAAAGTAACGAAAGCCTTTTTTTCATTTTACGTAGTCAGTCATAAACCCACTGAACAGTTTAACTCAGTGTTGTAAAAATTATGATCAAGTAGATCAAGTGTCTTGTCTTGTCAATCACGTACTTTCTTGGAGTCTATATTAGATGGTTGAAAAACACTATTTTTCATTCAATTAATTATCGACATTCTATAAAAAGGGTATTTTTTCAGAAGATTCTTCACAAAACGCTTGAATAGAGATTCAGCAAGCTGTATATTTTTAATATCTACCTTACAAAATAAGAAAAATTGAGATGTTCATACTATGGAGAGACTAAGTAGGTACTTATTTTCTTCTTCTTTTATGTTTCTTTCGGGAACATAAATGGTAAAAAAACGTCAATTTTGCTTGAAGTAGATATATGTAATGTTCTGAAATATACTATATACATACTATACCATCACGGCATATCCCACAAGTGGGGTAGCCAGCAGACCAGCTGGATATAAAACATGCAAGCTGTCTTCTCCGTGCCAATATAAAATTAAGACATTCAGGATGGGTGGCAAACCTCATCGCCGAATTTGAGATGTATATGTTCTGAAATATAATAATGTTTTATTGAAATATTTGTGGTTTGAAAATGATTGGAATATTGTGCTTAAAAAAACATGCGTCTACAAACTATTCTTTTCATTTCTTCAGTTCAGAAAGAATCTCCTACTCCTCATTAAGTCGTTGGAGAGAACGCGTCATTCCCAATTGCGAAATTGCTAATTCTTCACTAATATTTAATTTGGTATTTATATTTCTTCTTCTTTTGTTTCAGGTATGTATTTATAAGCAACTTTTGATGAAAAAACAGAACTACATGAGATATATAAATCTGTTAAGGTAAGGTTTTTTTTAGAAAATTAAAATACCTACTACACAACGTACCTACTTGAAAGTATCTACAACGATTCTGTGGTTGTTGAGGTGACGGTATAGCCTAATGTTAGAGTCACAGATTTTCAATCGGGAGACCTGGGTTCGATTCCATCCACTACCGAGTAAGTTACTCCAGTTTCTCGAAACAAGCATATTATTGTTTACTGTGAAATTGTATAAGGTGTATTGGTGTTTTCTTGAAATTCGAATTCATTCATAAAAAAACTTTATTACATACAGACCGCGAAAGCTTGGAAAGCTTAATCAAAATACGTATTTATTAAAGAAACAGAACATTTATATATACAAAAATTTATCGCAATTCTAACAAACAGAATGTAGTAACTTCTTTTAAACAGTGTTTTTTAAACTTGCAACATGAATGAAATGTTGAAAAAAAAGTCAATATTTCAAATAAATTTAACATAAGGCTTTGAAAAACCAACGTCACCTCAATTGGTAGTGTTGACGAGACTTGAACCCTCCACCCATCCTTATCGATGAGTTTACAATAGATAAGCCTTACATATATGATAGCTTCAAGGATTTAATTAACATAAATATGTAACCTAATAATACAGTGGTAAATAAAAAGTATAAGTGATAAATTAAATCATTATATTTACAGATTAGCCACATTACCCTTATGGCCGTGATGTGGCCGCAAACCTTACAATAAACAAAAAACAATTTATTAATAAATCTTTTCGAAAAAAACAATCAATCATCTAAGAAAACTCCAAAAAAAAAACAGAAGTGTAGAATATTTAAGGGTTTTAAAGGGTACGGCTAACTACAAAAAATGTTATTCGTGCCTTCTGCGTACCTAGATGGTCCGTTGCTGTTGAACAATCTTCCTAATGATTATAAAATCTGGAGAGTGTGGTGCTCTGATCAGGGCAAGATAAAGATCCTTTTGATCCGGAGGTGCTATGATTCTTGGAGGGCCCGTTGCGATGGTTGTTCCACAAAACGGCGCACCTGAAAAATAATTCTCTAGTAATAATTATTATATTTGACTCTAATACTGACAAGAAAAAATGAAATTTAATATTATTTTCTACCTAATGAATATATTTGTATGTATTATTATTATTCATCATCATCATCATCGCCCTCAACGCTCTTCTCGGGAGCACAGGGCAGAAACCAGCCTCTTCCATTCAGAGCGTCTCTGTGCCAATTGCGTCACCTCTTTCCACGACATTCCTTGTTCGCTGATATCGTTGTCATAGGAACGGTGTATTATGAAAGAGGGACGCCCGGGCCGACGAAACCCCTGCGGATGGAAGAACAGTGCTCTTTTTGGCCAACTATCATTAGGCATTCTCAAAACATGTCCCAACCAGGACCATCGTCTCTCCTGTATTACGGAGATTACAGGTCTCTGCTGAGTGCGCCGGCGCACAGCATCATTTGAAACATGTTCATACCATCTGACAACCAAAGTCCTTCTAAGACACTTGTTTTCAAAGCTTAGTATCTTCCGCTCTTGAGCCTTGGTTAAGTGCCAAGACTCGCAGCCATATAGAAGGATTGGGATGATGCACGCATTGAACAAGCGACATTTTGTCCTGATGCTGAGTCCTGACGCCTTCCAAACTTCATGTTGTTGAAAGCCCCGCTAGCTGCTCCTATGCGGATTGGTTATTCCGTATGAATTATTATTACCTTTTGCTTAAAAAACTGACAACTTTAAATAAGTAAGTAAATGCAAATTATATTTACTATATTATTATCCAGTATTGTAGGCACTACCAGGGCCCAATAACTTTTTCCTAACTAAACTTGCGTAATGGCTTTATGTAAGTAACAACTGTACCAGTAATACTTTTTTGGAAAGAAAGTTTCCAGACAAAATTGTACTGAAAATAATGATGATGTAATATATGTGTTCGGTACTGATGTTTCTTAAATGGCGAAGTACTCGTATTTTCCTGAATAAATGTTAAAAAAAACGAGTATTAAATTCCTTCTTCTTTGCAGAAATATCGTCCCTCTTCTGACTAACCTACGTATCTGATATTTTTGGCGAAATCGAGTTATGGTCACCAATGTGCACTTATATGTGGCCTGCATGTTCTCACTGAAGATCGCACCTGTAACTGTTACCGTTATCCTGGAACAGCTTTCTGATTTGCTGTCGTATTTACGCATTATTCTAAATAAAATGTGTTGTATCTACTAATTCCTCAAAATTTCATCACAAATATGATTCTGAGATATACAAGAAAAGGTACAAATAAAATAATGTAATATATTAACACTGTATCATATAACTAGGAGAGACAAAAATATGCACGGAAAAAACACTAAAAATGCTCTCCTGAACAATTTACATTTAGGCAGATACGACTGTTAGTCAGAACCGGGACGATATGTGAAACTGTATGCTGACAAAGCAAGAATTTTCGTTGAAGAGAAAACTACATAGGTCTTATGTTATTTCTTTATTTATTTTTGTAAGCTTATGACGTAAATATGACGTATTTTGTAATAATCTAGAAAAATAATCTTAATGCAACGCTTTGTGGGAAACTACAAAAAAGTTTTTTAGCAGTTTTAGTATATCGTGAATAATGAAATCCGCAACATGTCTGGATGTAACCCTACTTGGATGTGAAACATGTCAGAATTTGTAATATTGAAGTGGATTCCACTCTCGCTTATTTTTTGGTAACGTTAAAGGTGTTTAGCTTTGAAAAATTCTCTTTCGAAAATCGGTCAAAGATAATAAATCAAACAATGATAGGTATCTTTCAAAATAGATAATTTCTGCGTTGAGTTTTGTCATTCATTTTGAATGTCTTTATTTTTTAGTGGCAATTAGAGGACAGCCTGGATATTTTTTTTATATGCAACTGATCTGCTGGCTACCCTGTTTATGGAATATGCCATGATTGTATGGTAAAGTTTATAATCTTTGTTCGGAAATTCCGAAACGAAATATTAGATAATAAATTTCATAGATTAACATTTTAATATTGTACCTACAAAAAACAACAGAAAAAAAATTTAATAATGATATACAATGATTTTTGCTTACTTTCATTTATTTTTGATATAAAAATTAAAATATTAATATTTTGCAAAAAAAAAATATAAGAATTTAATTAAAAGAAATGAAAATAATAATAAAAAAGTCAGTTATTTTCGTAAAGTTCACACTCTTTAATAAAAATAATAATTCTTTAAACGTTTTGAAAACAACTTAATTGCTAGCGGCAAAAAGTCCCTGTTTTTTATTATAATTTATACAGAAACCATAATAAGATTTCTCTGAAAAAAAAAACAGTTTCGTGAAAGAATGAGGAATCCGTCATTAAAAATGCCGTCTTGAAAGGAAACCGGCCGCCTTTTTGTTAAATACAGGGTGCATTAAAACTATTTTTTAAATTAATATTTTATTTAATTTTGGAAAGTTTTGAAATAATGGTCCATATTAAACAGACTACAAATATGGAATGGCAGATGTGCTGACATAGTATGTAGCTGACATATGTACCTATTGAGGTTGTTTTCTAATCCTGAGTGTGAATGTGGCTCGCAATAAGTCATTTTTTGGAATGTCCTTTTCGTGCATATGATTTCAGTTGAATGGACCTATGAAATGTCATTATTGATACAATCAACGAGTTGAGAAATTTTCCATTGAATCTTTAGAATTAGAATGCCAAAGACGTTTAAAAAATATCATGAGTATCGTATACAAGCGACCCTAGATCGTGGATTTACCTTAAAGCTAGTCTCCATTTAGATCATTTATATAGTAAATTGCTCAATTACTTGGTGGATTTCTTCTAGTTACAAATACCCCATGCAAATTCTTTTATCTTACACAAATTCTTGACATCGTAAAATGCATATGAAGGAAGATTTCCCTTGTCAATTTGAACAGAAAATCAAAATAAACTTTATGCTCTAAAGGCTTCATATTTTTTTTTATTTTTTACTTATTATTCAATGTACAGCTAACATTGCCAATAATATACATATAAAAACATACATATTCATAAATTATTGGTGTTAAGTAATTCATATATATGTAATTATGTATAACTGAAACGATATTAAAAAAAAACAACCTAATGTCATCAATATAAACATCCATATACCTTTGAATTTGAAGGTGGGTACTACATTATATGGACATTTTTAATTAGTAGGCAAGAAACAAAATATGTATATCTGAGAATCAGTAGGCAAGCACTATACTCATTAGAATATATTTTGCATATGTCATATTAAAATATCGTTACCTTTATTATTATTTTCGTGTTGAAACCCAAAAAAAACGATCAAACTGATCTCCCGTACTGTGCAAAACGCACAGCAGGTGGAGATGCGTCAAAAATATCCTCCATAGTGCATGTGACATGGCATAATGGACAGTCCAACAGGTGTGGCATGGTCTGTGCTGCACCACAGACCATGATATCTTATTATATAGATGAATGGACAAAAAATATTAGCGTCCAGGAGCTGTTTGGGCTGTTCAATATAGGCATGCATTCTCACATTTTAATGTCAATATTGAAGGGATGCAACACAACACATAAAGAAGAAGACTTAACATTAATAAGTATAATTAAATAATTTTTAGTCTTTCTCAGCTTTCAGGTTCACCCTGTACAGTAGTAGGAGAAAAGTATTGAAGAAAGAATGGGAGTAAAATACATTGTTCTGATAACAGTTTGTATATACCTATATATTAATATATATTATATCTATATTATTATTCAACCACCCACCTATCGCGTATTCAACAGCCTTATTATACAACGCTTGGCTTACTTAGATTCAAAGGTTATACCTACTTATATTATCAATTTAATATTCACGCTTTGAGAAATTGAGCTTTTTCCTCTTTCAATTAAAAATCTGAATAACTTTCATATTACATAGTGCAAATATCAAGAATACTATAAATAAAATGAAAACTTAGGGCAGCAGAAAGACTTCTCTCTCATTATTAAGAATTTATAGTAGGAAGAAACACTTGTTTCAATTAAAAAATCTGTGGATTTAACTGTTAGGTACGTAAAGTCATGTAGATTGTTATTTTTTTAAATATATCTTCTCTTTTGTGTACCTTCGAAGATACTGCCAACATTTACAAACACCATGGCGAAAGCTTCAAGCTACTTTGCAATCATGAACAACTTTTTCCGTCCATCCATCTCATCACCTCATTTCCCAATAGCGATTTTTCTGAATGTAAAATTCTAGATACTTCTATACAATCACGGCATATCCCACAACTGGGGTAGCTAGTGGACCATCTTCTTGTAATAAGAAAGTTTGGACATTAAGGATGAGTGGCAAACTCATTGCTGAACTGAAGATTTTTGAATATTTTAAAACACAATGTATTACAAATATCTACAGTTTATATTATGACACTCAAAAACTAAGGTTCCGAAAAGATTGGATGACCTATTCTTTACTGGATAACAACATTTTCACTACGAAAAAACGTAAAATATTAAGCAAAAGCACCATTGAACGCGCTTTCAGAACTTTCAGGTATTTTTTTTAAAGGACATCTGCTCGTTTACTAGTGATTTTTTTTTTATTTTTATTAAGATATATCTGGGTTTTTTGTTATAAACCCAAATACAACCTTATACACCTTTCACAGTAAGCTACTAAAAGCTTGTGCCGTGAAAGGGGAGTGTGGCGGTACCTGGTATCGAACCACCGACCCCTTGTTCACGAGGCCGAGACTCTACCTCCAAGCTACCGACGAAATAAGTTTGAAATTAAAAAAATATATAGAACAAACACATTCATACCCATGTTTCTACTTACATTCACAAAGCAGAGAGTTGAACTCAGAAAGCTCTTTATTTACTAGATACACATAAAATCTCTTACATTATTCATTTTTTAATTCAGCTTTCAAAATATCTACTTAGTTACCTCATGTATGAATAAGATAATAATCTTCTTTGTTTCTTAAATAATCGAATCAAGAAATAAGTCTGTATCTATATATCGATGGCTTATTTCTATAGGGAGACAAGTCAAAAAATATCAAAATTGAGTTAATGATGCAAATAATTTCTTAAAGATGGTCTGCACATATATCAATAGAGAAACAAGTCAAATATGCTTTTACTGAAAGCTGAAATACTTTGTCTCCATATGGAAATAATAGAAATTTTACAAAAAATCAGTTCTATAGGGTAACAAGTCTAATGTCTCCTTATAGAATTGATAAATTAGTACTGATTTGTGATATATGTTAGTTCTATAGGGAGACATCTAGGATGTATCCTAATAAATCTGTAATTTATCATGCAACTAGCTAACCCAGCGAACTTCGTACCGTCTAAGAATCAATGAATGATTAATATTTTTAATCTCTTTACAAACTCCCGTAATTGTTCAAGTGTGTCATCGTATAGTGTAAGAAATAAAATTCATTTTTGTTGATCAATTATACTTAACTCAGATTTGTATACAAATTATCTGCTGTATGTAATAAATATTATGTAGGAACTAATTTATTTTTTAGGTATTAGGTATTGTACCTATTCATTTCAAATTTATAAAAATTCTTATCCATGAATTTTTCAAAATTGAAATTTCAGAATCGATGTTTGAATTTGAAAATTTATACAAAAAATATTCTATAAATAGGCCAATCTTTAAAAAAACATCATCGTTGATTTTGTATAATTCTCCATATTACATTTTTAATTGAAATTGAATTTTAATTGAAATTAAAAATGTAATAGTATGTATGAATATAACTCTTAACTAAATAACTAAAAAATTATAATGACCTGAGAAATCAAAACAGGTCTCTCACATGTTTGTTTAATCTATAGTAGAATGAATAGTAAATTGGTGAATCAACAAGCCATCATTGCTCAAAAATAATGAATCTACATACTTGGGATGATAAGCATTATGTATAAAAAAATACTAAATTAAATATTGTATCCTCTTCAGTGTGGTTTTCTTGATCATCTCAAGCAGTGATTCCCAAAGTGGTCCAGGTGGACCCCCAGTTGTCCACGGGAGACTTGACGGGGGTCTACGATGGCGTGACTAAAAAATGGGGGTGCACAAGTCGTAAGAGGGGGTCCACGAATCCATAGTTAAAGTTTCGGATATTCGGTAAAAGCACCAGATAATGACATCAACAATAGTCGGTACAAATACCCGTTACATTATAGAAAAAGGCTGTTAGAAAATATTCTGTAAGAAAACCGAGGAGTTTTTGAAATATTTCTAATATGAAATATTTGAAATATTACTACCAGCAAATTTTTGAAAGTGGTCTATGAGAAAAAAAGTTTGGGAACCTCTGATCTAAAGGTTTTCCTCCATCACATTTCAAGTGCAAATTGACAGCAGGAGACAACTAAAAACATACGATTTTCTCTGTATAAAGTAGGACAAAAATCTACTTCTATACGGAGACATTTGAGATGTCTCCTTATAGAATTGATATAATTACCAAGACGTACGATTTTATGGGGAGTTAAGTCTGAATACCTTCATATTTTTAATTTTTATATTTTTTTTGATTATCGAAATGAATTGAAATTATGTTAGTAATAATTAGAACACTTTTTACAAATAAATTGCGAAGTTATTAGTAGTTTAGCTTTTTATTTTGCGAAGATATCGTAGATTAAGTTTTGGCTAAAACTTAAAATGCGATTTGTGTAAAATCATGTTTTTCGACTTGTCTCCCTATAGAAATAAGCCATCGATATGTGCTTGAGAGATTCCGTAATAAGACAAGTGGATGGATAAAAAATAATACACTCCATAATATGAGGTATCTTTCTTTGACGGTAAATATATTACAGTTTATATTGTGACATCCTGTTTTGTTTGGGTTTGTTATAAACCCAAATATATCCTTATACACCTTTCACACAAAGCTAAAAGCTTGTGCCGTGAATGGGGAGTCTGCCGGCACCTGGTATCGAACCACGGACCCCATGTTCATGAGGTCGAGACTCTACCTCCAGACTAACGACGAACTCAAAATGAACAATGTATTTGTTTAAATTTGTTGAATGTACTTATCTCAATATGAAGATTTCAAAAAATATATCATCTTAAAGTAGGTACAATACCCAAAATTTATATAAGCATAAAATATTACACTTATATAATAATATAAAAAAAAATGCTCAAAATCAGAACTGTTAATAATGTAAGCATCAAAATGTTGCAAAATTTTGTATGATTATTACCATTTCTAGCAATTTTTAAAAGAAGCACTCACTCTGAATGCAGTGCTTAGATTTACAGTACATTTGTTACAATATTTTATTAATCTTTTTTTCTATGCGAAGCCAGATAAAAGTTAACAAAATTATATGTACGAGTAGGTATACGTTAATATTATGATCACAACTGTATACGTTTCAACAACTATAATATTCAAAGGTTACAACAATATTATTAAAAGTATGAAAAGATCTATTGTATCCTTGTAATAAGACCCGGTAGTGTATTTTTCAGTTTCATGCTACAATGGGTAGGTAGTTTCCACAAAACAACATAAAATGTGGAATTTTTTGTACCTAAAGCTTTTTGAAAGACTTTATGTAATAGTGCTTCAAAATATTCTATTTTTATGAAAAGAATCATGAATAAGTAGATTAAGTTTGATATTTCGGTGACTGATATAATATTTTATAAATTTTTGGACATAATAAACACTGCTTTCCCATCATATGTAAAAAAGTATATAATGAAATCTTTATTCATTTTTTTCTGTTAAGACCGTTGGATGATTTTATTTTCTCACGTATGCTCACTGAAAGAAAATATATATGGTACAAGACCATCTTTGCTCTGAGAAGATTTTAAAAGAGCAGAAAAGAGAGATAGAATAATATTGTAGGTAATAAAAGTGTCATTTTAACAAAAAGTGAGTTATATGAAGTTCTGGATAAACTGACTGATGATCAAACAAAATAGTAAAATATTTTTAATTTAAATATAATAATGATTTGCACGTTGTCATAAATTTAAAGATATATTAATATTTAACAACAAGTCGAAAGGCATATCAATTAGAAATTTTAAAGTATTTAATTGGGAGTAAAATATTAAGTAATTTATTTTGTTATCTGCATGTTTTGCCCAAGTCCAGTAAAATTTTGGAGGAACCTTGCTTGAGGCGCTGCAAAAGGCTTAAAGACGGGGTAACTATACACCGTCATAATCTTCAGCACTGAGAAAGCAACAGAAAAGAAGAAGAATTCTACAACTAAAAAACAAGCGTTTTATTAAACCATAGAGAGCCTTTAATAAATAAAAAATGGATGTGTAGTAATAGAGTGCTATTGATTAATTTTAAATTGATATTCTCAAAACATGACTGAACCAAAATTAATAATACTTAGTAAGTTTATGACACCTGAAACAGAAGCACATGTCAATAGACGTATCCTGGTTGATAAATTAAACACATAACCAAAGGTTATAAACCATGATAATATATAACATAAAACTGCCTATTAAATATAAGGTATATCCATGAAGTAAGTAATGTCAATATGGTGTGAAACACTTACTGTATGTATGTAGATTTCACTTACTAACTATGTACATTAATAGCGTCAGCGGTGTTGTCGTAGGCTTCTCGTAGCGTTGACGTGCGTCGGTCGTAGCAGTTAATGTATTATATTAATAAAAGTACATACATAGATCGTAGCGACACTCCATCATTTCTGGCAGAATAATAATAACAAGAACATTGCTGTAATTAATATTTGCAGTAGAAGGTCTTGATATATTATTATTTTGTAGATAGATCTAATGACAAGAGATGGATCATTGAGCTACGGCGTAAATGATCAAACATTAGTTATTAATTTGAATCATAAGTGTTTTATCTACGTATGTTTTACGTAGTAAAGCAAAATTAAAAAATATAATAATTAAAGTAGCAAGAGTGCTTAAAAATATAGGTACCTACTTAATTTAAGAATATATGTAAATATACGTTAATGTGTGATATAATGATTAAAATATTGTCAGTTTTGTAACGGCATAGCCCGCAAAAATAGGCGGCACATTCATCAAACTTTTTTTAATCAAATTTTATGAACAAATTTTCAAGAGAATTTTAAGGTTTAATAGATACAATACTATCATATTAATATTGAAATAATTCATTTAGAATGACACGATGCTTCAAAATATAACATATAACAATTTGTTTGAAACATGACAATAATTTTGTTTGTCAGTACCCGTGACAATAATTTTGTCACATATTTTTTTTTTAATATATATTACTAAATTAAGAAAGAGTGGATCGTGGTTTTAAAATATAAATAGTTAAAAAGCAAAGTTTTTATTTTGAATAGTGATTTGTCAGAGCAAAAATTAAATGTAAATTAAATGTACTCAGATAATACTTTGTCACTCGTTTTTGAATTTACCATGTACCTATTCATTTTTTTTTTGAAATTGTAACGGCACTGCAATCAAGAAAACGGCAAACTCATCAAATGAAACTCACATGCACAATATGAGAACACCTGTTTGTCTATTGTTTTGTTGAAGTAAGAAGTTTAACATGAACATATTGTATGTAGAATAATATGATGATAGTAGCGGTATGTAGAAATTTGCATAATGAGAAAAGTTCTTCTCATTTTCTATCACCCTCTCTCTCTCTCTTATCAACTCAACTCCAGCTCACGTGGCACAAAATTTACTTGCAATATTATAATATTTAGTTCAAGTATATAAACCAAATATAAACTGATATAACTAAAAACGAACAAAACATTACCAACCCTACTCGCCTTGTTTAAATACCAATATATTTCTTAATTTTGTTTTATTTTTGACAAACAAATTTAAGTCGTGGAGTACCCGGCAAAAAAAAATGTACTCCCACTTTTTTCCGTTAGTTTTCGAGTGTCCTGTAAAAAGCAAATGTTTGAATTTAAAGATTTTTTACATCTCAAATTCAGCGATGAGATCTGCCACCTATCCCGAATGTCATATTTTTTTGTTGGCACAGAGAAGACTGCTTGAATGTTTATAATATGCAGCTGGTCTGCTGGCACCCCAGTATTGTAGTAGTAGTAGAAGTAGTTTTATTTATTTTTTCAAATTTTGGAAACAAAAAGTTTCACAATAGGTAGGTACCTACACGCTTGAATTCAAATAAAAAATATGCATATCAAAAAATTGTAAACTACCTACATAGTTTACGAACGTATTGAAACTAATATTATGCTGAAACAAAATAATGTTAAATCATAATTAGTCTTGTGTTTTAGCATGTTCACACGGGTCGAAGAACTCCAAAATATCGTCAGCAAATTTTCAATTAATTTGATACGATAAAAACCAATAATAAATTAGTCTAAGTATCGAATAAGCGTCCAAATAATTTAAAGCTAAATACTCGTAAAATATCGATGTGTATTGGATATTTTTACTTGATTTATTCAAAGATTAGGTATGCTACCCTCTTACGTTGTCTCATGCATTTCCCATATCATTAATAGGTGAGTAAATAAATTTGCTTATTACATGCGGTACGCCACTGGCAACCTCGCTTTTGAATAATAACATGCCGGTATAGTTGATTACCTATGTTGTGAGTATTTTTTCTTTTTTTCTATTTTTCTGTGTTTCACATTGGAAATGGCTGTAATGGTCCCAGTAGATTATTATATATTTTTAATCTTTACCAGAAAACCGAAACATCATTACTTACCAAATCATAAAAAGTTTCTACAATTAAAACGAATATCACGGAAAAATTTACCTACTTAATCGGTATGAAATATTCTGTTAACTGACATTATGGATGTTAGACAAAGTGAATTAAAAACAGACAGGGATAAAAAATATCCCATTAAGACCAAGATTAGAAAAACAATTATTTTCAAATTATAATTACGCAATCCCTATGTAACTTAATACTCATCAATTAAAATCGGAATGTTATATGAAGCAGTTTCGGGTTGTTCTAATCTCGCTCAAACTGAGTATAGGTACTAATAGTTATAATCATGTCGCAAAAATAATACCTCAAAATTTAGCAATTAAATATAATCTTTTAAACTCACAAAATGTAATTCCTTATTATAAATACAACCCGGAACCGGTTTTAAAAAATCAAAATTACAGGTTCTATTGTGATAAAATAATAATAACAGATAGACAAATACATCATAATAGACCCGATTTAGTATTATATTTATTTTATTTATTTATTTATTCACATACGGCGCAAGCCTTTTACATGTTCAAATACAAGACAGACTACAAAAAGAAAAATATTAACAATACAAGTTCACACATATACACGTCATTGAGTTTAGAAATATAAAAAGAGTCAAGAATTATCAAATAGAGTCAATAAATTAATACACAATTGTAGATTATGAACCATTTAAACAGTTAAGACAATAAAATAAATTCAAATATCAAAAATTTAACATCAGCAACAAAATGCAAAAATCAATAAGAACTTACACAAACAAAAAATACTCTTAGATGGATTATAAATTACTACATAGGTAAATGATAAGGATTTTTAATCACAAATAATAGACTAGAATTTAACATTCAAAAGTATTAAATAAAATTCAATAATCAAAAATGGTCAATCAAATAAATAGTCAAAAAGCTGATAAGAATAATAACAATGTTATGTTAACAATGTTAGTCAATATAATAAAATAAAATAAAATATCGTTACAAATGTACAGTACGCAGAAAGTCAGATCGCAAACCTCGATTGCCCTATGTCAGTTATGTGATTTTAAATAATTTACAATGTCAGTTTTGAATTTCGGGAAGCTGTCAGCGAAAACATCAGTGTGGTCTCCTACCAGGTTCCCCAGTCTGTGAATTCTAATAAGTGGTGAATAATAAACATAGTTGTTTCGAGTATTAGACTCGTGAAATGTCACAGTTTGTCTGGTAAACCTGGCAGGAACGCTAAATTGTAATAATTCAACTAATTCTGGAGAGTCAATGGCGCCGTTCAGTAATTTATGCAAGAAACACATATCAAAAAGAATCCTTCGGTTTTGCAAGGTAAGGAGACCAAGCTCATCCATCAACGCAGGATAGTCAATATTTTCTACCGAGATTCCCTTTTTGTAGTTAATCAGCCTCAGAAACTTTCTCTGTACCCTCTCAACACTATTACTGTGGATGGCATAATTGGGAGACCATATAGTTGTGTTATATTCTAAGAGAGGTCTCACGAGGGACACAAATAGTAGCCTATAAGACTGAGTTAACCGTAGGTCGGATACTAATCTGAAAATGAAGCCCAGACATCTCATTGCTCTGCTGACAGCTTCCTCTATATGTATGTTATAAGTTAGATCCTCAGAGAAAGTGATTCCTAGATCTTTTATGTTTGAAACGCATTGGAGAACAACACTATCAATGGAATATTCATGGGTTATTTGAGATCTAGTTCTATGAAAGCGAACAACCTGGCACTTTGCTGCATTAAGGTTTAATTTATTTTGTTTGCACCAATCATTTAACAAATCCAGATTATTTTGTATTATAACGCAGTCTTCCAAACCGTTAATAGATTTATAAAGCTTTAGGTCGTCCGCAAACAGTAAGACCTCTATGTCTCTGAAGATCTCAACTATGTCATTTACAAATAAATTGAACAATATCGGTCCCAAATGCGACCCCTGTGGTACTCCACTGTATGCATAAACAGTTTCAGATATACAATTCCCAATCTTCACTTTAAGAGTTCGCCCAGTGAGGTAGCTTTTCAACCAATGATAGAAAGTTCCATCGACCCCATACCCACGCAGCTTTGACAATAGTCTGTCATGAGACACTTTATCGAAAGCCTTGGAAAAATCAGTATATATGGAGTCGACTTGACCCCTCCTTGACAAACAGTTAACTATATAATTCTGGTAAATAATAAGATTAGTGAGAGTGGATTTTTTGGGTATAAAGCCATGCTGTAGTGAAGTTATTACATTATTTATAGAACTGCTTATTTTTTTAACGATGATTGATTCAAAAAGTTTGGGAATTGCAGACAATATGCATACAGGTCTGTAGCTAGTCACTTGTGTATTATCTCCCTTTTTAAAAATTGGACATATAAAGCCCTCTTTCCAAATATTAGGAAATATTCCCAACTCTAATGACAATGAGAAAATTATGTGCAAGTGACCTGCCAACATTTCCATACAATTCTAAATGAATACGTTGGGAATACCATCCGGACCAGCTACTTTTGAAGCATCCAAAGCAAGTATCGCATCTTTGACTTCGTCCATTGAAATAGTGATGTTGGGCAAATCGATTATTTTGTTTGAGGAAAAATTGAAGTCGGCAGACTCAGTCGGTTTATCATAAACAAGTTGGAAAAAAGAAGCCAAAAGGTTAACTGCGCCTTGAGGTGAGTCGGAGTGCTGGTTGTTAAAGAAAAGAGTAGACGGTATCTCGACCCGATCTTCCCTCATGCTGTTAACAAACTTCCACAGATTCTGAGAACCCTGATGCAAATTACTTTCAATAGAATCCATATATTGTCTATAGCAATTCTTGGATAAAGAAGAACACTGAGAACGTAAGGCAGAAAAAATATTATAGTCATCTATTTCTGACGTTTCTTTGAATCTCTTATGTGCCAATTTTTTTTTATGAACAATGTCTTTCAACTCATTATTAAACCATTTTGGATAGTTTGAATGTTTAACAGATTTTTCAGGTATATGAGTATCTATACATAGCCTTAAATTAGCATAATAATGTTCAGTAATAGTGTTCAAATTATTTTCATCCGTCAAAAAGCTACAGTCCATATTTTTTAAAAATGCATTTATTGCAGGGTAGTCAGCCCCGTGAAAGTTCCGCTTAACAACTGGTTTGCTTGCTGAAACACTTAGATGAGACAATATAACAATATCGAGAGGAGGATGGTAGGTATCCACCGGTAGTATGGACGAGGCGGACTTATTAACTACAATACTAGGATCCGTCGAGAAAACTAAATCAAGAATTCTACCGTGGCTGTTTGATATATTATTTGTCTGTACAAGGCCACAAAAGTTGGCCATGTCAACCAATTCTGCAGCCTTTTCATTTTTTAGATTATTTGAAATTTGCAATTCAGCAGAAAAATGATTGTCATTTATCTCACAGAGCCTCTCCCAATCACAATCCGGCAAGTTAAAGTCACCTGTTAAGACAAATTTTTGCTTTTTGTACTTAGATTTTAAGTATTCGATCTCTTCGTGATAGCCTTTATATAAATTGATATCGGAGTTGGGTGGAATATATGTACATCCCAAAATTATTGTTTCGTGAGGGAGTTTGACCTGAACAAAGATTTGTTCAATGTTAGTATTATTCATAGGTATTTTTTTACTAGTTAAAGATTTTGTTACCGCGATCAAAACTCCTCCACCTCTCGATTTGCTACTTGTTCGTGAGTTTCGGTCGAATCTGTACACATTGTAATTTGTAAAACCTAATTCTGAAGAAAAAATGGAAGGGTCCAGCCAGGTCTCTGTAAACAAAATAATATCATAGTTGACAAAAGGAAGGGACTGGCGTAACTGGCTTAGCTTTGATTTTACGCCCCTGATATTCTGGTAATAGAGTTCAAGTTTTTTAAATTGTTAACATGAACTATTTTCGGGATTCCCTTAATGAATTTAATTGTCAGATTATTTTCTCCGTTCTGGACCCTTGCACCTAATTCTTCTTTCAGCTTCGTGTATTGGTTACGCTGAAACACTGTTTGGTCGTGATACACTCTAACACCCCCCGAAATCTTCAGCTTGTTTTTCATTATTTCCCTGGCCTGATTATGATGTTTAAGAATGACTTTAATGGGACGAGGTTTATTAACATTCCTCTTTCCCAGCCTAAAGCACATTAAATCATTTACAGCCACCGACTGATCCACTTCTCTTAGCAAATTGCAAATCTTAGACTTTTCTTCTCTTATAACTTCCTCCTGACTTAACTGTGAACTTTCCTCTACGCCACACACTATAATGTTCCTTCTTCTCCTACTTCTTTCCTCGATTTCGTTCGCAATCGAGTCAATCCCCACCATATCTCTCCCAGCACCGCCATTCTCCAGTCTATCAACTCTGTGTTCTAAGTTGTTGATTTTCTCCTTTAATAACGTATTTTCAGCTATGAGTTTATCAATCAGAGATAATTTTTCTGAAAATTCATTCATCTTGCACGTTAAATTTTGATTCTGCAGTTCCAAATGTTTCTTTAATTCATTGAAATTACTATGTAAACTCGATAGGTATTCTTTCAATGAATCATCTACTTCATCCATATTCCTTGAATTAGGTAAATTATATTGTTTTGAGTTACCTTCGATAGGTGGTATGGAATTTCTTGGGATCCTGTTGTAGTTTGTACTTTGTACCACAGATGTCTCTTGTTTTGAATTATTTACTTTAGATGTCGTTGGTGTCGTATTTTTACATTTTTGAGATCTGGTTCGAGTCTTGGGTTGCATGTCCATTGTAATTAATCAGTGTACAACGTGAAAAAAATAACTTATTGAAGTGAGTTGAGATGGGATCGAACTCGGGCTTCTCGCTCAGCGTGAATTGACCGCCGCCTTAACAAACTAGGCTACGGACATCGATGGTCCAAGCGTGAAGAATTCCTTATATCATGTTGTTATTATTAGAGCGGTAATAAATAATTATTCTACCCGCTTATAATAGTTGCAGTATTTTTAATGATTAGTTGAATTACTCAAACTATGTATGATGTGTAATTAGGTATATGTTGAAAACGAAAATGCGTACCTTATGTGAATCGCACTGTAGTATTTAATATCGTAAAAGATGCGCGATGTTTTCTTCTATAGTTTAATAGCTCTTCTTCACCTTAGTAACATTTATAACACGATAAAATAATTTTTCAAACGAGAGCAAAATTTGTACGTCTGTCAAAAGTTAGAATTATTATTATACTTCCAATATGATAAACGTAATAAAATAACGTACCTAATAGACATCGCTGTGCCAAATACACATAGGTAATATACAAACAACCGTCGCAGAAAAAATACGTAAATATACAGAACTAGCAGGAGAAATAAAAAAAATATTTGGCATTCTAGGTCCGTTTATTCATGTCTTTATACCTTTAGTTCTTTATACATACCTTTAGTCATGTCAGCTACAGGGGTAACTCCAAAATCTTTAATAAATAATTTACAAAAATTTGATTTACCGGTTAATTTGTACGTTAAAATTCAAGAATCTACTATATTAAACACTTGTAATATTGTAAAAAAGTTTTTGAACACAGATATTTCAGGCACAATGCTGGTATTTTGAACCCGCGTTCTGAGCGATATCCTGTATATCTGGATAGGTGAATTTTTCCCGGCATTAAACTGTTAAGTTTTTTTGTGACCATGACTGATCATATAGAGACTTATCTGGTTGTATAATGCTGAGAAGTGTGGATGGCAATTCTGCCGCCGCGTAAAAAAAATATATTTTATATTGATTAAAAGGTAAAATAATTTCGATACTTGACTCACGTAGTACAGATACTTTAGTAATGATATAAAACTGTTTACGTCAATATCACGAATATTATGCGTGAAAATTTCATATTGTACCTTACGCCTAATATTAATATGTTAATATCGACTCGATCAATCATAACTCACTTACTTACTCTCGGTACCTATTTTGAATATCGATGACTTAATAATAATAGTAATTCGCACAGTAGGTACTACAATGAAGTTGTTTGATGTTTATATAAAATTTCAGAAGATGTCGATACTGAATTTTTAATAACTATATGAAATGTGGTGAAACGAAAAAACGCAATTAATTTAACTTTTAAGTGACTTTATAAATCTTCGCTTACTAGTATTTGGAGACTCTCGACTTCATCTTCAGGCGATTAGAAGAAAAAACTATTCTTCTATGAAAATAAAATCACTTGCAAGTTGACAAAATAGTGTTTTTTTTTTCAATTCACTTTGAAATGGACTTCCAACAAGTACTTTTGATCAATTACATCAAAATTTCAAAAAATATATATAATTATCTAATAATTATGGAAAAATTAACTTAAACTTTCAACCTTCCTTCAAGAAATAAAAAAACAAAATCTTCAACAATAAAAAATGCAGACATTATGATATTTTTTACAAAATTTCAACAGATGTCTATAACATAGATTTTAAAATCACATATGGAATTAAGAACATAACATAATTTACTACTCCTTAAATATTTATTTCTTCAATTCTGCGATTGATTGAACTTAAAATTCAGCTAATGGAACAAAATTAAGACCAATTTGACATGCTTTTGGTGTAACTTACTTGCAATTAGTTTAAAGTTCCAATAATGTAGTCATTAGGGTGGAACACTTTTGTATGAAAAAATTTTTTTTTTCGAATATCGAATTGGAATACCAGGCAAAAGTTGCCTTATATAATTGTAAATAACACCCACTAATTTGGAAGTTCTAGCTCAACAGCAAGAGGTCCCGCCATAGACTTGAAATTTCAATTTTTAAGTTTTTACAGACGCTTTTTTAAGTACACCCTATTAACAAAATATTAACTAAATATAATATGTTATGCATTTATATGATAAGATAAAAGTATATTTTAGTTAATAAAATCATTTATTTTAAAAATATACACAGTTTCAGAAAGTTGTGTCGGTATGAATAACGTCATTTTTCATAACAAAAATCCATTTTCGTCTCAAACTTTGGCATGAGCTTTCGAGACGCTAAATTAGATTTTACAAAACCTTATCTTCTTGTCTTATCGCATACACGTAGAGCTGCTTCTATCACATCTTTTACTGATCTTTCCAAGGCCTGGGTGTGGTAAGGCAGTCTCATTAACTCCAAAACCGAATCTCCTCCATTTTCAATAAGATGTTGTTACTGCTTATCGGAAATATTCATCAGTATTGAGGTTTCGTATTTATTTTGTTGCCAGTTTATCAAGTCTATGTAAGAACTTGCATTTAAGTCCACTTTTGGCACCTCAAACATGCGCGAAACAGAATTTTTATTCACTTGACGAGCTTTTAAAATGCGTCTGGCAGCTAGTTCTCTAATGTGCTTACGCGTATCTGTTATCGTACTCAACAACAAGTTTTCTGGATGAGCAAAGTAACTGTTCCGAAATAAAACAGGGTCCACAATCGCTAACAATTCGTTCGACAAATAACTAGTGCTGTTAATGAGCTTCCATAAATGTTTTGAACCATCTTTAATGCTATACCAATTTGACCTGCAAATGATTTAGATCCTGCTATAGGGCTATCCAAATAGGAAAACAAAGCGTCAATAGCAACTTATTGGCGTATAAGAGACAAATTATCCAATGCAATGGTTGAGATAGTCTATTTTCCAAAAAACCAATCACGCCTCCCACATTCCCTGTATTTGTGGTTGTTCCATTACATCCAACAGTCATTATACTCTCTGGTGATATATTTTCAGTCGTCAAAAAGCCGTGGATAGCTCTTTCAATATTTCTCGCACTGCCCGATGTTGGAAACACATACCCAACATAAACAGAACCCGGTTATTTAATAATCGAAACATGTTCCTCTTGTACAATCACTTTAAATCTCTTCGATCTTTTTAAAACAGTTTTAGCCGTCTGGTTTTTCCTTGCATCAAAATATAAGTCAGGAATTTCTGTTACTCTTTCTTCTGTTAAAATTTGCTCGCAAACTTTCTGTCTTATTCTTCTGAGTTTCATCCTGCCCACGACGTTAGTCGACTGCGCCTCAGAGTCAGCATCAGAAGCAGAATATAGAACATTTATGATACGATAACCGCCGCAGCTCGGTCTGATACTCCGTATCTATCGCATACAATTGTCAAACTATGAAGACTGGCATCCGTGAGCTTTATAGGCTTTTGATCCACTTTGTTCGCGGTGTCAAGACCATCTGCGGCCGACGAACAAGAAGGAAGGTCAACATTAGAACTAACTTCAGATCTATTAAGCCTATATAAAGAAAAGGAAATTTCTTTAATTCTTGTATTTGAATTATGCCTGATTTCTTGTTTAAGAGCACGTAATCTTCTTTTCTGCAATTTTTTACTCTAGATAAGATCCGTTCTTCCTAAAACCATTTGTCTGTTAGTGCGTTGGTCTTCTAAAAATATTTGTTCCTCTTTTGGCACTTTATTTTCTCTCAAACAAGTACAGTTTACAAATTCTTTACATTTACATGCAGCTATGTCAAAAAGCTTTGCACTTTGTATTCTGAATTCTTCTACCTTTCTTTCCTTTAGTTTCTTCAAAGACTTTTTCAAATTTCAAACAAAATCAAACAAATCAAATCAAAACATTTTGAGTGATATTTTTTAAGTAACTGTAAAACTCGTTTGTATGTAACAATTGAAATAGAATATTTTATTCATACCTAATTCTAAAATTTTTGTTTCAACTGTTTCGGCACTTTTCCAAAAATGTAGGTTATTTTGTGGTGTTGTTCCTTATTTTTAAGTCTTGTCGAACCCATTCAAAGAATTTCATAACATTCTCATACTTAAGTAGTATATTCTCCTTGAACTCTGCACTTTCACCAAATATCGAACATTTTAACTTTTGTCTTGTAGAAGTCATATTTATACACTTAAAAAACGTAGGTACATCACCTAGTACCTACTGGTGAAAATAATTGACGGGCTACCTTCCACCTTGAGACAATATTATCGACACTAGTTGAAACGAAACACTGCAAATTCGTAGATCGAAGCGTGCTGCCCCCGCTTTGTCCCGCACTTTGCTCAACTGTCCCAGTACCAAAGTATATTAAAATGATGAAATATTTGATTGCAACTGCTAGTTAACTATATTTGAATATGTTTTTGAATAAAATAAACCTATTATAATAAGTTCTGTATTGTTTTGTAGGCCGCGCAAATAGCCCCTAAATTGCCCTTTTTGTAAATATTCGACGTCTTGTCGGGGGCTCTTACCGTTGTCTGATAATTTTTATATTTTTAATGCAGGCAATTGATGGCAAAAGGCAACTAAATACAACTATTCCAAATCAAAATTCGAGAAAAAAAAAATTCGTTCCACCCTAGTAGTCATCTCAACTCATCACCATATTTTAGTAAAAGTTTTTTAGGTAGCTGAAACTTTTGACTAACTTTCTAGTCTCACTTGCTATCTGGTAACAAGGGAATATACTCAAATGATTTCATAATACATCGAATCGTTATAAATGATTTCTCGATGTGAAAATATTTTTATTTTTGAGCTACAGGGTTTGAATACAACGCGCAAATAACAAAATCCATCATACATCTCGATTGGTGAACGTTATTCCAGAAAGCCAACCAGTGACCAATTCGTAACCCTTGTGAACCATTTCTCACTTATTTCTATTGGGTTTTGTTCAATGTTACATTGTGCAAGTAAGAGCGTGGTTCTCCAATCGAAATGTGTTTTTGAGTTCTTGATGATTTCAACCATACTTTGATAAAGTAGCGTTTCAATGAATCGCTGCAAACAGCATAGTGTATTAATTTACGCAAAAAACTAACGACAGCAATATATTGCACTATGACGTGCTGCATGGAAAAGAAACGTTCTCATACAAAATCAAAGTAACTGGAATCCTTATATCCTTTAAATACAAATTCATAATACAATTTAAAACTAGATTTTACCAGGAAATATTAATTTAAATTATTTAGACTTCCATTTTGTGATGTTAGTTTTGAAATGTCGTGTCAAAGGATTGTATTACATGTAACCTTTTTATACTCAGCGGTCGAGCGTGTCACCCATCCTAGAAGTTGATATTTTTCGGCATAAAGAAGAATAGCCAAATGTAATGATAATAATTTTGCTACTCATCTTACGAGAAATGATATGATAGTGTAAACAGATAGGTAAATAAAGTCCATTTAGATTTAGAAGCAGGATTATATATATGTTCGGACAACTTTACAATCCCTATCGACTACTTCCAAAATTCTGAAACTCTTTCATGTTTATATGTATGTACTGCGACAAAGTATGTATTGTGTCTACATTGTTCTAACAGACACAATATGCAGATACTTACTTACTCTGTTTCTAAACAGGGACAAGCTTGCAAAATTAATTTTATTATTATTAGCACTATGTAGTAATGGCAGAGATACGACCTTAGTAATACGACTTGTTCCTAGTATAAGTAGTGATACCTATATACGACTTGTTGGTTGTATCTATGTATCTATATAATATGTGTAGTGACCTAACAGTCTACATTTAAATAATATTTTGTAGGTAAATGCAACTAAAGTGCTCCGCCTTTCTCAAAGTTTTGGGTTTTGGGTTAAAAGTTTAAAGTGAATAGGGTAGAACAGAGTAACTTGTACCAATTTAAAAAGTGTATAATTTTATTGACTCACTAAGGTATTTAGAATGCACACTTTACCTTTTTTTGTACCTAACATACATACAAATTGATGAAATTTAATAATTCTCGTCTATTTTTTAAACACAAAAAAGGGTAATACTCGTACCCACCCTCATTCATGGATGTTTTAAAAATGACAGTTTAAAAACGTCACCTATTCGCGTAATGTAAGTTCTTTACAACGAAAAGCTCAAGGTTTGCTTGAAGTGCTTTCCTCCAAAAATTCTTAGTGAAATTAAATATAGGTAACCTACATTTCTTTCGACTCTGTAATAATATACCAATAATATCGAAAAAAAAATACTTATGAAGGTGTGTAGACTTAAAATTACCGCTAAATAGCGCCCTACCTACATTAAATACTGTCGTATATTTTTTACATTGTCATTATGTGTGCTGGCGCTGTTACAGCTGCCGCCACGAGTCACCATAGCTCTTGAATAAATACTCCTTTTAACCATTCATATTAATTCTATAATTTTCAGTTTTTGTGTGTGTGAGAACAAAGTAATATCGCGCAGTATTTATGCATTACTAAAGTGAATAATTTCCTAGTTCTGGTCATATTTCGTTTTAAAGTTTATTATATTTTAAAATCGACAACTTCATAAATTGATCTATTTTGTGCTACACTCACCGCTTCATTATAGTTATTCAAACATAAATTATTGTGGTGACCGACCGTTTCTGAGAATTACGGTCTAGTTTAAACCTAATGTCCTGCAATGCGTAACAGAGACGGCAACACAACATCGCCTACACACTACATATAGAGGATGAAAAGGACAATAAAACTACAGAACGCGAGTGTCGCTAATGAATATTTTTTTTATGAATGTGTATATCAATGTACGTATCACGCATAACACGCACAAAGACGTTATCATTCAAGAGCAAACTGAATACATCGATCTTCCAGCAGAGCTAACCGCCCCCTTGAGATGGATTCTCCCTTAAACGGCGCTGAAGAAATCATCCATTATCATCATTATAAAACTCACTACATTAAAAAAAACTGATAAACTTACTTAAGCTTTTAATGAAATTTTATTTTTATTAATATTACATTCCATTCATAAGCAATGACACAACTCTCCCCATTTCCCTCACCACCATAGTTTATATGACAATACATACATTTACCACCTTTACTTGTATTGTATTCTACTGTATTTACCAGTTGTTCTCTAGTATAAGTAATATCTACATGCCTTATAGCTAAAGTATCAGTAGAAGTTGTAACCATTTTATTGCAACTAATTAAGAGCTCTCTAAATTACTTACATTGCCACCTTCATTTCAACATGTAGGCAGATATAGATATACACACATACAGACATTTATACATATATGTACAATAATCACGGCATTTGCTACAAGTGGGGTAGCCAGCGGACTAACTGCTTGTAATAAACATGCGTGTTTTCTTTTCGTGCCAATAAAAGATAAGACATTTAGGATGGGGAGAATATCCTCTCGCTAAACTGAAGTTGTTAAATGTCTTACGAATTCCTGCCTACTTACAGGATACCCAAAAACTTACAGATAAAGTGGAGGAGTTTTTCTTTACCGGGAACTCCATGGGGGAGAAATGGTTGATACCATAAGGAATATAACATTGCTTCACTTTGGAATCGAAATTTAGTAATCACAAAATCAAATACTCGTATAAATAATATTAATAGGTACCACTCACAAAATAAAATAAAAATACTGTAGAAACAGTTTCGTACCATTAATCTGAAAATCCCATGGAGCACCCGGCAAAGATAATTGGTCTCCCACTCTTCTCGGTAAGTTTTCGAGTATAGTAGTAGGAGTAACAGAAATCTTAAAATGTTGGAATGTCTATTTTTTTACGCACAGAGATTACAACCTGTATGCTTATTACGTGCAATAAGTTAATTGGCTCTCCCATTTGTGGGAAATAATATGATGCTGTAGTGATTATAGACAAAATCAACATTTTCCACTCATCATTCGTAACGAGTCATCCCTTTACATCCAGCTGCGATGACATCCCATTATTGCCTTGTTAGTGTTCTCAGTGTAAAATTGTTGTAAAGCAAAATTCATTTCACAATACAGCGAGACAACACATATTATAATTATCTATATATAAATAGACAATAGAACAGTACTTAACACAAAATGACTATGCCTTATATCTTTCATTGTCCTAATTGTCCCCATTTTAATTCTACAATTGAAGGAATTATCATAGACTAAAAAATATTTCATAATATTGAAAACACATGAAAATTTTGGGTTATTTGGAAGAGATCGCGCCTTTGCGATATACTCGCCCTCTGTATATTGATTGTATCTTACTTCAATGTTTACCTCTTGTGAAATTGTTTGTTATCAATGTACCTACAGTAAAAAATGATACTAAATAAATTCATGAAATAATTTTAGTCTTTGATAAAATAAAGTTACCTACCTACTTGTATACCAAATTACTGATATTTTCAAAAAAATACAATGTTTATTGGATACATAAATTTACAGTATCACAGCCTGCATATAATATGCTGCAGAGATATATGTACCTACCGTGGAGCGCCCGGAAAAGAATTGGTCTCCCACTCTTTCCCGTAAGTTTTCGAGTGTACTGTATAAGATAGGTGTTCGGAAAAACAAAGATATTTTACACTTGAAATTTAGTGATGAGCTTTGCAACCCAACCTGAGAGTCTTATTTTTTATTGGCAGCTTGCATGATTATTGCATGCGGTTGGTCCGCTGGCTACCCAACTTGTGGGTTATGCCGAGGTGGGATAGTAATATGTGTAGTGGATAGATAAACCAACATATTTAAATTTCATTGATTTCTCTAAGTCACAACGTGGTCGTCCTCACGACAATACCCTACTGCATAATTAGCCGGTTGAGTATAACAATAAGTATGTAGGTTCTACGTTAGTACATACTTTCTAGTTTCTAGACTACATTTAACTTTATATTCTGAAAACTAGCAGATGTATTGTAAACGGCATTTAATACTAATAATTGAAATAGTACGTAAAGTATTACATTGTGAACCAGAAAGAGAGAAAGGGAGAGAGATAAGTTGTCATTTGTATTTCTATTTCTTTCTATCTTAGGTACTGTGTCTTAATGATAATTATTCTTGTTAGTATTTGAATGAATTTTAAATAAAGAACATAGAAAAACAATTTGTTGTTATGCTAAAATAATAGGTAGGTACGTATTATAATATGTATGATAAAGGTAGGTACTTTCAATATTTACATACCTATGCGGTGCACAAAGTATACAATACTTTAGACTTAATTTTATTTTTAATGTATAAACTTAATTTTATTTTTAATACATAATGTATAAATTAACAATGGGCATTTCGAAGTATGTTTGGCTATTAATTTGAATTTTTGTATTATTATTCCGTCATCTATTAGTGACAATTTATTATATAATTGATATATACCTACCTATTTAATTTCTGACATCTTGCTGTATTAATTATTAATTTTTTTGACATTTCAATTATCTATTACAATTCATATACATACATACATACCATCACGCCGCTTCCCTCGCGGGGTAGGCAGAAAGGATCGAGCGCCACTTCCTTCTATCTTTGCATACATCTTTCGCTTCCGTCACTGTAATACAATTCCTCATGCATGCTCTCCTGTTCAATGTGCTCAACACGTGACCTTCCTGTAGGATTTGATTTAAATGATCTTGCCATTTAATCCTCGGACGTCCACGTCTCCGAGCACCATTCCTCTCAGACAAATATATCTTCTTAGTCATTCTGTCCTCATTCATTCTTTCCACGTGCCCAAACCATCTTAACTTATTTACAATTCATATATATTAATAATTTTCCTCTATCTACTTGAAATCTCCTTACTGTATTACGATAATATTGTTCTTGACATTTACCAAACCTTTGTTGACATTTACACTCTCACCACAATGTTTTGATTTTTCATGACTTTTCTAATTATTTTGTTTCGACTTATTTTATGATTGTTATAGTTTGATTTCCAATTGTATTTATTCTTCGCCAGTTGTTGTTCTGTTCCAACTGTGTTGTAAATGAGAATTATGTTTTGTTTTTGTTTTATATTTTAACATGTAAAAGGCTCACGCCGTGGATGTATGTTTAAAAATAAAAGTTTTTGCTATCTTGTTCATATATAAACGTGATTTTCAGTAATTCCGCTAATGCAATACAATGTTCAAATTTATAAAATATAAATTAATGAACCAGAAATTCAGTTTGCTAATCCACACATAAATATTCTAATGCGTTCGTATGTATGTATGTATGTATGTATGTACGTATGTCCTCAATGGACTCTGAAATAAAGAAAGACAGAAGTAAAATAATACACTCTATACGAGGTCTCATCTCCTGGGCACGTTCAAGGCCAAAAACATTTTAAATACCTTATATATTGATAAAGATATTACAATTTATGTCACAAAATTGGCAACCAAATGTATGAAAAACTATGAAAGTTTTTGTAAGTAGCAATATTCATGGTCGAACATTTTTCAGTGTATTGAATTAATTTCACAATGGATGTAACGAGAAATACATCAGTACTGAAACTAAACATTTGGGGATTATTTTGGTTATAAATTATTGTGTTTGGTTATGATAAAAACTCCTGAATTATGCGAGTTAAAATTGCATATTTTTGACATCTTGGGCTAATTTCATAATGGCCGACATGACAAACACAGAATGCACACAAATATATATTTTAGTTGTTGCAAATTGTTTGTTTGATTGTGATATGTATGTTCTTTATAGTCTCTACGATAATAGATGTCATGCAGTTTGTTAAATATCTTAATTAACAAGAATAATAAAATTTAAAAGTAATTGTTAATTTTGAAAAATTTATGACAAGAAAGTTAAAAGTATTAAGAAGCATGATATTTTAAATCTCTTCTAAAATCATAATAATAATAACACCGGCAATCGACACATAAACATTTGTAACATATATTTTATCATTTTTAGTGAAGCTGTATATTGCTTTCAGTGTTCTTTTGTCGAAGTCTGATAAACATAAGATACAAAAACAAAAACATACAAATCTATAACAATGCTCTTTGTGTGTGTTCTTATTTTATTGCTGAATATTCTGGGTGTATTTTTATACATCATCTGTAATACCAAAACATGGGAAACTCATTAATATATAAAGCCGTGAAATGAATCCTTTTCAATTATCTGAGATTTTATCATCATACTTCTGTACTTACTCATAGGACAATATGAAGGTACCTAGGTAGGTTCTTGACATTATATGTTTTAGACTTTCTATAATCTTTCCATAATATATTCTTTAATTTGCTTAATTAAGAATTTTTTAATTTCTCAAACATATGTCTCTGAAAACATATGAAAATATCTAAAAAGAAAGTGAATTATTATAAAAATACATACTATAATAGTCCATTTTTAGGATACATACATACATAATATTTTCATCATGGCATTTCTGTACATTATTAGTTTCCAAACAAAATCAATGACCACAACATAAGCATTATTATTATCGTTGAATATTTTTGTGTTACACGGATTTTCAGTTAAATTTTTCACATTTTAATTTCAAATTTCGAATGCGTCTTCATAATTTATATCAATAAATTATCTGTCATATTATTATGTCAATGTCAAATTGTAATTTAGATAGATGTTGCCAGAATAATGACGTCGGTGCGATATTTCAATACCGATAACGGTTTTTATAATACCCGCTACTTTTAGCAATCATAATAATAGTTGTATGGATTCTGCAAAATCAAAAACCGTTGATCTTTATAACGAGTTTGATAAATGTCGCACAAACATGAACAGATGGGGAATATCTTAAATTTCCAAGTAGAAATTCAATATTATGGACCGATTGTTTCTAAAGGGTCGTTCACATTTTTTCACTGATCACTTCGGATGATCCTCCAAGATGAATAGGTGTGAACGGGCGTTTCATCACAGAGATTACCACTCATCATAATAATTTGATGAAAGGTCCTTTCACTGAAACGACCATAAACAAGTTTTCTATTCTTATTTGTTTTATTCTCTATGAATTTGTATTGAATATCAGAATCACGTAAAAAATTATTATGCAGTCGAGAGCTACATTAATTTATTTTAAATGTTATTTTTCATTCTTGATTTTGATTAATTATTTTTGTACGAAAATACGTCAAACTACATACAACATGACTGAGAGTGTTGACATGGCAGTGAAAGCATAGGATAAACAAGTGTGAACAGACGTGTTCACTTTCGATGAAAAATATTAGGTTTTGACATTATTGTAAGTATGGACTTTGGAGTACAAAGTTTAAAGTTTTTACATAATAGATAAATAAAAATTGTATATCCAGTGGATAGCTATCCACCAGTCTTAAATGTTGGCTACACTGAAATCGCATGTTTTGTCTACGGAAAAAAGCTTGATCTTCGTTTCGTGCCACTTTAGCGTATATTTCGTGATAAATATTTATTATTATCTATCTTACTATCAGCGATGAGGTTTGCCACCCATCCTGAATGTCTTGATTTTATATTGGCACGGAGAGGACAGTTTTCATGTTTCTTACATGCAGCTGATCTGCTGGCTACCCCACTTGTGGGATGTGCCGTGATGGTATAAATAAATAAATAAAAAAAAAATATTATTTGCAAATCAAAAGATGGTATAAATAAATAAAAAAAAAAAAAATATTATTTGCAAATCAAAAGATGTTAAAATAAAATAATAAATTTATATAATTGTAAAAATATGCTTCCAGGTAAAGAAAAAAATATTGAACTCTTTGTTAAATCAATTTTTACATATATTACGAAATACTTTGCGTGAAAACAACAATCATAGCTCGAAAAATTGCGTTAGGATTTTACTTTTGTTGTTTTTCAGTTCAAAATTCCCTTTTAAGTAATTTTTGTAGTTTATTAATACATCTTCTAAATTTTTAATACATTTTAAAACAAAATATTATACATTTTTGAAGTTGATAAAATATAAATGCTTATTATAATCTGATAATGCCATCTACCGTATTTAGCTAAAAGTATTACGTGAATCGATTCTACGGAAACAAAGATGGCGGTTATGTCATCTTTCTTTCGAAGTAATCACCGCGTTATTACAGACGGTGGCCAAATTAATACAATCACTGGAAAAAATGCAACAATTATTGTATTTTTATCTGTATACAGCAAAATCGATTAATATCGGTATTTTTTTAATGGTTTTTTAACTTTTCATGGTTTTTGTTATATTTGCAACACTTTTTAAGGAAAAACGATTGGAACAAGGTATTTAGAAGGAAAATTAAGTTTTTGTGAAATTTTTTGAATAAAATGGACAAGTTAAAAATTATCGCATGTTTTCAGGTTTGTTTTTCTGATGAACCTTCTATACAAACACTTCAGGACAAGACGCAATATGTGAGAGGAAGGCCAGGTGAAAATTTTTATGAGGAATGTGTTGTCCAAAGTGTGAAGCACCCTCAATCAATAATAATCTGGTCAGTGATAAGCGGAGAGGGTAAGGGAAGGTTATATATTGTGAATGGCACGATGCGCCAAGACCAGTACATTGAAGTTTTAAAAGGGAGACTGAAACCTCAAGTGGTAGAATGGTTTCCAGATAGTAAATTCATATTTATGCATGATTCTGCACCTCGCCGCAAGGCGAAATCCGTTACTAAATTTCTAGAAGGAGAAAAAATAAAGGTATTAGACTGGCCGGGAAATTCGCCGGATCTTCATCCGATTGAAAACGTTTGGGAGGCTCTGAGAAGGGCAATTGCAAAAAAAAGGTGTCATCACCAACAAAAGATAACATATTGAAAGTATAATTCAGGCATGGCACAACACACCAGAATTAAAAACATCGCAAACAATTGTATATCTAGCATGCCCAGAAGAATATCAGCAGTAATTAAAGCTAATGGAAGTTTTACAAAATATTGATCATTTTACCATAAAATCTTTTTTATTACCAATAAAATGTTGTATATTCATAGTAAATGCATTTTATTTTTCAAAAATATATTAAATCTACCATTATATTTTAGAAAGATCTAAGGAAACTAAAAAAAAATATAATTTTATATCGTTCGAAGTCTAAAAACTGCTATAAATTCATTTGATTGTATTAATTTGGCCACCGTCTGTAATTGTAGAATATGTTCTTTGAGATAGTTGAAACAATGATTTAACAGCATAAAATTCTACGATAAGCATCCACACTTTTAAGCAAGTGAAAATAAAATTTCGGTATGTACCTGATTAGGGTTTCGGTACCTTTTTACCATAATATGGGGATTTGGTTTGTAAAACTTCATGTTTTAACATGGGGGAGGGGGGGGGGGGGTTAAACATTTTTGACATAAGTACCGTCATATTTTTAGTTAAACGTGGACGTGTCGTGTGCCAAACTTCCAGTTTTTACAACGAGATGCGATTTTCAACACTTTTTCCCATATAGGTACCTTCCTATTTTTTACCTAAATATGGGATGTCTAACTTAACAATTTTTCATCGGGAAGAGGTTTTCAGTACTTTTTTCGATGTAGGAATCAAATATGGGCATGTGGAGTATCTAACATCAAGATTTTTCATTGCAAAGAGGTATTTAGCACTTTTTTCTATCTAGGTACCTTTCTATTTTTTTACATTGAGTTTATGATGTTTTATCTCATGCATATGCACTGTTTCTTTTTTCATGTCTGTATATAACCCCGAGCGATGCCGGGTAATTAAAGCTAGTCAATAATATTTGGGTTAGTTGGAAAAGATCACGCTTTTGCGAAAATTACTGTTTTTTTCTATTTTGAATGGATTTTTTTTATATAATTATAAGTATTGTGATCAATGTACCTACTGCAAATAATGAATGAATAATTAATAATGCTGGTATTTTGAACCCGCGTTCTGAGCCTAATCCTTTGATATCCTGTATATCTGGATAGGTGAATTTTTCCCGGCATTAGACTGTTAAGTTTTTATGTGACCATGACTGATCATATTATGGATACTTCTCTGGTTGTATAATGCTGAGAAGTGTGGATGGCAATTCAGCCGCCGTGTATAAAAAAAATATCCGATTATACGAATAATGATACGATTGGCGAATCATTGTTTTAATTGGCAGAGGTTACTTTTCTTGTCCATTATTTTAAAAGAAACATTAGTTATGAAACGAATGACAAATACTTTTGTACATGAAAGTCGAAGCTTTGTTTATAAGAAAAAACATACAGATACAAATTTATATTTATTGTTTTGTTGTACAAGTAGTAAAATTACCACATTGGATTCACTGAAACAAGCGTTTCGTTTTACTAAAATTAAAAAAAAAACACACACCATCCACTTTTATTATGAATTTTTTATTAAATTTCGGTTATTATGAAATGAATGATTTAGAACTGTCCAACTGGATACGTACGTACATAAGACAAAAGCATTTATATGATTGATGCCTTATTAAATATTTTGTCTTGTATATCTAGGGGATAGTTGAAAAAAGGGGAGTTTAGTCGGAAAGATCTACATCAAGGGTGGCCAACCCGCGGCCCGCGGGCCACATGTGGCCCGTTGGGTGTCTACGTGCGGCCCGCGAAGCATCTGCACATTTTTCTAAATAATAGTCGGTACAAGTAGGTACGCATTACTTTTTTGAAAGATGTATTTTGGGAAAATATTCTTAAAGAAAGCCGGAAAATTTCGAAACAATTCAAATTCCTATACCATTTTGGAAATTTGGCGACGGGGGGGGGGTAGAAATTTTAAGGTGAAGTAAAATTATCACATGTTCCATATAATTATGGAGTATATTATTGTTGTGCATTGAAATTTGGCCCGGTAGGAAATCTTATTCTGAAATTTGGCCAGGCTATTGAAAAGGTTGGCCACCCATGATCTACATAATATGACCATCGATGCAGTCAAATGCCTGAAAAATTTAAAATACTTAAAAACGCGAGAGACGTCTCTCTCGCGTTTGTTTAAGCTTTCGAATATGTCTAAAAAAAATTACAGAATAAGAAACTCTACTTTCAATTTCTTCAGTTACAAATAATATATACCTACAAATCATAATAATATTTTTCACTAGGTATTTAATGTTTATGTTTTAAACCAAATAATTATTAAGTTTAGGTCAAACGAGCTTTGATAGCAAAGCTCATCATTCATAACACACTATGTACCAATGTCAAAGTTTGCAAATTACTATTACTATTATTATTATAACTACTTACTGGAAATAATATAGGCATCTAGTTATTAAGTAGATACTAGAACACTTGAGATTCAAAAGCTGTTAAGCCCAAAATTCAATTATTGATCTCTGTCTTTATAGTATTTAGGTACATTTCTTTTATATAATTTGTATTTTACTTATGTCTTTATTTCTAAGGGTTAGCTGGAAGAGATTGTTTGACCAATAAGCCCGTCTTCTAGCATTTTACCATTTCATTTAATAATCGTTTTATTAAAATATGTATAAAAAAAAATAATAGTTTAAAATCTCTGAAAGATAACCTTTTAACCTGATGAAAGAATTTTGTTTTTGTATATTTTGTGTCTTTTGTTCGGAAAAAAGTATTTGTATTTTAAAGAATAAAATTGCTGAAATAACAAAATATGCTTATGATTTATTAGGTTTCTATCCTCCAACAAGTTTTTATTTCTCTATATACATAATACTGCTACTGATCTATACACAAATGTTTTCTGATCTCTATAGTCCATTGGTGTGTTGTATCTAATTTCTTTATAATGATGTCTTAATTTGTATTTTGCACATAATATGTTACTGATTGTACTGTCAGCCTCGACACGGGCTTAAGTCTATAAGAAGTGGCAAAGTTTAATTAGTTTTATTGGCATATTATGGATATTTGAATTGTATTTGATTGTGTAAGCTTATTTGAGGAAATAAACGAATTTGAATTTATATCCTTTGATTCTAGAGTCTTCGCATTTATATTACATACATATACAGGGATACACAAATACATATATGATTAAATTATGTTACTTCAGTTGTTTTATAATATGTATGTATATGTGTGCGGTTCTTAGTTTTGTAAGTAACTCACAAACTTTGGTAATATATATTATTTTAGTATCTCAACGCAAATGTATTAAAACAATAGACAATAACATACTGACTTTGTTGGTTTTATTGCGAAACCGAATAATTAATCTTTTCTTTTCTTTTTTCCATCTAGTTTATACACTCAAAATGTTCCTCTCTTGGTGAAGGCAAATAGGATGGAACGACCATTCTATAATATAAGATGTACCTATCCTAATACACTTTTTTTCCTTCCTCGAAATTTCATTCGAAATGGTGGTTGTTACATGTATATGTGTAGTGCATTGTATTTATGTGTATCGTCGTGTTAGTACCCATAATACAAGATTCATTTCTTAATATGGGACTAGCTCGGTCTGTGTGAATTGTTTATTTAAAAAAAAATGTATCCGGGTTTTGTTTGTTATAAACCCAAATACAACCTTATACACCTTTCACAGAAACCTACTAAAAGCTTGCGTCGTGAAAGGGGAGTTTGCCGGTACCTGGTATCGAACCACGGATCCCTTGTTCACGAGGCCGAGACTCTACCTCCAGGCTACCGACGAACTCATGTTATGTTAAATTCTTTGAAAATCATGGAAAAGTTTCCAATACTTGTAAATAAGAAAGAAAGAGATCGTGTGTTAAATATCCCATTAAAAGTAATTAAATATACTGTTTTTAGATTTACTTCATACCTAGAACTTTATTAAAGTGATTCGAGTTTGAAAAGTTTGACATCGAATGTTGAAACCCATTTCGATGTCTTTGTTGGAGTTTGACAAAGACATCGAATGTTGAAACCCGGGTCACTTTAATCATTTACTAGTCAAACTACAAACTGTAACAATAATATGTTATATTATAGTTTATACAAATCTATTTTAAGTAATTAATCTAATATATAAAAGGAAGACGTGTGTGTTACAACACTTATAACTCAAGAATGGCTGTACCGATTTGAATGATCTCTGATTTGTTGGATTCTTCTCCGCCCGGAATAAACTATAGGCTATTAAAACATCTTACAAATTCACGGGAAGAAAAAATATGAAGAAAATTATTTACGCCATACATTTTTAATTTCAAAAATAAAAACAATATGGAGAGTTATTGCGCTGTTAGCGCCCCCACGTCGCCTGTTGCATTGTGCTAAAATAATCCGTAGGTTCTGCTATATTAAGAACCAAATTACTAAAACTAATATGAACGAAATGTGTACTAATATTTGTTTACTATAAATCGGTAGTTACATGGCAATAGGTTGTATCTCACTAAAACATAATTTTACAGGAGAGCAAAAACAAAGTTTGCAAAAGAGATATTTCAGCCAAATTTCGAGCATTATATTATTATATCAAAATCAAGGTAATTATTATTTCTACAAGATAGATGTAACATTCTCTTAATAATTTCTTCTACAAGATGTATGTAACATTCACTAAATAATTTCTTGCAGTATAAAAATATTTGAGTTTTTTTGCCATGTTGATGAAAACAATCTTTCTACATGTCAATAAGTTACGTCTTTTCTCTCTTTATTCTGACTATAAAGAGACATATCCTTTTGCCACATCAAATATTACACTATTTTGAGCATTTTATGGAACAAACTTGAAAACGCAAAAAATGCGAGATACAACCTATTGCCATGTAACTACCGAATTATTCGACTAATATTTATGTATCGATAGATCTTCTATCACATAAATGTGGACGTGCACAGATTATATTTGAAATTGTATTTTATTTTTGCAGATGGAAAATTATTATTGAACCAAAAATTGTGCTATTAAAGATGAAAATAAGAATGTGTTCATGTAGGTAGTTCTGATGCAAGATTGTGTAGTGAAATTTGCAGACAGAGAAGAAAAATTACGAAGAAAATTATTTACGCCATACATTTTTAATTTCAATAAAAAATGCAATATGGAGAATTATACAAAATCAACAATGAAGTTTTTTTTTATAGATTGGCCTATTTATATGATAATTTTTCTATACATTCTCAAATAAGAATCGTTATCCATACAATTTAACATCTGTAGTTCTGATATTTCAATTATTTAAAAAATCATGGAAAGAATTTTTATAAATTTTAAATGAATAGGTAAAATCTACCTGAAAAAAAATTAGTACTTACATAATTATATTACGTACTGCAGATAATTTATAAACAAATCTGAGTTAAGTATAATTGTTCATGTCGGTGTGGCGCGGAGCTCTTTCCTTTGAGTCACGAGGTCCCGGGTTCGATTCCCGGACAGGGCAAAGTGAAGAATGACCTTTTTCAAATTGTCCTGGGTCTGGGTGTTACATATATATGTATATAGTGCATTGTATATGTGTGTATCGTCGCGTTAGTACCCATAATCAAGATTCATCTAAATTTGGGACTAGCTCGATGTGTGTGAATTGTCTATGTAAAAAAAATGAATGTAACTTTCGCAGTTTAGCGGCCCCACCCGTTGTCGAGTACTTTTTTTCCATAGAAAAGGTAATATTTTTGAAACTTGAGGAAATTGTTGCCATATGTAGAATTATTTTAATTTGCCGGCAAAAAAAATCCACTTCGAAAATTAATTTCCTAAAATTCCGTACATATTACTCGACAACGGGTGGGGCCGCTCAAGTTTCATAGTTGCGAATTTTTTTTCCTATAAAAGAATTTTCCAAAAATTTGGTGACCAAAAAATAATTCACCATATGGCAACAATTTCCTCAAGTTTCGAAAATATTACTTTTTTTATGGAAAAAAGTACTCGACAACGGGTGGGGCCGCTAAACTGCGAAAGTTACAAATTATATTTTTTTACACTCTCCCTTCGATGACACACTGACAATTACGGGAGTTTGTAAAGAGATTAATAACATTAATCATTCATAAAGTCAGTGGGAGAGGGCAGAAGATAGGGCAGGTGTCGAACATGTGTGTTGAAAGGCTTGGTTTGGAGTGGCCAGAGGTCCTGGAAGCAGCGGTGGACAGTTATCTCTGGAGGAGATACTTAGGGGCAATGGGCCCCCGACCGAACTAGGACAAGGGGAAGAAGATGTATGTATGAAATCGTTCATTGATTCTTAGGCGGTACGAAGTTCGCCGGGCCAGCTAGTTAATTAATAAAACTAAAATTAATAAAACTCTGTAATTAATAAAACTCTGTAAAAAATAAAAATAATTTATTTCCTTTATTTTCCCTTTGAATCTCGAAATTCCGAATTCGATTCCTGGCAAAAGACTAATATTGTTCTGGGTCTAGGTATTATTTTCGTGTATGTATTTACTGCATTGCATATTTGCGAGTATGTGTGTACACAGAGAAAAATATTCACAACGAATCATTGGTACGTACTTTCAGATTAGGACCAGAGATAGTACAAACGATTCATTAGTACGAATCTGTAATATTAACCTATTACACTATTGCAAACAAGTATTTGGTAATCTGATAGTATGTACGTACCAATGATTCGTTGTGAAATTTCGTTAGTATTTTTCTCAGTGTGGGTCTGGGTGTTACATGTTAATGTTTTAAGCGTATTGCATATCGTGGGTTCAATGCTAGAACTAGTCAAAAAGATCATTTTGAATTTTATATTTTCGATGTTTGCCTTTAATGTTTTGAGTAATTTCTAGTAATAATTATGAATTGAGAGGCTTCCTTATACTGTTATCAAAGTGTTTCAATATAATATATATATATATGAAGAATGGTCCTGATGAGACACATGCGCCAATGTCGAAACATAACATCTCTTCGACAAATCCAAACTGCATATTCCGGTGACGGGCCGAGCCTCGTTCCGTATGCAAAGGCATGAGCCAAGTCTCTGCCCGACTGTACGCAGTGAAATGGAGTAAAACCTTCACCTTCATACTGTCTCCTGCGTAAAATCAAATGATCTTCATAATATGCGATGCTCCTCGCATACTGGATTTGATGTTGTGTCGGCCATTATGTAAGATGGTCCTGATGAGACACATGCGCCAATGTCGAAACATAACATCTCTTCGACAAATCCAAACTGCATATTCCGGTGACGGGCCGAGCCTCGTTCCGTATGCAAAGGCATGAGCCAAGTCTCTGCCCGACTGTACGCAGTGAAATGGAGTAAAACCTTCACCTTCATATATATATATATATATATATATATATATATATATATATATATATAAATATTAATTACTATCCTTCTGATTGTAATGTTATGATTTATCCATTAACTCAAAACTATTTTTTTTGAGTTATCTAGTTCTAGCATTGAATCCACAATATGTATGAAGTGTGTATCATCGTGTTTTACTCATAATAGAAGAACCATTACTTTGTTTAGGACTTACTCAATTTGTCTAAATTGTCTATAAATGTTGTGCTATTGGTACGGAGAGGACAATGTATAATATATTAATTATAACATGTAGTTAATCCGCTGGCTACACCACTTGCACGATATCGCGTTATGGTTAAGATAGAGTATATTAATTAATTAATTAATTTTATAGAGACACACACAGTAGGTTGACAAAACATATATGAAAAATAAAAAGAGAGAAAAATGTTGATCTGATCAGGCCAACACACCAATTAGGCATGTCAACAGCATATTATACTCCACTGATTAAATTATTTTATTTTATTTTTTCCAAAAATATTACAAAAAAAATAACATAAAAACATCATTATGGAATATAGGTACTGTATATATTTTTCTATTTATATGTAAATTTTATGATTTTTTATTAAAGGCTTATAGCCGTTTATTGTGTAAAAATAATAAAATATACCTAGGTATATTGAAACAAAATCTATACAAAACGGCAACATTAGGGATATAGAAACAGCGTTTGACATATTCAAGTTGATATATGTAATAACTAAAAACCTGTTGTTCCATATTGGCCGATATCACTCGGAAATAAATGAATGCCCTTAATAAGAATAGAATAGAATAATTAACAAAGAAGACAATCGTTCTATGTTCATTAAATTAGCGAATATCTAAGTTCAGTAAATTATGTACCTATTTATTCACAGCAAAGCTGAAACAAAACTTAACTTATCCCATGCATGTATCTATGTAATTATATAATATACATATTATTTCTGTAGGTTATTCATTTCATAACTAAACTTTATGAAGCTTTTGATAGGTAGATACATAGAAGTGTAATCAACGCGCTAATGAAACACTACTGCTATCACTCTCTTATAATACAAATGTACTAAAGTAGATATTGTAATAAATATCTAACTAGCTGACCCAGAGAACTTCGTGCCGCCTAACAATCAATAAATGATTACTATTTTTAATCACTTTACAAACTCCCGTAATTGTCCATGTGTGACATCGTATAGTGAAAAAAAAATCATTTAGGGTTGAATAATTATATTTATCTCAGATTTTGTTTATCTATTGTTTGTAATATATGTAGGTATTAATTTATTTTTCAGGTGGATACCTATTCATTTTAAATTTATAAAATTTCTTAACTATGATTTTTTCAAAATTGAAATGTCAGAATCACACATGTTAAATTGTATGGATAACGATTCTAATTTGAAAATGTATGCAAAAATTATTCTATAAAATAGGCCAATGTATAAAAAACATCATCGTTGATTTTGAATAGTTCTCCATAATTCATTTTTCATTGAAATCAAAAATGTATGGAGTAAATAATTTTCTTCGTTATTTTTCTTGCCGTGAATTTATAAGATACTTTAATAGCCTATCGGCTATCCGGGGCGGAAAAGAATCCGACAAATCAGAAATCATTCAAATCGGTACAGCCATTCTTAAGTTATAAATGGTGTAACTGACACCACTTTCTTTTATATATATATATATATATATTTATAGATAGATAGAAGGTATATATATAGGTATAATAACAATATTCAAAACAAAACCATCTCGGCCTTCTACCATCAGAATGATGGATGACTTCAGAAGGATATTGTTATACCTAACTACACATACGTATTCTATCATCATACAATATTCATAATATTATAGCATAGTACATTTTAATATTCAGTAGAATGTATTGAGTACAGTAATCATAATATTATTTCTGAATAATAATAATAATATTTAGTAGCAGTTATATTATAGCAGTACTAGTTTATTTGATTTTCACTGAAAACTTTATTTTCCAACACAAAGACAAAAATATGACGAAAAATATTTTCATAAAGTCCAGGAAATTTTATTGTCTCATTATTGTCTACGATAACGCCGTTGTAGACATTTGAAAACAAAAGATTTATTATTTCATTCCGGGACATTAGAAGAATGAAAATTGTAACAATATGGTGTTTTGTTACAACATTGGTATAATTGCCTAAGTTTCTAAATCATTGGCTCTCAATCTTATGTTGATTTACGCTCATTGCTATTTCTAAAATTAATGTAAGTACCTACTTCTGCGAGGGTATATCTAATATTTTTAAAGTTCCATGTTTAACCTTCTGCAGCTGAGGTGGTAGTCTACCAGACACCACATATCAGAAAATTGTCCTTAACATGTATATATTTATAGTTATGATCCCGGCACGCTTAGTACCTTAATATTTCGTCAACGTGGAGGGATCAGTTAGCAATGAGCGGTTGAGATGAGTGTAGGTTCTGTGCTACAGCAAGGAGGTGTCTACTAGTCTACCACGTCAGTGTTAAGGTATGTGTCTGTGAATCTACCACGTCAGTAAAATTGAAAAAAAACCAAAGTGTCTCCCAGGCTACAGGTCAGTAAGACCGTTTTTAGATGTTATTATTTCATAGTAAACTTATGTTATTTGTATGTTATGTATAGTTGTCGGTATAATGCATCGGTGTATAGGTGCGTACATGGCGATGGCCGGGTTTGAATTTCAGGTGCATACCTATAGAGATGATGTGATGATGATGGCCTGTATTTTGCCTTTATTTCTCCCTTCCGTAAAATAAAATAATAATCTTTATTCAACAACAAAATATTTACAAAAATATTTGTCAATGGTAATAAGTGCCTACTTAATGGGTATTGGTCAGCTTCATCCTCTCGGTTTTTGTGGATGAAATTGATAAAAAATGCTCGATATATTCTTGCTTCTATAAATTGTTTTATATCAAGCGAGTGATAATAGCGACAGTTAAATGAAAAGAAGTACGTTTTTATTGAATATGTCACGTAGTTTAGTATCAGATCACATGAAGGCGCGAGCGTATAATGAAAGACTGCCAAGAGAACTGCGAATAACAGTGAGCAGAGTTTTGGGCAAAAATCTGCATCTTCCACCTCCAAAATCACAATCTACTTCTACAATTGCACAAAAGTTTTGTCATATTTGCTCAACAAAAATAAAAAGACAAACCAAATACATATGTTGTGATTGTTTCAAGCCGATTTGCCTGCAATGCTCAAAGCCAAAATGTGAACTATGTCAAGAAAAAATGTAAAAACTTAAAGCTGTATATTTTTTTATTTGACCATAAAATTTTATTCAAATTTTTATCTATGATTACTATAAGTGTAAATTTTAATAATAAATGCAAATAGTTGTTATTTTTTGGTTATGTTATTTTTGAAAATATTTTTTTAGTAGTCGGTTGATTTTGCGAACTGATTTTGACCAAAAACAATAAATGGTGTTATTAATAGAAAAATGTTGTTTTTTCTACATTTAACTGAATAGAAATATAAAATATGAATAAATTTATTAGACAATAGCAATTAATTAGGTATTAAATACTAGTTTGACAAAAAACAATGACGTTAAAATGGTGTCCAACAGTCTACCACGTCAGTAAATTTGTGAAATTTAAGGCACGTCAGTTGCAGAAGGTTAAACCAACAAAACTATTTGGCAGTGCACGATTTTGAATTCTTAAACTTATTTTTGAAAATATCGATATGACAACTAAATTTGTAAAATCTTCTTCTTCTTTCTGTGCCATATCAAGTCCCTCCGACGTTGCCGATCACTCCGGCGAAAACCTCCCTGTCCACTCTCTAATGTTTAAAATCTTCTAATTTTTAAAAAAATCTTTGAACAGTTATTCGGAAAAACATCTCACTATTTAAAATCATTGACATGTTTCTAAGCTGACAACTTTCAATTTGTTTGGCGGCCATTGCAACTTTAAGTTACTAAAGCGTCCTTTAATTGTCTCCCAGTTTTTTACCGCAATCTTGGGATCGTCCACGTTGAGAAACACTGACCTAAATGTTAAATTTGAACTTTAAAGTACGGAATAGTTGCTATTTAAGCCTACAAAAGAAAGAAAGAAACAAACAAACAAACAGGGCCGGTTATCCGTATTTTGAATGTTTAGAATGTTTTATTGCTTCTAGGCGGTGTAAACATACTAAATTTGTATGTCTGTTGTATGTAGTAATTAAAACATTGTTTTTTCAAAACAGACAGTAAGACCTTCTATTGTTTCAAATCGAAACATTGATGCGACATTGTAAAACATATAAAATGTACGTAAAAACATCATTGAAAATAAATTGTAGGTATCAAATCAAAATATTGACTCGTAGGAAAAATTGGAAACAAGTGTTTAATTTCTTTCATCCTGATGTAAAATCTTGTCAAATTTCTTAAAAATGTCTCTTAAGTTCATTTATATGAGTATTGTCTTAGTTTAAGTGGCGATTTTGACATATTTTCCAAATACCTTGTTATTGGGTTTGTCGATTTTTAAATTTCAAAATAGTTGTCAAAAATTTCTATTGTGTAACGAGGCTAAGCGTAAATATAAAAAAAAAATCACAACATAAAATTCAATTAAAACCTTATATTAAAGCATATCAAATAATTTGAAAAAAAAACAGCACCTCCAGCCAGCAATAATATTACCTATTCAATGATTCTCACTATTTTTTGGTTTCCCTGAAGACGCATACAAGCAGAGGCGAAAACTTTCGGTTTTAGTATATAACAATTATAATTTTGTTTTTTTGGAAATTTAAATATTGTTTTTATATTATTTATTTATTTATTGATCGTGTCGGAACCCAGAAAAAGACACTGACCTCCGGTACTGTGTAGAACGCACAGCAGATGGAGATGCGTCAAAAATATCCTCCATAGTGCATGTGACAGGGCACAATGGACACTCACATATTTTCATTTAATCAAAACGAAAAAAACTAAATCACTTGTTGCTTTATACAGTATTTTGTGCTTGTGAATTTTTCAATTTGTGTGAACATCTTAATCTGACACATTCAATGGAAGTATGGGACAGTTTTGCATCTATGTTACGTATTTATAGCAAGGGGTGTACACTGAACATATACCTAATAAAAGTATATTAACATCATGTTGTAGGAAGAACTGTGTGCTTAGTTTTACATTTTAACGTTATAATAACGTGTATTTTTGCAACCCTGTAGTGACTCCAAAAAATTTGTTATTTGTAGTAGACAGATTAAAAACATATGGACTTAGACAAAATATCAAATTTGCACATATTTTTTAACATACATAGACAATTCAAACAGATTGATCTAGTCCCAAACTTAAATTAACCTTGTATTATGGGTTGTAACGCGATAATACACACATATTTAATGCACTAAACATATTAACATGTAACACCTAGAACCAAGACAATTTGAAAAAGGTCATTATTTTTTTCAATTTATTTTATTTATCTTAAAGAAACAAGTGTTTCGCTCATAAGATTACAAAGAAATAAATCTTACAACTAGGAAAATAAACAATATGCATAAATATAAAACCAAATTAAATTATTATATTTATACATTAATGGCATCAGCCTCTAATGTGTTAGTTACAATTTTACTAAAAATAGCAAATATTAATTATTCACTTAACCCTGACCGGAAATCAAATCCATGACCTCCTGACTCAAAGACAAGAGCGTTACCTCTGCGCCACACCGGCCGACTATATTGATTTTTTTGCTTTTTTTTAAATTGCACGGAAAAATGTTAATCACGTTTTTCTGTAAGTTTTTGAGTGTACTGTAAAATGCAAGTATCTGCAATAGCATGTGCAAGATAATAAATATTAACAATCTAGCAATGAAGCGTGCTACCTATTCTGAATAAAAAAAAAATCTGAATGGAGAGGACAATCTGCATATTTATTATATGTAGTTATTTTACTGTCTTCCCCAACTGTGGGATATGCCGTGATGGAATTTTTATAATAGTTATACATTTTTTATTTCAATTTATTATTTCTTTCTTTATGACTGTAAATAGAATCTATCAGCGACCATTGGATAGTGAAAAAACAACTGCGTATACTCATAATAAAAACAAAGTTAGTCTTTTTCGTCCCTTAATAAATGAGCATTCAGGACAGTTGACTATTTCATTGCTGATTTTTTATTATTTAAAAATATTTAAATATAATTTATACCGTACACTAAAATCAATGTGAAATTACAAAGCGCTAACATTCCACAAGATATACGAAAATTCGCTAAAAAAGCATGTGACCTACATAGATATGTTCTCTCTTCTAGATATTCATAACATTTCAAATATCTATTCAAATTCGTTTATTTCCTCAAATATTCAATCTATAAATTGAATGATTTGAAAATTAAATAAATAATGAGGTTACCGGCGGGTGTTTTATAATTAGTCGAATATATATAATTATATTATTAAGTATTAATTGACGATTTTCCGCTTTGATTTGACCACATTTCATCGGCCAAGTGACTCTTTAATTAACATAATATTATTTGTGAACGATATTTTGTAATAATGTGTCAAGTCACATAATCGCAAAATAAAACAGTTTTTGTCATAATTTTAACCTTAAAATAGTACTGTTATTAATTGTTAATTGTTAAAATAATTTTGTGGCTGAATTTCTAATGGTAATTGGCCAAATGCACTATTATTTTATTCATCAAGTTTTTAACTATCTGAACGACTCTTATTTGCATTACACTGTTTTTATGACTATGAATCAGAGCTGCGTATAAAAAATTCATGGCAAGAGGTTATGTATATAATATTGGAGTCGATAATCTGAATTGAGAAGTCTGCATTCTGCTTTGTGCTTCTGGAAGAAAGATTGAAGATTGATCGGGTTGGAGACTCAATACAGATCAATAATTTATTATCATATTTTTCATCTTAATATTTTATTAGACCCAAAGGCCTGTTCATGCAGGAAGGGCCTCTGGCAATGAGCAGGGCCAACTATTTTTCTATCGTTTCGGAAATCTTCCTGTTGGGCACCATTCCTCATGTAGTTCACGTAGGAAAATATTTGGAACTCTGGTCCTTCTCCTATTTTAGACATGTTCGTTCCAATATCACCGCCATTGTCTTCCCCACCTAAAGCTTCACACATCTCTTTAGTTGCAGTATTTCTGACACAATCTCAAAGTTTTTTTTTTTAACAATAGCACATAAAGTTTGCATCTCTGTGGTTCATAACATAATTATGTACTTTTGGGTTTGGTTGTATCTGCCCTATTTTTTATGCCATGCGTAAGTATTGAGCGCACACAATAAAATTATTTTGTATTCACAAATTTAATGAGTCTGAAACTGATGTTGATTAAAACATTGTAGCTTTACTTTGAACATTATATTAGCATATTGTTTAGTTTAATAAATAATTTATGCATATCAAATCAATTTATTATACCTACCTCTATAATTTGAAGTGTTCATGGATAACACATACCAAAGCATTTACTCTGTGCCGAAAATGACTGAGCCAAACTCACATCAATCAATAATATTAATTGAATATGGTTAAATTTATTACTTAGAGGTGAATAACTAAAACTCCTACTGCCTATCGCGACATAATTTCTATCTCGACTGTAATGTATGATTAAATTACACATCACTCACAAACAGCGATTAGTGTTAAAAAGAATACATAATTAACTGAAATTATATGAGATTATTTTTATTTTTTTATTTTTATTTTCCTTTATTGGCATTTCTACAGGTTTTTACATAAATATAGTATAAAACAATTAGGTATAGTATTAACCCAATTACAGAATGCACAAATGTTTACAAATACTGTATATGATTAAGATTCCCAGATTAAAAGTACCCATCTATGTAACCCAAAAATAAAAAACCCAAAACAATAACTTTAAAAATTCGAAAAAAAAATTTAAAATAGTTACAGAACTAAAAATACATTACATAGTCACCATAAAATAATATAAAAATAATAAGCGTTAATGTAAGAAGCGCAAGATTCAATACGCCAAAAAATAATATGTAATAGTGACAAATAAAAGTAAAAGTAAATAGTTAAAATTAAAACAATGTTTATAAAAATAATACTAAAAACATCAGCTAAAAATAAAAATAATAATCAAAGATTAAAAAAAAAAAATATAAACATATACATAAAATAAAAACAATGGTCATTAGGAAAGGGAAGTATAGGAGACTCATCCCAAAGAAGGGATAAAGAAGGGATAATAGTTTCCAAACTGCACCATCAACTCATCACCGCCGACTTAATACCAGACTTAAACTGTGAAAGAGTGGAGCCGAAAATATCAACCCCCTGAAATGCGCAATTGTAGCTCTCACAGGAACGGCGAAGAAAACTATTATGGTTTATAATGTGAGAAAAAAATGTCTTTTATGTAAAAAAAATGTGACTTGATTACGTGGAACAATTCCTTAAGGAGGGCCACGACGTGTTAAGTAGGAGTCATTGGCGTACATGTATCAAAAATTGTATGAATGTATGTAGAAGAAGCGAAAGAAGTAAAAGAGGATAGATCTCTACCATGTCACAGTGTACAGTGAAAGATGATAATAATAAAAACAATTATGATCATCAATATATATTTTCTAACTGCATACTATTGGATAACCTATCATAGAAATAGACCCATATTAGTAAGTTTTTAATTTTGATTTCAACGAGAAACGATTTTATTTCCCTCTATAGTACATACAAAGGTTTATTGATAAATTAATATCACGTGTATTTATTCGCAAACATAATATATAGTTTCAAAGGACCCCATAGAATAGTGGCACTTAGTAGGTATCTAGAATAGTTTGTTAGTTTCAAAATGAACCCATATCAAAATGCAATGTACATTTTCGGTTCACTCGCTTTGCGGGCAACCCAATATTCCCAATCGAACTCGAGTAGGCTCTCCGTGTGGAAACCTATCCTATACTATTACAACAGTCATGTTTCTAATGATAGAATGGTAGGTACATGATCAAAAAGAACAATAACATTTTTTTTTAAACGGCTGATGCCTTTTTCATAAAAGAATATTATAAAACAAAACAAAAAATAAACATTTCGCACCCAAAAAAAACAAGCATTTACAAACTATATAAATAAAAACTTGATAATAAAATAAGGTTATACATATTGCCATCTTTAAAAATTATAATTTTGTGGTGATATTTATGAATGACGTGTAAAAATGATAAATCTTGATGACAATTTTTTGTGTACATTATTGATAATAAGAATCATTATCATGATAGAATTTTGGGTGAATGTGAAAAAAACTACTGCATTCAATATTAAAAATCACTTTTAATATCAAGGATTTTTTTACACATGGTGAAAACAGTAAATGAAGTGTTTGCTTTAACCATACATACTGTTTTCTCCATATAAATATCATAATCTTCAAGACATTTGAAGGTAGAACTTGTTCATGCTTGATACTTTACGAATAATCGTATTTTCAGGGATATTTGAAATCTTGCAAGAAAGAGACGAATAAATAGATCATTATAAATAAATCACTGCTATTTTTCACATCCACTTTTTTAAGTTCCCGCATAAATATATACCGTGCCTTCACTTACACATTACATCCACGTGTATATAGAAAAGGTAGATAGAGATAGATAGATACATTGTAGTAGTAGAAGTAGTAGTACTAATAATAATAATATTGAATGTGAATGCCGCCATCTCACCGGAAGATTGACCGGATTGACAGGTGGGGCTATTATTAGTGGCAACCCTCGTTCAGGGGCCAAACTATTACTGCCTGTACCTAGTATACTCACAGTAACTATTATTCTTCTCGATACTCGGTACCCGATATCCAATACTCGGTATGTTGTAGGTCCCCGCTCTACTCTACTTTTGAGACAGACTTATATATTGAGACATGCGTCGCAGACTAGTCTTCTTCTTCTAAGAGTGCCGTATGAGATCCTTCCGACGTTATCTATTACCGTGGAGAAAGCTTTTTCATCTGTACAATCTGGAATAACTGTATACCGTAATAACTAGTCTGGAAGATAAATTCTGTACCTGAGAGCCATTAGGACTCAAGTGCATTTTTAACAAAAATGCCAAAGTTACGAAAAAAGCGGAAATAACTCAACCAGTCGTGAGTCTTAAGTTCAGAAATGCTTAGGGTCTATACTTTAGGGTCTATGTAATAAGCTGTATATACTATATACAGCTTATAACTAGTAAAATGTTGAGATTTTTTCGATTAAAAAATTGAATTTGAAAATGGCATTTTAGCACTTAAGACTAAACGGCTCTCAGGTACAGAATTAATTGTTTCTTTTATACAAAATATTTCAAACATTTTTCTTAAAATTAGGAAAATAAACTCATGCAATTTTTTTTGTATTTATATATCTGGACGTACTATGAGTTGCTGGTAAATAATATTTTACTAATAATTCGACATGATAGTTTATTTGAAACCTGAATGTATTTAGGTAAGTAGGTACTATCAACTGCTGATTGTGTCACATTTAATTCGTTAAAAGTTACATTATATGAAAATTATTTTTTAACTATGTTTTCATCACGTATTCGGTAAACGACTCATCTCGGGAAAATAACTTAAAACCTTATATGTATACCTACGTCTTTAAATACTATATTTACTTGTATGTGTTCTCCTATAACAGTGATCGGAAAGTGCGGTTTGTTGATCCATTTAATGGCGGATCTAGCTCAAATATCAAACCAACGAAATTCTCATTTTATCTCAAGCATAAGTTTTATTGAAAGTAAACTGAGAAATCATATTATTGATATTTATTTATTTATTTTTACAATATTAAAGAATCAAACAGTCATTATAAACCTGTAATGAAGTTTAAAATTAGACACAAAACATTCAAGTTTATTTTAATTTCTACTACTGTTAGAACAATTATGACATATTCGAGTTCGTCGGTAGCCTGGAGGTAGAGTCTCGGCTTCGTGAACAAGGGGTCGGAGGTTCGATCCCGGGTGCCGGCAAACTCCCCTTTCACGACACAAGCTTTTAGCTTACTGTGAAAGGTGTATAAGGTTGTATTTGGGTTTATAACAAAACCCAGATATATCTTTTAAAAAAAAAAAAAATATCTCACAAGTAGGTATAACAGCCAGCGGACCAACTGCAAGTATTACACACCCAAATTGTCCACTTCATGCCAATTAAAAACGCCTGATTGCTTAATTTTAGGCCTTATTGTCTTAAAGTGATTTAAAAAAATATCTGCTTCTAATAAGACCCTCGAAAGCTTACGGAAAAGAGTAAGAGACTATTTATTTACATTATACAAACCTGACGTATTCAAACGTTCCAAGGTGAAGAAAATTTCTTAACTATTTAATAGTTTACAGTAAGTGTTTGTCAGTCACTGTCATGATTTTAATGTATAGATCAGGGATGTTGCGGATGTCGATTTTTACACATCCGCGGATGTGAATGCGGATGCGGATTTTTGAAGGCTCGCATCCGCGGATGCGAATGCGAATGCGGATGTTCAAGATGTTATAGAAATAAACTATCTTAATTGGTAGGCCCCACTGTCAAATACCTATGTGACGAAATTGTTGCTACAATAATATTATGGATTTTTTGGCGAAATATTTTTTTTCTTTTTTGTTATTTGCAAAAATAAATTAAACCCGGCAAAATTAAAAACGTATCGGATCTTGTCACCAATTTTTTCGTCCCCATTGGTTAATGTCAAGTGCGAACGGCACGCGCCATTCGCCGGCCCCGCCCCATTTCTTTCTTGTCGCAAATTGTCTTACATCCGCATCCGCATGAACATCGGCATCGATTATTGCGGATGCGGATGCAGATGTCCAAATACATGCGGAAGCTCCGCATTTGCGGATGCGGATGCGAATATTCGCAACATCCCTGGTATAGATTATCATCATTTTATTTTAACTTTACATAAAATATTTCGTAAATATGACTCTTAATCAGTGCTTCCAAAGTCTGAAGTATGAAGTATCATAATAGATTTTCAATTTATTTTTAAACATTGTAATGTTAATCCTATTGGGCTCTTTGGCGTAATGGTTTGCCGACCACTACCCTGTATAGGTATACTACAAAGTTCCTGTTATACCAACTTAATGTAAGTATAAGCTCCTCTCATCAACAATCTACAACAGGAACCATGCAAGTCATTCTGTACAAATTACACCCTATTTTTTATTATCATTACTAGCGCTACACTGTTTACCTTTTTGAGTTTATCCATTTTGACCTGATGTCCTATTTATTTTATATTATTTTTTTAGCATAGTATCAGAAATAAAAAAATTCGAATGTTTGAAGGCTTATAATTCCAAGAAACTGTGCATTTTGAAAATTATTCCTTATTATAACTGTGGCATATTTCATAACTTAATGAATTTGCATGCAAAAAATCCAGGTTAAAATCATTCCGATAAATGTTTTGATAAAATTTCATATTTACAAAAATAATTCTTGAAAAGAAAAACATCGTATTTACTTTGTGGATTTTCCGGTAAAGAAAACTCTTCCACTCCTTGAGTATCCTATAAAAAGCAGGCGTAAAAAGTCACGCCTACGAAAGGAATGTGGAATGAAAGTTGGTGTTATAACAAAGGTGAATGTAAATAAGTTAAGATGGTTTGGGCACGTGGAAAGAATGAATGAGGACAGAATGACTAAGAAGATATATTTGGCTTGTATGTCTTAGTAATTGTATGTCAGTGACGGAAGCGAAAGATGTATGAAAGGATAGAAGGAAGTGGCGCTCGATCCTTTCTGCCTACCCCGCGAGGGAAGCGGCGTGATGGTATGTATGTATGTACTATGTATGTAGCAGTGGCGGGACCAGACCTTTTATATTGGGCATGCTTTCGAAATGTTTTTTTTTTTATTATTTCCACAATTCGGTATACGAATTTAAGAAAATACCCGACTCACCAAATTTCTTCTGCTCCGTCGCCAAAATTTCAATTTAGTATAGGAATTTGAGATATATCACGATCTCATCGTTTTTGTATATCAATTTCAGACAATATCCAACTTTTTGCTAGGCATGCGGTGCTTTTTTGCATGTATGGAAAGCACGCCACTGGTATGTAGGTATGTATGTACAATTGTACAATCCTGTAGTAGATGTCAACACGGTATTGTGGTTGCATAATATAAGGAGCATTTTCCATTATTTCTTAGCAGTGGATTCTGTTACCTATGTACAAAAATTTACATAAAAATTGAATCTCTTGCAAAAAATCAGGCAATAAAAACAATATGTTTGTCTTATCACTGCTGATTTGAATATGTTGAATTCTGTTTTATGTAGGTATATTATGTAGAGTTGTTCGAATAGTATGTACCTGTTTTTAACGGAATACTCTAAAATTTTCAGTAAATAGTTCAAACGTTGCAGGTTTACTGTAAGCCACGGATTATTAGATATTTAATATTTCTCAAAGTTTGACTGAAATTTCAAATAGGTATTTAAATAAGTGGAAGAATTTACTTAAAATGTTTAAATTAGTGAAGATTTAAACACTTTTGGAGTTTCCTGTAAAAGGCAGGTGTTCGGAAAAAAATTAAGACATTTTACATCTAAAATTCAGCGATGAGGTTTGCCACCCATCCTAAATGTCTTGATTTAATATTGGCATGGAGAGGATAGTTTGCATGTTTATTATATTTGTGATTTGATTTATTTTATTTTTAATATCGGAGTGTATACATTTTTTGATTTTTGAAGACTGTAATTTATACTATAATGTTGTAAATTTGTCATCTATTGTAAAAGGCAAATGCCGTTCATTGTCCAAAATAAATAAATAAATAAATAAATAAATATGCAGCAAATCTGCTGGCAAGCAACCCACTTGTGGGATATGCCGTGATGGAATAGTAGTAGTAATAGTTAAATTGGTGGTTATAAAAAGTTATTGTATTAAACTAAAACGTGTAGGTAAATAAAAATAAATACTAGTGAAAAATTGATTTAATCTTGACTTACTTTGAGTTTGAAATGAGACGTATGTGAAATGTAAATATCCCATTCGGACAACTGTCAAATACCCCGGGGAATCCCAATATTGGTTTAGACCACTAGCCCACCAAGTCACGCTTTCACCACAATGACGATCTAAGTAAGTACATACTCGACACAGACAATAATAGAAGAGAATAATAATAATAGGACCTAACAGACAGACAGTTAGACAATATTCGAGTGACTTAACATTTTAAACGTGTTTTGCTCTACTAACAATATAAAATATAATGAGTTATCCTGCAATTATTATAATATTTTAGAGAACTTACTTATTTTTCGTTTGACCTGTATGTAATGTGAGAGTTTTGCGTGCATGTATGATAAATTTGCTTGATTGTGGAGAAAGCAAAAGATATAATATGTAAAAATAAATCTGATCTCTATTTCTTAATATCAAAAGAGTGAGAGTAAATTAATTATTGGATATGCAATGTCGAAAGAGAGGGGGAGGGAGTAAGAAATTTTTGTAGCAATTAGTTCCACCCTGTGTTCTCGAGAAAAACGTTGAAGACTAAATAATTTTAAAGCGTTTTAATTTTAGACACTCAAATACTTTAAAGAAAGTGCTTGATACATTTTGTTTTCCTGGGACTTCTCAGGTGATAAATATCGTTTCGTAAACTCGACTGTATGTAATAATATGTCAGAGACGCATACCAAACCTTTTCGGATATATTATAAGACGTGAGCCAGACAACCTGAAAAAAAATATTTAAATCTGGTGGAGTCAAAAAAATCGAAGCAGGGGTCAAATGCCAAAAAAATGGTTGGATCATTTAAGAGATGTTGCAGGGGGTACAATGTGTGGGACTTTTAGTTGGGCGGAGGGCAGACAGCAGTGGAGGAGCTTGTCGCTTGGTTGGGGTCATGGTGGTCACAATCCTCAGCAATGAGGGACCGACTTGTTAGGAGAAGAATATAAACATAAAATCATATGATGTTTGATTGTCGCTTTATTTCCTGCAAGAAATGTTATGTTTATTTATAAGTACTCGTACGTTTTATATGACATAGGTTTGTTTATAAAAACGTAATATTTCTACATCAGAAAAATGTTCGTAAAAAACCCCACCGTAGGTAAATGATAAAAAAAACAGCATTATATTATATTATTATTATAGCCATTATACAATATAATTTTATCAGGACATTGTTAAGGGTTAAAAATGTAAATAAAAAGTGTGTGTCCCCTTTATAAATCACCCTTAAAAGGCAGACGGAAAAAATATCTGTAAAACAGTGCGTATGTTTTTTAATAGTCCAATTTTGAGCTCATTTTTCAACTATATCAAACATCATATCCATAAATTACAACCAACATCCTTCTCTGATGGTACATGGAGATAAAAAATTTCGAGAAATATTATTGCTATTCTTTTCTGAACTACACATAAAACAAAAACTCAATAGTATTTGTGAATAAATAGTGATATTTTAATAACAATATTTTTTTACATGTGTTTCTATGGAAACAGTTTTATAATGATGTACATGTCATCAGACAATATTTTTAACTCTGAAAGTAAATGAAATATTAACAATCAAACTAACTTTTCATCATATTTTTTCTATTAGTACAATAAAATAAAAAGCTATCAGAGTTTCTAAGGGAGAATTTGTCAACCTTTGGTATGTCAATCGATAGATTTATTTGGGTGAAGCACCCTTGCAGAAGGGATGGTATATGGTTTCAAGTCCCATCTGGTGAACCCCTTTATAAAGTGACCGTTTGGTTTTTTTAAGCCTTATTTAATTGATTTGTGTGGAATATGCACAATCCAATATTTCTTTGTGCATCTTTTAATTTTTCTGTGAAAATAATAAATAAAAATTTCATTAAAACACCGGAATTTTAAGGTGCAGCCGGTGAAACCACTAGGTGTATAACTTTGGCAGTATAAAATTATTTAGAAATACCTGATAATTGAATTGAAAATTTGATGTTATGATTTTAAATAAAATTCACGTAAAGACAAATTAAAAACTATTCTAAGTACGTTTTATTCAAAAGATTTCTATGGAATAAAACACACGTTAATACAAGATTTTTTTTTTCAGTAAAATTATATTATGTTTAAATCCTGTGTATGTTTTCAATACTGTGAGTTAATAGTTGAAAAAACTTTCCACGTATAAGTAACAAAAAAAAAAACAAATAATTCAAAGAGCTTTTGCTTACGTTAACAGCGATTCGAGCATAAACTTTTTTCAAGTTCTGAATCTAAAACTCATAAACCATGGGAGTTTTAATAATGCCCATTAATTCAGGGTAGGTACTTTGCATAACCCAAATCGATAAGGATCCTTGTAATGAAACCCTTATTCCGAACACAATATATCCTCAAGTGGTCAGGATAACAAGGACCAATTGGGTTCGTTGATACACAAAAAGCCTCTTTTTATGTTGTTACTTACCACTTCACCCATTTACGTTTTTTGAAAATATTATGTTTTAATTTATACGGAATAGGAACATCAAAAATATTTAAAGTTCATATATTACGTTTGTGATAAATGATTTGTTTTAGAATTTCCTATTCGCTTTGACGTTAAAATTTTTTTTATATGCAGACCGACGAATAATAGGCTCCACATTGTTATTTATATTTTTTCGATGTCTTAACGTATCTAATCATTCGTTAAATATCACAAAAAAAATTATTCTCATCTCATCTCACTCTTTAACACTAATTGAGAGCACAGGTCAAAAATCAGCCTTCTCTATTCAGAGTCTTGCTGCGCCAATAAAATTACCTCTCCGCACAACATTCCTAGAACTCGAATGGTAAACTATTAAAGAGGAATTCTTGGGTCGTCGGAACAAAAAAACAGTTTTTTTGACCATTTAAGACATTAATCTATTTATTCAATCAAAAAGTAATTGTCTAAATTTAATCAGCAATATTTTTTTACCTATCTTGAATTTCTAATATTAATGGTATGAAGCACAACCTGCGTTTTCAATTCGATGCAAAAAATATTTTATATAAAAGAATAAAGGATTGTTAAGGAGTGGAAAGACAGTCATCAATTCGAAATTTGCTACATTAGATCGGAATGCGGTGGGAAAGAATTCTGGCTAACATACGATAGGGAGCTTTTCTCCAAGCGTCCATCGCTGCCATCATCACTTACGGTATTTTAAAAAATAGAGTTTGTCGTTAAAGATATACCTACATATTATAATGTCGCATTAGCATACCAATCTCAAGTAATGGCACGTGTTAAGTACACGTGCGGTTGACGATGACCTTGTTATACTCCTATTTAAAAATGTTAATTTAATTCAAATATAGATTCGCTTTTGAAGTTGTAAGATTTCAATTCTCAATTCAAACAACACTTGTTATGATTGCCCAGAAAAAATAATGTTGGAAGTAAGTATTGTGTAATTCTTTTTTTTACTTTGCTATATTTAAAAATGTTTTTTATTTTTTATTCATTCATTCATTTTGAAGAAGCCATATATTATTAAGGTATTCCATGATCACAAACTGTTAAATAAATACTTATACATAAGTGTTATATTTTATTTCGTTTAATCCCAGAACTAATAAAATTTATATATTTTTTTGTTAATCTATTGGAATACTAATTTTATAGATAACAACTTCTAGTATACCATCATGGCATATCCCAAAAGTGGGGTAGCTAGGAGACCAGCTACATGTAATTAACATACAAGCTGTCCTCTCCGCCAATATAAAATCTAGACATTCTGGATGGGCGGCAAGCCTCATCGCTCAATTTTATAGAAAATGTATGTAGGTGTATTATCAAAAGTATTCAAGAAAATACCTTTACTTATTTTGTATTCTGAAGCAATAAAGTTTTCCCCAAATGTTGGAGAAAAAGTATGCCAAGTGGATACGCTACTCTTTCAAAAAATACATTCTTTTATATCCTTTCACCATTCATTAATCCAACGTTCTCTTCTGAGATCGCATTTTCATAGCATTTGTTCCACTTCCATCCATTCTTCAACCACATCAAAGTTTTGCTTAGGAAACAAGTACATACGTGTACAAAAATTAACAAACAAAACTTTTTTTTGCAGGACAGTCAGATAAGGTAATAATTAATTTCGCTGCTTCTCTGATAAGTTAATTTTGACGCATATTTTTTTTCATAAAAAATTACTCAACACTTAAATCAAAGCTTAAAATGAGATTTCTCGTATTTTAACTATAACTCTTACAAAAATTTTCTTCAAGTTAAGTATGAAGTTGAAATAATAGTGTCAAACGTGTTTTATTTTGCACTTAAGTTATTATTATTACGTGAAATCTTAATTCTCATTGTAAGCTTTTCTAAGTTAAAATTTCAGTGGTTTTCATGAAAGACAATACTACTAGTAATTTGTGTCGCGAGCTTAAAATAATGAGCTTTAAGTCAAAGTTGTGAGAAAAATGTTATTAGTAACCTACTTGTGTTACAGTTTCACGAAATCTAGGTATAACTAATTAATGTATATACAAATTACAAATGTATTTTCTTACATTTTTGGAACTGAAATGAATATCAGTTGCTTGGTAACAAAATTGATTTTTATAAAATGATACATACATACATACATACATACATCTTCTTCCCCTTGTCCTAGTTGGGTCGGGGGCCCATTGTGCCAAGGTACTTCCTCCAGAGATCCCTGTCCACTGCTGCAGGGATGAAAATGATTTAGTTCTAATTTTTTACACAGCAGTAACAGGTAAACTTTTGTATTTCTACAATCTACATTTATCGTTTATCTAGTGTCAAAAGTTTATTTAAATATCAATGATTAAAAGCACAAAAAACACAAAACGCGTAAAAGTACCTTTTTACTAATCGCCTGAATGGAGTCGAGTCTCCGAATTAAATAAAAATCATTTAGAAGTTAACTACATAAATATTTTGTTTTTTTTTTTTCAATTTTATCATTATTATATTGCGCCATTTCATTTTGTTCTGTCAAGTGCATTCTCATGGGAAACGCTGTTTTTCTAACTAGGTATTTATTTACTATAAAATAGTAAAATTATACCTTACTTTTTTTGATGCCACGAATATCTAGATATTACCTATATCGAATTCTTTAACTATTGAACGGAACGAAGACAACGTAGAATTTTTACAGTGCGATTATTATAATAGTAGCAGGTATTTATAAAACAATTTTTATTATTATAGGGCAGGTATTTATATCAAAATACGAACCTACCTGTAACGCATTTAATATCTTAAAGTCAGCAATAATGCAGTCGGTATGTCATCTCACCTGAATACAATAATATTATTGATAGCTTGGAGTGCTCGACCTGTGTGTTTATTACCTGCGGTTTGTCACCTAACTTCCCCACTTGTTGAAGGCATCGTGATGGTTTGGAAAAATAATGGTATATATTCATTTATTTTTCATACATTATTTGAGCATTTCGAAATCAGCCACATGTAGGTACACAAGATAGGAGATAAAGTATCAAATTAATTATTATTATCCTATGCTAATCCTGTTGGTATTCGCTTGTACAATACAATTCATGTATCTACTAGAAAATAAACCTACATAGATTATGTCCCTGTGTACATAGAAACATGGCAAATATATTGTTGATAATTAACTTTGTAACCCACAAACAAACATTGCAAATACGTGGTCTATGGACAATACGAGTACATCTACATAGTACTTAGTCACAAATATATGTACACGTGTATACATTACATAGCAAATTTCACATTTTAAGTAGGTACTTGTTAAGTCACAGTTTAGCTGATATCAAGTCATAATTACCATGAATTATGTTGATATTGTTGATTGACTACTATTACTACTTCAAGTCAGCCATCTCTCCACTGCTAGATATAGGCCCCTTCTAGGTACAGAGGGCACAGATTCGCGACGTTTGGAAGAGTTTGATTTACATTACTTGGCGGAAATTCATGTTGAATTAATAAAAATTAAACATTTATATTAAGTTTGTACTTCCAGAGTGACTTTATTAATCGTGATCTGCCACACTCATCTACAGGCTTACGTTAAAAAGTTAAGTTATTAACGTTACGATTTTTTATCGTCAATCTCGTGTTAAAATAATTATTTTAAGTTTTTGTTAATCTTCGCTCTCATCATCAGGCTTAGGTACATAAAATTTTCATTTATTTAATCTCCATGGGTGAAAGAGAGTGTTAATCTTATCGTGTATTTTAAAAAGGAATTTGGGTATATTTTATTAAATGAGTTATATTTGAATTAAATCATACATAGATAATATATTATAAAAATAGGTAAACTTTACTCTAAAGTCGAACCATAGGTACTGTCAACACATGGAGATGACCGTGGGCTCCACCTTAAGAATTTCTATGTGATTAATTTTCAATTTATTTATTGTCTATGGTTGTGTTTTGTGACATCTGCATAAACGATTGTAATCTATGCAATATCACTCTCTGTCATTATTTGTGTGTAAAAAGGGTACATTCTTTCTTATATTCCGACAGATCTTTTAATCAAATCCCGATCACATTTCCCAAGACAAGAACAAAAAGTTGCTGGTCAACAATATTACAGTAGCAAACTTGTTTTGTTTATTTTAATTATCTTTAAATCACATAATAATATCTACTTATAATGTAATTAATGATTATGCATACTATCAACATTTTTTATCGTATGATAAAAAAGGAGGATATTATTTCAAAGTTTTATTGTACTCACTCTATGACTTCAAATGTCACGTTCGAGCAATTTGAAATTTAAAATGTAACCATTTTATTACACTGAGAATAATCCATTCTTCTTCTTTTCTGACGTTCCTTAATCGTGAATTGTGACCATGATTTGTGTAGGTGTTAATAAAATGCTTCCAGCAACTCCGATCCTCTACCTTCCTCATGCGAGGTGCTATGCGATGCCTCCTTTACCTGGTCACTTCATTTCAATCAATATATAAAATTCCTGTCACGGTGTTTGTTATCATACTCCTCTGTAACGACTGACTGGACCGATTTTGATGAAATTTTGTATGCTTATCGGGTAGATCTGAGAATCAGCCAACAATTAATTTTCATACCCTTAAAAGTTAAGAGTGGTCCATGCCAAATTTTTTTATTTTATTTTTTAGTAAATTTTTTTTTGTTATTTTATTTAAGGTGAGGCATTAAAAACAACATACAGCCCTTAATATTCACCCTGCTACCATCAACTCCTATTTTTAAATAGCGATATTAGTAAATGGCAAATGTATAAGACATAATGTATATGTGAAAAAACGTTTGCCGGGTCAGCTAGTATAATATAAACATTTTTAGTTAGATTTTCATCCAAACGTAAACGTGTGCACTGAAAAAAATACTCAAAACGAATCATTGGTACGGTACTATCAGATTAGGACCAGAGATCGTACAAACGATTCATTGGTATAAATCTATAATATTAACTCTTCGCAAACAAATCATTGGTAAATTTACCAACAACTTGTTTGCGAAGAGTTGATATTATAGATTCGTACTAATGAATCGTTTTTACGATCTCTGGTCCTAATCTGATAGTACGTACCAATGATTCGTTGTGAAATTTCGTTAGTATTTTTCTCAGTGTGGAAACAATCTCCTAAAAAATCTTCAAAATTTTTTGTTTCTAGGATGTGAGAGTTGAAAATTATATGTTATTTATATTTTATTTCAACGAAGATGACAACATGCAGCAGATTTTATTTTATAAACAGTAAATTCGCAAGCCACAAGCATGCTGGAAAACATCCTCATTTCGTAGAGGCACACGTAGAAAGAATTTCAAAAATCTCCAGGTGACATCGCCACTCTGAAAAACTCCAAAAATTCATAGGTTTTTTATTCAAATTGTACAAAGTTTATAGGCTAATGCGTGGATGACAGAATTCCACTAATAATAATAATAATCATCATTGTCATCATATACAGGATTAGGTTAGCAAATGTCATGAATGCATATGACCCATTATATCGTTATAGCTGAATTTTAACGCCTCTTAGCTTTAAATAACGGCCGTAACAAAATTATAATAACGACCTTTTATTTTAACCTTATTACAGTTTATATTACATACCTATGTTTATACATATAATATAATGGCGAGAGAGCTTTTTTATCTTTCATTCTGTTATGCTGCCTTTGTCGGTGTTAGCTTTATCGTAAGTTATGTATTATATTTTTTATCACCATTATGGTATTTTGTGGTAATTTTACGAGTATGTCGTTTTGATATCAATTGTTGAAAGCTTAGGTAAATAGCTTTATTGAAAAATGCTTTATAGGTAATCTAGTATTCGAGTAGCCAGTGGAAACGATACAAAGATGTCCTGCACAACATCTTGAAGGACAGATGACTGGTAGAAGATGGCGGGTGACCGCACGAAATGGCGGAAAACCATTTATGGCTATAGCGGCCCACAATGTCGAACAACTCGCAGACCCATTCTAAACGAGGAGCAGCCTTGTCCCGAATGTGTCCCAGCCGTATCCGACAAAGTGTGCATGTCCAGGATCGGCCTTCACAGTCACCTTGGGTGGCACCGTCGGCAGGATGCTCGATCAAATTCAGTCTCTCAATAAAACCCGGCAACGGGTACAAAGCATTATTATTATTATAAACTTAACTATATAATTATACCGAATGTATTCACTTTTATTATCACGGAGGGATCTCTTACAAGTTGATTCCGTGCAGTTAGTTTGGGGACGACTACTTGGGAGAGATGGCATTATGGTATGAATGAAGGAACGAATCTATCTTTCATCACTATGATATCTCCCAAAATAATAAATAAATAAGTAGTATTGTATTAAAGACATATTATTATAATAAACATGCTTGTCACACTCACTGTACTTTAAAATATAAAACTTTCAAGATAAGTAGTATAAATCTATTACGATTGTGCATTTTATTGTTTTCGGTTCTCAAAGGGTTAATAATACAAAAATGTCAAAACCAAGTATTGTAAAATAGTGACAAAAGAATTATTGAAGCACGAAACTCGACGGAAATGTTCAAGTAAATACGAGTACCGAGATTTTAAGATGAATTATTCCTTTTGTCCTTTTTACATTGTTCCCTCTGTTCAGGTGCTTCGTAGTACAACAAAGAAATATAAATAATAAATAAAATATAACTTTATTTTCCTTTCCTAGGAAGAAAACGGATAAGAGGTTCTTGAACTAAATCCTTTCAAATATTTTTTTAATCACTAAACCTACTTCACTCAAAAGCGATAACTAGTAATTACCTATATTTGCAACAAAAACTTACTTAGTTTGGCTCAATCGCTCTTCAAAGTCTCTCCCGAGAACACAGGATCCCAGAAAAAAAAAGTCGTCTACACAAAGCGCCCTTCAGCTTATTGAATATTTTATTCGTAAGACGTTCCCAGTGCTTTCATGAAGAGGAACGTTTGAGTCCAGCTGTCGAATGTTATATCCACCAGTCACCAAGTGGGCAAAAGGGTAGTGTTCTTATAAACGGACAAGTTTTTTCTTAAATTTCAAAAACAAATAAGTACCTACACGGTACAAAAGTTCATAATTTTTATAAAATAAACATTGAAAAGTTTTCAAAATACGGTTTCACGCAAGACTGTGGTTTTTAAAGGTTAGTTGTAAACTTTAACTAATTATCTAAATAAATAATCATTGGACCGAGTACACACGTCCGACCTTCATTTCGAGAATCTAATAAAATAAATTATCTTTCAATTGAAATCGTTCACTGACCGATGCGACTCACCAAAGTAACGGACGATAAAAAGCTAATGTCTCTATGACAAAGGGAAACTACTCTATGTTATGAAATTATATTTTTCAGTATGACCGTTCAAAGCTTCCGTACTTACACCATCTTCTCTTATCCTTGTAGGATCTGAAGCTCGTTGCACTAATGTTTACATTTTTTCAAAATGTTATTTTTCAGTATGACCGTTCAAAGCTTCCGTACTAACACCATCTTCTCTTATCCTTGTAGTATCTGAAGCTCGTTGCACTAAAGTTTACATTTTTTTTCACAGATCCTTAATGATTGTTACTCTTTCCAGAGATTTGCTCAAACATTAAAATTTCTTCCTCTAAAAGTCTAAGAAAAACAACCGTGTGCAGGCCACGTTTGAATTTTTCAATTTATTCTCTGTTACAAAAAATTTTCAATTTGACACAAATCTATTTCAGTGCAGACCCTCCACTATTTTAATGTAAATTTGACTAATTTTAATATAAACATGGTGTACTTTTTCTTTGATAAACAGCACAGTCAGCCAGCCAGTGGCGTATCAATTGGAGACCGTAACATTATTTTATTATGAGTACGGCTATAATGAATTAAGTACTCGAGTTTTTTTATTCTTCTAATTTATCCGATCGTAAAATTTTAAAATTCGAATTGATAAATTTTTGACAGCCGCGTGTAGAATAAATTATTCTTCTTTATCTCATTATAATATCAAGGGACGGACGATGGATTCTTTTTTTAATATTTCTCGTTTACGAAAATAGATAAATTTATATTTTTATGACATTAACAAAGGTAAGTATTTTAAATGCTTGCAATTGGCATGACAATCACCACAACAACTTCTACAAGAACAGTAGCCAGTAGACTAAATGCATACAATAAACTAACAGGCTGCCATTTCTTTTTCAAAAAAAAAAGCAAGATTGGTGACATTACTTATCTCTGAATTTTTAATGTTTCCTGAGCAGGAATAATATAAAAGATACAAACATACCTAATAGATTTACTTTGAGACAAATAAATTTTATAATTAAATGAAATCGAGCAGTTCAAAATATGTTTGACATCTACACTTCTAGTTAGTTAAAAATCCAGTTCCCGACATCCAATTGTGTCCAAAAATTCATAACGTAACGTTAAAACTAAATTAGTTATTTTTCATTTTAAATTTAAAATGAAGCGTTACAAAGTTAATGCCGATACAACCAATGAAATTGAGACAAATAATTTTACGCAAATTGAAATGATTGATAGTTGACAATTTCATCCAACAAAGTCGTAACTTATAATGTCACTGAAAAGAGTAAATAAATTAGCGGAGAATCATTTTGAGTTGAAAAAGCTCATTTCTGTGTTCCTGAAAAGAGTATGCAGGGGTGACTAGAAAATAAGATATCTTATTTGTTTGATAAGATAGCCAGTAATACGTTTTATTGCGTGAACAGAGAAAATCTAATTTTATTCTATTATCGTGTTAATTTATGTTGTCCGTAAATACTTTAACAAAAGGTTCGAAAATTTCATGATAATAATAATAAAAGCAACACTCTTCGTAGTATGATAGTTTTATTTCCTCAATATTACATCTTCAATATCCTCTAGATTTTCACAAAGAATAAATTCATTCATACCATCACGTCATTTTCTGCTAATGAAGTAGCCAGCGAACAAGCTGCAACAACAAAAAAATCACGCAAGTTGTCCTCTCTTTACCAGTGTAGTTTTGAGACATTCACTTGAAATGAATTTCTCTTTTAATGACGCCGAAGATATCGTCTATGAATCTCGCAGTCGTGGCCATCCGTGGATCAAATGGTAAGATAATAATATAAAACATACATAACAGGACGGTCGAGTGTTGAATGCATTGGATAGGAGAGCGCGCGTGAGGAATTGTATTGTTGAAACGGAAGCAAAAATGTGAGCAAAGATAAAAGTACATGACGCTCAATCCTTTCTGCCTACCTCGCAAGGGAAGCGTCATGATGGTAATAATGATGATGGTTTATAAATATCTGACTTACTATAGTAAAATACTGGAAAATTTCGTGAAAAAATGGAAGATATATTTTTCTATTCTGGAGATTTTACAAAGAAAAATACACATACAAACTCAAACATAATATTTTATTCAACAATATCGGTGTAGCACAACAAAGGTTATGTATGTATTATTAGATATATCCCTATTTCTCTAGTAGGTCCTAGTTATTTGAATGCTTAACAGAAAAAGGGCCATCTTTCTCCTTTTGTAAAGAACCTCTTTAAGCAAAGTGGGGTTGTACTCCCTTCGTCTTGTGAATGAGAAGTAAAGGTTAACAATAATATGAAAAGGAATTGAAATCAAAATAATATTGTGGAGTTCTTGTAAATAAATTATATTTATTGTTAGGTGAAATTGGGCAATTAGAACTTGTGCTTCCTAGAAAATAGCCTTCGTAAGTTTGGTAAGAAATTTACTTAATTTTTTTTTTCAGTATCACTCGAAATTAATGAGTATTTTCTAAAAGTTTTAAAGTGCCCTGTTAAAGATAAGCTGTTCCTTAAACATAACAAAACATTACTTTTACTTTGTTAATTTATACCGAACATAAAAATGTAAATGATAATATAAATGAATCATGAAACAATAAGAACATTGTATAAACATGTAATATTTTGCAATAAAAAGAGACTAATTTCAGCTTTGATAGTCTTATTAATTCTGACGAAGTGAACAAATCTTAGGAAGTACCTACGCCGAGAATATTTCGACAATTTATGCGAGTGTATGAACTACGAATCATACTTCGAGCTGAAAAGGGGTGCAAAAAAGGTTCGAGACTTTACAACAAACCAATACAAAAATATGAAACCACGATAAAATATGCAGTGTATCCTGAATGTCTCATATATTTTCTGATTAATTTGGAGATTAATTCTTGCAACTTGTTTATTGCAGTCTATCTGCTTACTTCCCCACTTGTGGGACATGAAGTTAAATTCAAGAGGACAATTCTTAGGGGGTTTCCACGTCGAGAATATTTCAACGATTCATGTGAGTATATTATGAAATGCAAATCATACGAAGAACTGAAAAGGGTTGCAAAAAAAGATGCAAGACTTTGCTGCAAACCTATACACAAGATTGAAACCATAAAGAGACAATTTGGCGATAAAATAATATGCCATTCATCCTGAATCTTTTAATTACTCAGTGATGGGGGAGCTTAACTTACAACTTGTTTGTTACTTGCAGTCAATCTGTTTACTAAGCCACTTGTGAGATATGACGAGTGAAATACCTTGATATTTTCAAGGAGACAGTTTTACTAATATCGTGTTCTTTACAGGGTTGTTTTCATTATAATATAATCATATTATGGTCATAAAATCAAACAAAAATAATTGCACTTTTTTCATAAAATAACACTACTATATTAAACACCGTACTTAACATATTTGGGTTAGTTAGAAGAGATCTCGCCTTTGCAATAAACTCACCCTCTGTATATTGATTGAATTTACTTTGAATGAGTACCTTTTATGTAATTGTTTGTAATCAATGTACCTATAGTAAAGAATGAATAAAATAAATAAATCTATCAAAGTACTGAAACTGAAATATTTGTAAAATTAACATCGATCGTTTAAACAATAAAATGTATATTAGCGTAACAAATCATCAAGATACCTCAATCATAACTTGCATGGGCATCAACAAGACTCAAGAAAATTTATCACTACATTCCATCAACTCAATCAATATAAATGTTTTTTTGGATGTTTTCCCGGAGTGAACCATATGTTATGATCGGTTTCTGGGTAACCTCCGGTTGTGTGTCGGCACCATGCCTACTGGCAGAGGGCTTTCCACGACGTTTCGATGAACTATCATTCATCATCTTCAGGTGGCTTGTATTTCAAAATGCCTGGAGAATTTTGAAATACAAGCCACCTGAAGATGATGAATGATAGTTCATCGAAACGTCGTGGAAAGCCCTCTGACAGTAGGCATGGTGCTGACACACAACTGGAGGTTACCCAGAAACCGATCATAACATATATATATATACACACAAAATCAAAGACAATACATCACCAATATGGATACAATAATGTTGCAGCAGTCTCACTAGGTTGCCCTGTATCGAGGCGTGCTGCGTAAAAATTAAATAACATGTAAATAGTAAAATATTAAAAATATCCAATATAAAAATCCATAAACAAATTAAAAAGTAAATAAGAAAACAATAAAAAAAAACAAATTAATAAACAAACAAACATTCTCCTAAAAAAAGGGTGCAAGGATTTTTTGTTCTAGTTGCTGTCTCAATTCTTAACGAAACTTGCTCTTATCAAATAATGAAATCTTTTGAAACTAATATATTTATGAATCCCCTAAAACAGTATTTATCGTATTTCTGTGGGCCTAGTCAAAACACATTTTAGCTTTACGTTTTCATTCAAATGTAAACGACGTTGCGAGAACGTGTCAATTTTCGTAGCTAAAATACACAAGTAGCTACGAAAATTGACGCGTCCTCGCAACGTCGTCAACATTCGAACGAAAACGTAACGCTTAAATGTGTTTTGACTAAGCCTACTGTTGCCAAGTTATATTGAATTCAAGTAAGACCAATTACTAATATTTTGAGAAATTTACATCCATTTACAGAAGTAAATACACAAAAAAAAGTAAACTCAAATTGTGTAGAATCGTATGAATGATATTTGATTTCGCAAGTAGAATGTGTTGTACGGCAATGCATCAAACCACCTTAAAATGAGATAGGAAATCGAATTATTTATTGTATTTAATAATTCGAGAGTTTTTGTGTTTACACTGTGGAAATCCATTTTTAATTTTATTAAATAAAATATAAAAATATATTACAGAGCACTGTTTAATCTCCACTTTGTTAGAGTGTTAGAATCTTTAGAATTTTATAAAAATATTGTATTTAATTTTTTCGAATAGTGGTATGACTGTGTAATTGGACTGTCAGATTCCTCAGTCTGCAGATTTTTTCAGAGGATAATGAAACACCTATCCACATCCTCTGTAACTGTGACGCACTCGCTCGCAACCGAAGTCACATCCTCGGAAGTCCACTGCTAGACTATAAGAAGGTGAAGTTTCTCACACCAAGACAAATAGTGAGCTACATGACGCACCTAGGTCTTGAGAGTGAGATATGACACAGAAGGATGTCTCAATAGATCTTTTATGGTTGCGGTGACGCAAGGCATGCAAGGTCCCTTGACCTTTTTAGAAAAAAAATGACTGTATAAATTTAGGTATTAAAGGGAATCGGTCAGTTTTGATTGCCCGTTTATTTTATCAAGCTACTACCTGTCTATAAAAAAAAAAACAATTTCAATTGAAACTCTCAACAGCATAAGCAATAGACAAAACTAACATGTAATTTTTTTATAATTTAACAGCACAATATAAATCTAAACTGGGCAAAGTTAAAGACTCTATTGTTCAGGAAGTGCTTTGATTCATGAATGTGCCCTTTCGATGGTTTTTCACAAAAAGGCGCGTCTTGAAAAGAATTGTCTTGTTATTATTATTATGAAAATAACTAAAGATAGAGAAATGGAGAAGAAAATTCAGTTGAGTTCAATGCACACTGTTTTTTTTTTTGTTAACGGCAGTAGAAGTTGAGCGCAGTCTTTGCCTCGGACTGTCGTCAGCAAAACAGACCTTAGAGAGGCACGTGAATGCCATGCCGCTTAAAATCTTAATAAACACTGAGAGTTTCCCATCACTTTCCTTAGGATGTTTTAAGGGCTCCTCCCGACAAAATCATCCCCTAAATTTTTACAATCCTTAATTTCCTTTGGAGTAGATACTCACTACAAGGCACTAATCACTACAAAAATATTCTTACAAACTATATTCTTACAGTTGTGTATTGCTACGAACTAAAATTCTTAAAATTTTAATAAATGAAAGCATCCAGATTTTTGTGCTATTCACCCACGTCTCGGGCGGGTCGGTGAGTCTCCTTATGTCTCGAAAATTTCCTATTGCTGAGGGCCATGATCTCCTAACAAACGCATTGTCTTGCATATTCCTCTTCTGTTCTTAGCATTGGTAATTGCTTTAAATTTCGGTTGCATGGTTTGATACATTGTTGCATTACACATTCTAAGAAAAGCTTTGCTTAAAAATAGCTTCACAATGATTGGTACTTAAATCAGAAAAAAAAAATGCTACCACGAAAGTCTTTAATGTAATGTAAATTTGTTTTGGTTAATAGCGAAAAACCCACACATGAATTTCATTCGCTTCTCAATTCACGGAGAAAACACTAAATCAATACATAAATATTTTAGTCTGTTCATTTGTTTATATGTAAGATCGATCGTGTATCCTTTATATGCACCTTTACGAGACAAGCTTTTATAACCTATTTATCTGATATCCAGCATTTTTTAATTACATAACCCCTACTGGTAGCTCATAAACGACTTGTTGGCCGTATTATGAAACATTTCTTGACTCAATCAAAACATAAATTTTCGAATGTTTCCAACAAATAAAACAATAGAATTGACCGTGACCACCGCAAATCTCGTTGTTTCATGGGTAGGTTAGAACAACAAATGCCTCCGCGATCTGTTGTAAGAGTACGCTACATAAAATAACAACTCAGAAAACATCTCCGGACTATGGATAATCACGTTCAATAACTTAAAAAATGTTTGAGAAAGAATAATTTTCTTCTCTTCTCGAGTGTTTAAACACCTTAACATCCAGCAGCAAAAAACGAAAGATATAACATGAGTAATATCCATAAGTTCGACAGTACAAATGTCTTAAAAAAATTAGCCTTTGCCAGTATAAGAGAATATTTATTTTCAAACGAGAATATTTTTTTACGCGGCGGCAGAATTGCCATCCACACTTCTCAGCATTATACAACCAGATAAGTCTCCATTTGATCAGTCATGATCACACAAAAACTTAACTGTCTAATGCCGGGAAAAATTCACCTATCCAGATTATACAGGATATTAAAGGATTAGGCTCAAAACGCGGGATCAAAATACCAGCATTGTGCCTGAAATATCTGTGTTCAGAAACCTTTTTACAATATTACAAGTGTTTATTATAATAGATATATTTTGAAAAAATAGCACGAAATAATGGATTCAATATATCTGGTATACAAAACTATCAAATTAATGAAATACTAGATACATTAAAACAAAACTTTAGTTTTCATTCTTACGATATTATTTTATTACCTATTTGTTTTTTTGTCAACTGGATCTATGATCAATCGCTATCAATTTTCAAAGTTACAGAGCAAAACCGGCTCTATAAATCTAGTGTCAAATAATAATATATTCCCATTTGAATTACATCTAAATTAAAATATTTATTTAATTTTCTCCGTAGAAAGAAGATATGTCCAAATTATACCTAATAAAATTTTATTACAAAACGTAGAATTGAATATGAAAGGTTCCTTAAAAATATTGTAATTTAACGCGCCATAAAAACGGCCTAATATTTTATTTTTAATAAGTTTTAGTAATTTGGCCATGTGATGAGAGCAAATGAGGACAGAGTGATAGAAAATATTATTTTAATATTTCAGTTTTATATAAATATTTTTGTTTTGATTTCCAATGTCAATTCATCCTACGTAGAGAGTGATAAACATTAATTCTTTGCCAGGCGATCCAAGGAACATTTTCATAAATAAAAATTAAAATAATTCTTCTGAACTTTGAAAATATATCATTTTGAATCTATTCCATTTTCTTAATTTTGTTTTTATTTTATACTAGCTTTTATAACCCGGCAACGCTCGGGTTTAAAAACAGATATTCATCCAAATATGTGAGTTAAAACTACACAATCTTATTGAAAAAATGAACTTAAAATCTATTTAGCAGCAAAAAAAGTACATGTCATAATAATAATCAGCTCTATGCGTGCCAAAATCATATATACAATATATATAGTTTGTCAAAAAATAGTTGACAAATAATCGAGGGCGCTGTTATCTTTCACATTGTAGCCCTATTCAAACATTGATTGTGTAAAAACGAAACCTTGTAAGAGAACCTACTTTCACATTACATTCATCACTTTCAATTCTCACTCTTTCTATCAGTCTCTTTCCGTGCATACATTTAGTTGCTGACTCTTTTTATTATTCACTCTTTTAGTTCCAGACAAAAAAAAATCCTATAGCTAATAATAATAAGCTAGGACCTCTCCAAGTAAATGGACTTTTTACATACATACATATATACCATCACGCCACTTCCCTCGCGGGGTAGGCAAAAAGGATTGAGCGCTTTTTCCTTCTATCCTTGCATACATCTTTCGCTTCCGTCACTGTCATACAATTTCTCATGCATGCTCTCCTGTTCAATGTGCTCAACACGTGACCGCCCTGTAGGATTTGATTTAAATGATCTTGCTTTTGAACCTCGGACGTCCACGTCTCCGAGCACCATTCCTCTTAGCCAAATATATCTTCTTTGTCATTCTGTCCTCATTCATTCTTTCCACATGCCCAAACCATTGTAACATATTTATATTCATCCCTGTAACCACACCAACTTTCATTCCACATTCCTTTCGTAAATAACTGTTACACACACAATCTCTCAGACCTTTACCACACATCCTTCTCAACGATCTCATTTCTACCACTTTCATCCTTCTCTAAACATGTCCACGTCTCACTTGCATACATGAGTGTTGGCACTAAGATAGCAGAGTGCACTAACCATTTAGCTGTGGTAGATATGTTCCTATTTGCAATTATTGGTCGGATTGCACCATTTACCTTATTGCCAGCAACTTTTCTCCTTTCAATCGCTTTCACACTTCCCATCTCTCGTGAACAAACTATCCAAGTACACACATTCGTCAACTTGCTCTAAAACTTCGTTGTCAATCATTACCTGTCATACTGTTCTCTCACTTCCTCTTTCAAAGACCATGACTTTGGACTTCTTTTACATGATAAAATCATTTAATAAATACTTAGCATTTTCACCTTCAGAAGCATATACTGGTTAAATGGCTGCATAATGATAGACATCATCTAACTAAGGATATCCTCACAATTACACATCCATGAAAATATGCTGTTAACTGTAATATTTTACATTAAAGGTAAAATAAAACAGACTCGTAATTATAATATAAAACTATTTAATAAAAACAGTAAAATAAATATAAGAAATATGTAGTGTAACATTCGACAGTGGACCGGTGTCAGAACCGTGGAGGAGCTGTTTCGCGCCGCCCAGGACAGGGAAGCTTTCTCTCAAATGGTCGTCAACGTCGGGGGGACCCGGCAAGACACATGAAGAAGAAGAAGAAGTGTAATACAAATGCACTTTTTGGCGAATGGAGTAGATATCAAAATCATCCTGGACGGCCTTCCCTATGTTTTCTTTTATAATTCTTCTTATAGAACTCACAGATAATCCTGAAAGAAAAGAACATTGAAATTCATCAGCAATACAGTAATTTAACTTCCTAGAAACACGGGATTGTCATATAAGTGAGTCATCGAGACATTCCATACACAATCATTTAATGATGCATTATTATTAAGCATCTGAGACATTCACTTCAGCTTTTTATTTAGCTTATTCTAATATTTGGTAAAATAATTTGCCTTTTTAAGTAAATTCATTACATTAAATATATTTTAAGAAGGCACAGAATTGAATAGTAATCTTGTAATAGAAATACAATTAAGAGTCGTCAAACATAAAAAAAATACAATTTAAAATATTAAGACAGTGCTTACCAGTCAAATCAATGTTTTTTGGAAAACATTGTTAATCTACCAGCGTAGTTTTTGAGCTTCAAACTCCGCTTAACACTGGGAATATTTCTTGAAAACATTTTTTTTTAGATACACTACGTATTGTTTTATTCAGTTTTATATTTTTAAAGTCTTTTAAAATCAAAACAAAGTCCAAAAAATTTACCGGATCACCAAACGCCATACAATAGGGAACTTGCACTCGAGAGGAATATTTTGTGAAATGCATTAATTAGGTAGAAAAAAGGTTATATATCGATTATATTTTGATTAAAACTCAAAAATAATTATTTTTCATTTATTATTTTAATAAATAAAATCACACTTTTTCGCCCGCTGTTTGAACGCCATATTGCTGGTTATTGCATTTGTGACGTCACATGTCCTGAGTGATGTTTTGTTGTTTATCGTAATGTATGGGATTAACAATCGCTTGGTATTTGAGTCCGGTTTTTAACATTTTCGAAGTAGGTAAATATATCTTGGATTGATACAAAATGTTTCCAAAAAGATCATACAAATATTGCGTAGTCCAGGGTGTACAAATATAACTTATACGACACCGAATAAATTATTTCTACGCATGCCGATATTGTTAGCTAGATACTGTACTGTAAGTTCAGCGACTTCTTTGCAGCTTTCCATATCTATCGTCCAATCACAAAACAAACAAAATCATTCGCAGTATAAATATTGTTATTAGGTAATGAACACATCTATTAAGTAGTGGATGCTTATGGTGTCGACATTTGTTACTATATCCTTAAAATACTATCTGATTTACAATAAAAATCTTTTGGTTTTGACACAATGGCTGTCAGAAACTCACTCGGTGTGGATATATTTGTAGATGATCGATGACTCAATTCAGCACAAGTTATAAATTTAACTTCTGTGCTAACTTCAGCCAACTTTGATTTTTTCCAATAAAATTGGACAGATTTTTTTAGCAGGATCTTCACTTCGACCATGCACCCAGTACAGAAAAGTAATGGCGTATTTTGAACCTGTAATCACTAATCAGACCTAAGAATGATGGAAAATTGATAATAATTGCCATTGAATATAATTATGTAGTTATTACACATTATTGCATTTACAAATTAGTAATAACATTATAAGACAAAGCTATAGCGCCTACCGGCGGGCTTATTATTATATGCATGATAAATATCCGATCGCCCCTTGAGAAAATCGTTTACCGTCATTATAACTAAATTAAAAAATAGGAACTGATGTATGTTTATACGTAAAAATTTCATCATCTTGAAGTTTTTGGCAAAAAAAGTGTTCAAACCCAAACCACAACAGTAAATAACCTCGTCAAACTAATAGATATATACTACGAAATGTACCAAGCATTTGTAGACAGAGAGATCGAAGGGACATATGACGTCATCAAAATGGCGCTTTCGGATGTGGCGTTTTCGCGGAAATTCAAAAATCGAAATTTCAAAATGCTATAAAACAGAAATTAGGCAACGTATCGAAAAAAATTTTACTGATATGTGTTACTGACTACTTTATTTATGATTCTAAAGAATAAAAAAAATATGTGCAAGTTCCCTATTGACAGATCGGACAGTGTTGCCAGTGTAACTAATTTGTGTTTTATCATCGGTACAAATATCTGTTGCATTAGAAAAAAAGGGAATCGTGAGAAAATAATTATTCTAAAGTAGCATTCACATTGCTTCACACTGGATGATCATTCAGAGTGTCAGGGTCAAACCTGTTCATCGAAAGTGAACACGTCTGTTCACATTTGTTCATCCTATGCTCTCACTGCCATGTCAACACTTTCAGTCATGTTGTATTTTGACATATTTTCGTACAAAAATATAATTAAATAAATAAAAAAATGAAAAAAAGCCCTTAAAACAAATCAATATAGTTCTCGACTGCATAATAATTTTGTATATGATTCTGACATTCTATACAAATTCATAGAGAATAAAACAAAAAATAAGATAAAATTTGTTTATGGTCGTTTCAGTGAAAGGTCCTTTCATCGAAATTATGACGGGCTGTTATCGCTTTCATCCGTCATCGCTAGTGATCATTATTGATGAAACGCCCGTTCACACCTTTTTATCTTGGAGGTTCATAAATGTGAACGACCCTTTAGAAAACTGACGATATTTATTCCTATACTATTTCGAAAATTTAGCGATGGGGGGGGGGGTAGAAATTGAAATATGAAACAGAATTGTGAACAGTATGATTTATATCATTTTTGGGTAGATGGCGCTCTTGTAGCTGACTGAACCCATAACTTCTCCAATTTTTTAATCAAATATAATAGTTTATCGATTAAGTTTTTATTTATTTTTATTTTCCGACCAAAATAAAGTGTTTTTTTTTATTTGATAGTTTTGTTTTTTGTGTTTGTTTCTTAAAATTAAGTGATAAATTTTAATAAAATTAAATCTAATACCTAAAATTTGTGACAATAAAAATAGTTTACATGATTTGTATTTTAAGAGTAATAAAAATAAATTAAAGTGACAAATAATATTGTAAATGCGCTCTTGAGGTGATTTCATTACAAAAACAGCGCAATATAAGTGATCTAATAATAATCATGTTGGAGTAAAAATTATATTTTTCCCATGTGTAAGGTCCCATTGTGCGGTATTTTCTTGGCAAAATGCAGGTAATTTTGGTCACACAATCTGGCAACCCTGATTTTGACACTTAGTATCTCTATGCTTATTATGACAGTTTTGAATTGTTTACGTTTAGTGTTAGAAATTCTATAATTATTTTGAATTTAGAATACTTTCATGAAATTTAAAATTACTGCAAACCATACAATAATAATTTTATTATACGAAAGTACAAATCGCGGACATTATTCTTTATTTGAAATGTAATTATATTCCTAAAAAATAGATGTAACGCAAATAATGCTTTAGAGCCACAAATTTCTTTTCAGAGTGAGTCATAAAACAGAATTATAAAGTTGGTATGCAATTCTAACAATTATCTTTATCAATAGACAGTATCTTAATATCTAAATTTTGAAAATCTTATGTTTTTAGATGCATGTTTTGAATAAATGAAATACTTCTAATGAAACAGATTGATGCAAGCATAATATTGAAATGATATCCTTTACAAAAGTGCCTAACTACCATTATGTTAAATGCAAGTTTTAGAAATGTTATCTATGGCTTGGTATAGTTATATTATATGATGACATTATATTATGAGATAATTAAGAATGATGCATCTCACACCCTTTTCTGTGATTGTTATAACAGATAACTTTATTTAGAAATTAAAAGAAACTCAGAATATCCTTCAATAAAATAAGAACACATATAAATAGTATTGTTGTAGATATGAGTTTTTTTATTTTATTTTGATGTTTACCTTACTTTGACAAAAGAACATTGAAGCATCATTGAATTAGTTCTGTGTTTTTGATATTATTGGTAACCATATTTTGAAATAAAAAGAAACTGAATATCAACAATAAAATAAGAACACATATTAATAGCATGGTCGTAGATATATGAGATTTTTAGTGATTTTCAAGTTTACCAAACATCGACAAAAGATCGTTGATACATCATCATTTATAAATTAAATCTTTATAAAAGTATACATATTAAATGTTTTCAGCTCGCCTACTGGATGATACATATCGTACAGAGGACATAAAAGTCAAAAAACAAACAAACTAATGAACTGATGTACCAACCAAAATATTAATGTATTGGATTCTATGTCATTCATGTCGGCCATTATGAAATTAGCCCAAGATGTCAAAAATATGCAATTTTAACTTGCATAATTCAGGAGTTTTTATCATAATCAAACACAACAATTTATAACCAAAATAATCCCCAAATGTTTAGTTTCAGTACTGATGTATTTCGCGTCACATCCATTGTGAAATTAATTCAGTACACTGAAAAATGTTCGACCATGAATATTGCTACTTACAAAAACTTTCATAGATTTTTCCATACAAATTTTATTATTATAATTTCTTTATCAATACATAAGATATTTTAAATGTTTTTAGCCTTGAACGTGCCCAGGAGATGAGACCTCGTATAGAGTGTATTATTTTACTTCTGTCTTTCCTTATTTCAGAGTCCATAAAGGACATACGCACATACGAACCGACTCAAATATTTATGTGTGGATTTATTTATTTCCAGTAATATAACAATAACAAAAAACTTTACTACCAAATTCGATAACTAAACATAACTTATTTCTTAAGACATATTCCTCTGACAATCATTAAGATCGTTAACAATTTTAGGAAAATTTGAAGATTTTTTTCTAGGGATTAGTTGTTTTATCCAGATTAAATCCTGCAATAAACGTTGGGCAAAAGCCAACAGTCTTTTTCAAGGACAACTAAAAAGTCTTTTTCAAGACAACTGTACAATGAGCGCCTTAAAAGCGATCATTATAATATTCACACAATAATATGCTCTGCGAAAACATCTCTCCATACATAGGTATATATATGTAATTCGTAACTGATTATGCAAAATGAGAGAATTTGAACAAGGTATACGGAATTGAACAGACAAAATTTACAAATGTTATAAATAGAAAAAACTATTAACCAAAGAAAATACAATACCTACAACAGAAGAGTAATATTATATGGTAAGTGAAATATATTATATATCTTCAATAATCATAACATCTTTATTTCTAAGTTTTATATTTACGAAACCCGTCACCGTCAACCGTGGAGCACCCAGGGTCAACACAAGGGTCTCACTCTTAATCGTAAGTTTTTGAGTTTGTCATAAAAGGCGATGATCTAAATTTGAACTCTATCCAGACACAATTGTCTATTTCCGCTTTCAGAATCTCTGGTGATTTAAAACCAAGTCTTTCATTATTCATTTATAAACCTACCTATTCTAACCATCTTTTTACGGGAATTGCTTATTGTCCAATGTCCATATACCCTTTTCCACAGTTTAAAAATACTTAATTTTTTTTAGTGTTTGAAATACCTACATCTGTCAGCACATGTAGTTGAAACCTTTTTATGCAATACTACCGATTTATTCTCGAAAACTTAGATAGGTACTTGATAAAAAATATTGTGAAAAGTATTTGAAAGGTTTAAAGTAATTACAGTACTTAAAGAGAACTTTTTCGAAATTTATTTTATCACTTTGGTTATGATGATTACCTCCATTTTCATGACTAAAAAAAACTGTCTACCTAGTGACATGGATAAGGTTTTGCAAGGTTTCATTAATAATTAAATAAATCTTTAACTATATATTTATTATAAGTTAGATTATGGGAGCTCTATTTTAAATTTATAAACAATATGTTGATACTTATAAAAGGCGCGTGTTGAATATTGAACTCAGAATAATTAACACGTGTTATTAAAGAGACACGAGTTTAACGAGGTTAACCTTGTAGACACTTGCTTAGGAGACACGTGTGTTATTATTTTGAACAAAGAAAATCCTTGAACGATACACATGGACAAAGAATCAAGATATGAACTTTAATAATTGTTTATATAAAAAAAGGTTAAAACATAACTGAATGTTTGTGAGGAAGATGAGGTAATTTGCATTTGGGTTTTGTTGAACTGATAATTTACTTGAGACAATAATAGGAAATTCTATAACTTACTTGGGATTTGCTTAGTCTGAAACTTTATAAAGATATATATTAACAATTGTAAACATTTCGAATAAGAAAATGTTTGTAAAATTGTATTGAATATTAAATTCCTCACTATTATAATAGTCAAGTTAGGTTTTATTGAAGTATTAAAACTGCTTGATACTTTGTAAAAGTTATTTATATATAAGTAATTAAAATATTGTAAATAGAAATGATATTCTTACAAGAAATTGATGTTTCTTAAGGAAATTCGATTTACGAAAAACTGATAAAAGTTACCCAACGCTTCGATTTAGTTATTGACACGTGTCGTCTGTTTATAAGAATATCATGAAGTATCCATCGATTTTTAAACTGTAAGGATAAAAGGAGTGTTATATTTTGATTTTCTGAGAATATTTATGTACGAAATGAGGGAAGTTATAATGGCTTGTTTTATTGTAAGTTGCAATCAGAATGAATTTATTCGAGTAAGTAAATTCGCCGAATGTTAAATAGATAAGAAAATAGCATTTATTAACAATTCAGTTATTTATTTTGACAAAGTGAGGTAAATGGATAGATGTTTTAATTTAAATTACATAATTAAGATTGGGGTATGTATTTATGAAGTGTTTTAAGGAATTGTATTCAAGATCATAAACAACTTTTACTGTTTTATTGAGATTGAAGTTTCATTTTATCTATAGTTTTGGGATCTTAGTTGACTGATAAATACGAATTGTTTATATAAATAATAACTTAGTACCTACTTATATGAAATGGTGGTAATAGTTGGTTGAAGCGTTATAACCCTGGATTTATTGGGTTCATGGAGATATACTTCAACATGGAGAGTAGATACTAGTATCTACTTGGGTGAAGAAAGTAGGTAGGTACCAAATTGAATTTTAGACAAAGAAATGGGAGATTATAAATATGAGGTCACAACATCGACTCGGGATAGTGTTTTCTTGCAAGGAGATGAGAGAGGAATAAAATTAAATTCAGTGTTGTATTTTGATTTTTGGTGTACTCCTCTCCAAGTAGAAATTAAAATATGTTTTTTTTTCTTCTTTTGTGATTATCTCTATTTTGAGATAATAAGAAATCATCCTAAATTAAAATCAATAAAATTCTAAAATTAAATTCAGTGTTTTCAGTGTCGAGAATTGCAGAATATATCAACTTTAACCGAAGTTAAGATTCTTTTCTATTTTTTTAATTTTATTTTATAGAATTTAACTGTTTTGAATATTTTATTTTAAAAATTTTCTTTTATCTTATTAAATGTCTCTTTTAAAGTAAAGTTTGATAATTTCTTGTGAGATTGACTAGTTTGATATTTTATTTTCTACATTGTTAGATTTGTAGACTAGCATTGTTTGCAATTTTGTCTTGTGGAGGATTACTCAATTATGTGAACAGAGTCGAATTCAGAACATAAAATTATTTTATTTTCCCAAATTAATAAAATTTGGATAACTAATATTATTTGTAAATTTAATTTATAGACATTACTTGATAATAAGAGCAGGGACGGACTCAGAAACATTGAAAAAAATTTTATTTTTATGAAATTTTGAATACTAACTTGAGCATGAATTTTTAAACTCATATTTATTTTATGTAAATATCTCTTATTATATCATAAACTAACGTCCCACCATCCACACCCACAAGTCCCAGCGTGGAATACTGGGATACCCAGCGTGAAAAAATTAAAATTCGTGATTAAACTTCTTCCGGTTATCATGGCCGCAAGGCTAAGCGAATTCCGCAGAAAATATTATATTATTATATTTTATTTTGCATGAAAATATATATGTATTATATTCTCTTAATTTATCATATTTGTATACTAACGGGGCTGGACGTAGCGAATGCAAGGTTGGTCCAGATCGGATTAAGCGTGAGATGGAGCTTAATCTACTAACGAAAACAAGATTTTATTGTTAAAATTAACAAAAATAGTCAGTGATTGAATTTTGTCAAACTTTGGTTCAGTAAAATATTTCATCTCGATGCGCCCCTGGCGCTTTAGACATATAATAGTTATGTATGAAACCATATGCCTTTTATAAATAAAACTGCATTCAAAACTAATCTGTAATATAATTACAGAAATAAACTTTCGATAACGTTGAATCATAAGTTTGATAAAATATTATTTCATTGACTATTTCTAACAAATAACATGGATTTCTGTGGTACATAAAAAATTTGATATTTATTCTTGATTGTTATTGTGTGTTGTTTTCTTTGTGTATTTTCAGCAATAAGGTAAGGCTTTTATACTTGCTAAAGTCGAGTATAAAAGGAAATAATTTATTAATTACTAACCTTTATGTACAACAGAAATTTAATTTTGATTTTTATAAAATTATGCTTTTATGTTTCTGAATAGAAATTATTGTTTGTTTTCCACTGATAAAATTTTCTTTTATAAATCGTACATACAACGTAGAAAGGGTCCTTTACGTAAATTTTCTTTCCTCTAGATGTATCATGAGCCAATATCTTTGAAGAAACGAAAATTGTTGAATTTAGCGACCGACACTTTTGACGGGCACTACGTTAAACGTTCGAAAAATAATTTTAATTACGGTGAAGTGTGAACTGATTTGGGTAGACTAACGAGTATATATTATTATGTACGTATGACATCTTTATATACGACGAATATTATTACTCTTGGATTTTACAAGTAGGTAGGTGATATGAAAGTATTTTTGTATTATTAAATTTTAATCGGAATATTATAAAGACGTAATTGCGAAAAGAAATTTATAAATTTGCGTAGATTGGATAAACTCGATTCCTTTTAGTTTAATTACTTCCAACTCGGAGGATAAATACGTATTTATTCTCTCGTCGAAATAAATAAATATATTTTATTTATTTCCTGTCAATGTGGTCTCAACGGTTTTTTCTTTTTCTTCCTCTTGTGGGGAGGGACCACGACACTATGTATGTATATCTTTTGTCGACTTTTCATACCGTAGTAGCGTCGAGACGCGCCGCATCACGCGCCATTACACTTACATACTTACATAATATAAAGTTTTCATTATTACTTTTTTCAGACGATCCTTGAAGCTTAAATGAGATTCGTACAATTTATTTTTTGTAACAAACAGTTAATATAAATTATTGAATTTTTAAAAGTTTATTTCATTATTGCAAAATCAATAAATATTGAATTTATGTTATTGAAATTCTTTTATTTTTAAATAAGTTCAGTAGGTCATACTGAATAAACAAAACTCGCTTATATTTTTATCAACAAGCTTCTTGGTTCAATTCCAAAATTTATCACCGAGTTTTTCATGGTAGGTAGATTTAATAGACAACAAATTATATATGTAATGGTTCTGTGACATGAAACATACTGTAAGTTTATGTGTGTCTGATAAAAGTGATGATACAAGCCATCATTTTTAACAATGCTCTTGAGATAGTTGAAGAATTACAAAATGACTTCAAAAGCAGATATCATTATTCCTTCTGCCAACCCCAATTGGGATACGGTATGAGGGAATAGTAGTAATACAGTATTATTTCTTAATTTATAATATTATGATGGTTAAGAAGAATTATCTTCATAAAGATAAGTCCAAATCTTGGTCATTAAAAAAGATCTAATGAAAAAACTTAAGGTTTTCGAGGTGGATAACACCTTCTATAAACACTATGGAAAATTCTCAACGAACTACGAATTAGTATCACAGGGTGTAAAAAAACACGCTGAAATGGGGATGTCTACGTGAAAAATGATGATGTAAATTGTGTTTATGGTTTAATTGAGGTATAAAGATTTTATTTATTTATTTAATTTAACAAAAATTATACAGACATGACAATACATAGACTATTTGATAAAAACTTAAATCTAAACATCCTCCTTATAGAGACAAGTCTCATGTAAAGGAGATACCAACTGATAATATGCCGATTGATCGATGGATGGATCTAGTCCTGATATCGGGATGGATTTAATACCTATTAACATGGCTGTATTTCACCACAAATTAGAGTTGAAAGATTAAGAATGGACACGGAAAAAAAAGAAATAATATAATTTCTAATGTTATCGAAACAACTCTATACTTGAGTGCCATTAGGACTCAAGTGAATTTTTGACAAAAATACCAAAGTTACGAAAAAAGCGGAAATAACACAACAGTCGTGAGTCTTGAGTTGAAAATGTTGAGATTTTTTCGATTTAAATATTGAATTTGAAAATGTCATTTTAGTACTTAAGACTGTTGAATCATATTTGAGAAGAGTTGTATTTCAGAAATTGTGCACCATACCACAAAAGTAAAGCTTTTCTAACCGGGTAAATTTTATATTACCTATGTCGCCATATATGGAGATACTATGAACATTCATTCAATAAACCTATGTGTTAGGTAATATGGGGGTTATTCTAAATATATAGAGACCTGACTACGGAAAATTTAATCAGTCGCTTTGATAAAATTCAATAGGAATTGAACTCAATACAAAGACACAAGTATCACCTATGTATGAAAGTAGACGTATTCACTTGTAATGTACTTGTCATACTTTTATTTCTAAACCAGTAAAGTCTTGTGAATTTCAATTATAAATCTTATTTATTTACTTATTAATTACAATATTAGGTACATAAAAAAATATTGTCATAAAAATAACAGTTATACAATTCAATGTACAGAGAGAGAGTTTATCGCTAAAATGCGATGTCTTCCAACTTACCCGGGTTTTACTCCTTCTCTCGAAGTTTTCAACCTTTCACATAAACCCAGGTTAACAAGAAGATATCACAATCTAGCGAAAGACTCTCTGTATATTGAGTCTATCGCTTTATTGAAGTGTATAACTGATTATTATATGATAGGTACTTTGTAATGATTGATGTTACGACTAATGTACAATAATAAAAAATAAATAGGTAAATAATTAAAACCGAAAAAAAATCATGGGAAAATGAAATATTTAGAATAACATAAACATACCTACGCACTAATTGTTTTTGAAATCATCATCAACATCGTCGCCCTCAGCGCTCCTCTCGGGAACACAGGGCAGAAACCAGCTTTCTCCATTCAGAGCGTCTCTGTGCCAATCGCGTCGCCTCTTCCCACGACATTCCCTGCACTCTGATGTCATTTTCATAGGAACGGTGTACTGTGAAAGAGGAAATTCAATTTTTAAAATACTCTCGTGAGGAAAGAATATATAAGGCACGTTATGGTGATCAGTTGTGAAAAATATTTTTTTAATTTTATTTGTTATCGACTATTAAATTAAATAAAGTGAGAAGAAAACACGAGTAGAAAAATATAGGTAATCAGGTGTGTTTGAAAAGATCTGTGTATCTGAAACCCAATGTATTAAATATTGGATTTCAGATTATGAGGCATGTCACAAAATTATGCTTTGCTCCATGGCACATTAAAAAGTCTTGGATCTTATGTTGTGATGTGATAAGTCGCAGAAGAAAGTCCCACCAGGGTCTCATTTGAGAGAGGTTTTGAAAATATTTGACTTAAACGGCAATTTTTTGGTAAATATGACCCCTATATTTTATTTTGTATTACATCATTTCTTTGAGAACGGTATCATGGCATTACCAATACTATATGAAAATATAATTCAGTATGCTGAGAATTTCTCTGCATATAGGAGCTTTGGAACCACTCTACTTGATTAACGCGCACAAAGCTCAATTAATTGACTAACCAAGATTTTAAGAATATGAAGAGAATAACCAAAAAATCCATTAAAAAAATAACGTACCTAACGTTTAATGGGTTAGTTGGAAGATATTGCGCTTCAGCAATAATCTCGCCAATTGCACAAAATTATGTATTCTATTGTTATGTTACCATGTTTTTTCTTCTTTGTAGACTAATTTTGTGCAATAAAGATTAATATTATTATTACCTACCTATTTCTCAACCAAAAAAAAAATTGAGTTTATTAAAAAATACAAAAAAAATCCCGTGGAGCACCCGGTAAAGAATTGGTCTCCCACTCTTCTGCGTAAGTTTTCGAGTGTCCTGTAAAAGGCAGATGTTCGAAAAAATTGAGACATTTTACATCTTAAATTCAGCGACGAGGTTTGCCACCCATCCTGAATGTCTTGATTTTATATTGGCAAGGAGAGGACAGTTTTCATGTTTCTTACATGCAGCTGATCTGCTGGATACCCCACTTGTGGGATGTGCCGTGATGGTATAATAATAATAATAAATAATAACAAAAAAATTAATAAGTCGCTATATTTTAAGATACTTACTTAAGAAAACTAGAAATAGATTAACCACAATAACAGTTATTACTGTGACTTGAAAAGACTTAAAAGCTTTGCAAGCTAAGCTAAGCTCTACTACTATAACTGTCTTCACTGCATAAAGCTGTTATAATACGCTCTGAGGGTAATTGTTTAATCTCTCTTGCAATAGATTATTCGTGCGCTGCTTTGTATAAATGTTGCAGATTGTAAAAGACATGGTTTGGTTCTATGTAAACTAGATCGAAAAATACAAAGCTTCTAGTATCTTCATATCTTTTTTTTAATTATCACTCATTCTTTATGCCTCAAATTTACGCACGCAATAATTTATTTTACTAATAGTTTTATTTTTCACTATACCTACATTATTTAAAATATTTCAAATCAATACAAATTGTCATAAAAATATCAGTTATACAATTCAATGTACCTACAGAGGGCGAGTTTTTTTATTTTTATTTATTTATTTAAGTAGGTACATAAGACAAACTATAACAATAAGTAATTCATAACCTTAATATATCTAATAAGTAACAATTTTTTTTTCTCACTCTCCAAACAGTAAAAAGTTTACTGGTATTAGGAGAGTAGGGACATATTAAATATAAAACAAATCAAATGCATACAAATTTGAAAACTATTTCTACAAACTATTCTTTTACAAATTACATTATACCTACTGAAATTTAAACAAAACCTAAATAATAAACTTTAAGAAAATATATCCAATGCTAACACATTTGAAAGCTATTTCCAATTTTTACAGACTAAGATTTTCTAACCTGAATAATAGGTACTAGGTATATTTATTTGTTTATATCAACGGCATAGAGCCTTTTACACAATTCTTAACATGCAATACAAATGCATAAAAAAACACACAGTAAAACAGCAATCACAAATAATGCAAGAAAAATTAAAGTCAACGATTAAAAAGTCAAAGTAAAAATTCTTGAATTAATACCAAATTATACAAAAAAAAAATAATAAAAAAAAAATAATCTGTGTGTTTATCGAAATAAATAATTTGACTATCGATTAAGTACTCCACTTTTCAGTTATCTTTGAACGGTATATAATATATAGAAAATTGAACACACGTAACAACCATGAAAGGCTTAGAAAAGACAACGTCACCTCATTTGGGACTTGAACCCTTAACCCATCTTGTCGCGTGATGTGCTTTATCCATTTTCTAAGCCTTATCTGATACATATATGACCACATGCAATGGTTAATTTTAAAAATAACATCGATAAATATAGATATAATAGAATTTCAAAGCCATGGTTGTCATCATCCTTTTGAAAGATTTTCATGAAAACAGTATTTCAGAATGCTTTAAAAATAAGAAAAAAATTCAACTTCAAAACTTGAATTTATGAGTTTTTCGACTCAGTATATTGACTATATGACACAGACTTTGAAAATTGTATCTTATTCTATGTATCACCTTTTACTAATGCATCTCACGTCTTAAGTTCGATATACAATATAAGGTCTTTTAAATCCTTTCAGTTCGATGGATAGCTTGCTGACTGGGACACACTTTGTAATTATGTGGTTTGAGATTGAAAGTGGAAAAATCCATTTATTTTTTAACTAAATACCTAAGTAGAAACATTCTTTATATTAAGTTTTATAAACTGCATTTTCCGTAACAGTCTAATGCTATTTAGTTTATGTGAAAAAAGGAAAGAAATTCAAAGTTTAGGTTGAAAAAAGTTAATATTATAAATTGGTTTTTTTTGTGCGCAGAATCGTCGGTACAATAAAATCAGACATGACTTATCCAAAAAACAACAACCAACTTCAGAATATCACCATTAAAAATTATATTATATCATACCAATTCATTTTTTATCATTTTTTATTATTATCGTCTGTGACCTATTGATGGCGAATGACAAGGCGATATACGGCGCTGAATACTGGAGTGGCAAAATCTAAAGTCCGGACCCGAAAAATATGTAGGTAAGTAAAGTATGTAGTAATTTATTGTCTGTCAATTTTTTTTTTAACTTCGTTAAAATACATATGTTTAACGTGTTAATGGCTCACGCTGTGAACAAGTGATAAATAAATAAAAAGCTTCAATCCAGATTTATAAACAGGCTATGACTAGTAGGTACTTAGGTGTTCCAAAATTTTCTGATAATTTTCCAGTATGGTTTAGAAGCCTTGAATTTGTAAAGAAATCAGTAATTACATATTTGATTCTGTGTTTTTTTTTTATTTTAGTTATAGGTATATTATTTACTTATTCTGTGCTTATCAATATTTAATACAATCGCTAGGTATATATAATTTCGATGTTATTGACCAAAGGTACTTGTTGGATGTCCATTTCAAGATTATTTGAAAAAAAAAAGTGTAAGTCCGAATTCCAGTATTGCGAAGTTATAAAAAGTCATTTGGAAGTTAACTACATACTGTGTTTTTCTATTAATCACTATACAGAGGGCGAGTTTAACGCAGAGACGTAATTTCTTCCAACTACGCACCCATACATTACTGATATATTTTATTGAAAAAGGTATAGGTAATATAAACCATTGATTCTTTACATGGAGTCAATCTATTGACAAACTCACTTGTGGGAGAATTTGCGTTAATATAAATAGTCATGTTTTTTTTTCGCATCGGAGCACTGTGGAAGGCGGACGTGTCGACGATACAACATTCAGATAAAATTTTGATAAAATAAAACATAATTACTTTGAAACTAACATAAGTTTATCATATTTTTTTCTTTTCTTTTCTTCTTAATACTAACTATACTAACAGTACGAGTTCCGTACTTAATTATAAATTTATTTTGTTTATTTTTTCATTTTTATATCGTGAAATATAATTGTTTGTTTACCAACGGAGAGCGGCGAGCGCCTGCGTGTAGTTCGGCCTATTTAGAGGTCATTGAACCGCCGGTGCGGTTTATCCGATTAAATAAATTTTGTACGATACACATAATTTTTATATTTTTTGTTATTTTTGCATTTTGATTGCAAATTCTGTTTGATTTTTTTCTGGATTTTTTCTTTTCTTATATTATCGTTTTATACACTGAGTTAAAATAAACTATTAAGGATGAATGAAGCAGAGCCCCCGGACACCGGGGGTGTTAACCGAAAACGCGGAAGATTTGAATCGATCGATGCCTGTAATCTCGCTGAAGATTCCAAAAATAAGCCAGTATCTTTAGATGATATCTCTCTGCATTCTGCGACCAACAAAGCCAATTCAAACTCTTCCAATATGTATTCCCTTACGTCTCAGTCTCCATACCAAGTAGTAGTAGAGAATGAGATGGGCGGCAAACCTATTCATCCCATGTTTATCGGGGAAATATGCGCGAAGGGAAATATAACTGGCATTGTCCCCGGAGGCGTGCGTTCAGATAGTAGAACGAAAATCGTCATTACCTTCAACTCCCCACAAAATGCAAATAACTTTCTATCGAATAAGATCATCACTGAAAATCACTTAAAAGCATTTATTCCAAACTATAAGCTATACAAACTAGGTATCGTCCGCGGTGTCCGTCTTGAACTTACAGATGAGGATATTTTGCAAAACATCGTTGTACCTTCTCCTTTTGGCAAAGTTGTCAAACTGCGTAGGCTCAACCGAAAAGTCACTACCTCTGACTCGTCAGAATGGAAACCTTCCACAACGATCTTAACGTTTGAGGGTCAATCTTTGCCAGAGCGCGTCTTTTTGTTTTACAATTCTTTGAGAGTTGAACAGTACATATACCCAAGCTACATGTGCCACAATTGCCTGAGGTATGGACATACTAAGGCTAGATGTACATCGACCGCCAGATGTGCAAAGTGTGGTAATACTCATTTAGAAACAGATTGTCCTTTAAAAGAATCTACACCAAACTGCGTTAACTGCAAAGGTTCTCATGTAGCCACCAGCAATTCGTGTCCAGAATTTCTCCGACAAAAAGAAATAAAGAAGACCATGGCTGATGAAAATGTCTCCTTCTCTTACGCAGCAAAAATAATCCCAAAACGCAGTAATTTGTATAGCAATGTGACAAGAAATTCCACAAAAGTAGCTTCAGCTGACACTAAAACTACAACTACCCCTCGGCCTTCTGCGTTTAAGCAAAACTTAGACAAAAAGATGATCGATGGCCTTCTATCTTATACAAACGGACAACCATCGAATCCCCAAAATGGTTGTGCTTTGAATGCAAGCTCATCTTCAATCTCATCTTCAACCCCACCTACTCTTTCTTCTACCAAAAATACTCCAACAAGTACTGAACCCCATATTATTATAAATTTGCTCGTCCAAATATTAACAATGCTGATATCCAACTCTGAGAATAAACTGAATACAGAAATTTTTCCTTCCTTAACGAATTTATTAAATTTAATTTCAAACAATAACGGCAATGAGTAATCAGACACCAGTTAACCTTCTGCAATGGAATGCTCGTAGCGCAGTCTCTAATAAACATGAAATAATCACATTATTAAACCAAAATTCCATAGACTTAGCTGCAATAAGTGAGACTTGGTTACAACCACATTATACCTTTAAAGTCCCAGGATATAGCTGTATAAGGGCAGATCGTTCTGTGGGTCGCGGTGGCGGTGCTGCTGTGATCATCAACAGCTCAATTCCCTTTTCTATTATATCACTTCCTCTCAATCCTTTTCTGGAAATAGTAGCAGTCAAAATTAACGACATTGGCTTCGTATCTGTATATATTCCCCCAAATTCTGGCTTCGACATCTCCTATTTCGATTCTATCATTCCTCTCCTCCCATCTAGTTTCCTGATTCTAGGAGATCTCAATGCCCACTCCTCATCTTGGGGATGCTCAATAACAGACAGATCTGGGAATTGTGTCCTCTCCTTTTTGGATAAACACAATTTGTGCATCATAAACGATGGTTCGCCTACTAGAATAACCTCTCCATCCCAAAACCTCAGTGCTATTGATTTGAGTATATGCACAAGTGATTTATTCCCCTCTATCGACTGGCGTATTTCGGAAGACGCTTGTTCAAGCGATCACTATCCAATATTTATGACTCTACTCACAAAACCAATAAGGAACATCCCAATCACAAGAATTCTTTATAACACCCGTAAGGCTAACTGGGATGTTTACCAGAAAAAGCTGGATTTATGTTCATCAACTCTTGAATCTCGTTTATCTCAATCGAATTGTATAGATACTAAGTACAAATATATAACAGACGAAATATATAAAGCGGCAGACAGTAGTATGCCTCTGAAAACTAACCACAAGCGAGCAAAAAATGCTCCCTGGTGGGATGATGAGTGTTCTAATCTGATAAACGAGAGAAGACAAGCTATGCATCAATTACGAAAAAATTTTAGCATGCACACCTTCCTCCAAGCTAAAGCCATACAAGCCAAAGTTAGAAAAGTATTAAGACAGAAGAAGCGCAAAGGATGGCAGACCTTTTGTTCCAATTTATCTCCCCATACACCTTCAACAATCGTATGGCAGATGATCAGGAGATTCAAAGGATCTCTAATTCCTCCTAAAGTATGCGGATCTAGATCAGCATGGCTTCCAAACTTTGTTGATAAATTGGCCCCTTCTCACGTCCCCGTCAAAGACCCACCTATTGTGTCAATACCAAATAATAACACCGATAATTTAACTTCTCCATTCTCACTCAACGAGCTTCAAACTTGCCTTCACTTGTTAAAACCTAATAGTTCTCCTGGTACTGATAAAATACCTTACACATTTTTCCAAAAATTCCCAAAGCATTTTCTTGATATCTTTCTTGGCTTTCTAAACGAAATATTTTGTTTAGGAACAATTCCAACACCTTGGAAGCAGCAATTGATATTACCAATATTAAAACAAGGTAAAGATCCCAATTCGGGCTCTTCTTACCGACCAATAGCTATGTCCTCCTGTGCACTAAAACTCTTTGAACATTTGATTAAAAATAGGTTGGTCTGGTATATAGAGCATAATTGCTTGCTCTCTGTAAGTCAATTTGGTTTCAGAAGATCACTTTCATGTGCAGATAATCTTAGTATACTCATCACAGACATACATATTGCCTTTACTAATAAAGAACACGTAGCAGCCGTTTTCTTGGACATAAATTCAGCTTTTGACAACGTATGTATTTCCACACTTTCCTCTCCCATTTTGCAATATAATATACAACATGTTCTCTGACAGAGAAATAGTCATCGATGACGGTCTTGGGGGCACTCGTAGAAAGGTATGGAAGGGTCTCCCGCAAGGTTCCGTTTTAAGCCCAGTGCTTTTTAATATTTATTGCTCTGACTTGGATCAAGTCCTTCCTAGTGGCGTTAAAATAATTCAATACGCAGACGATCTGGCCCTCTATGCAGCAAACAAAAATATCGATAGTGCAGTTGCTCTAATACAAACAGCTTTGGAGAACATTAACAATTGGATGAATAAAAATTCTTTCTGTATTTCTGCTTCCAAATCCAAATGTATTCTTTTTTCAAGAAAACACAACATTCCCTCCGTTTCCCTTGATGTGGATGGAACACCAATCCCCCAAGTGAATGAACTCAAATTTTTGGGTCTACATATGGAACGAAAACTATGTTGGAGATCCCAAATTAACCATGTTGCAGAAAAATGCGAGATCTCTATAAATTTACTGAGGGCGATCACTGGTGTATCTTGGGGTAGTCATCCCACCTCTATGAAGAATATTTACAATGCACTTGTTCGTTGTCACTTGGATTACGCGAGCTTCCTTTTTTGCCCACTTCCGAAATATTTGGAGACTAAGTTGGAGAGAATTCAATCCAAATCCCTCAGACTAATAGTCGGAGCCATGCAGTCTACTCCTATTAACTCGCTTCAAGTAGAGTGCGTGGATATGCCACTTCCACTCAGAAGACAATACTTATCAGACACTTTTATTCTAAAAAGACTTAAATACTCCAATCATCCTCTTCTGAAAAGCCTTCATATTCTGAAAACTCTCTACGAAACAAACAGATACTGGTCCAATAAGCCTACTCCTCACCTGTGCAATAGTATAAATAAATATAATGTTTCATTCAACGTAAAACAGTTTCCGTTCCCTTCACCTTTTTACGATTCCGCATTTGAACTTCTACAATTTATACCTAATGTGATTGATAACATAGGATTGAACAAATATACTAAATTATCTGAAGAGTGCATAAATCGAGGTTTTCTTTCCATAGTGGCCGACAAGTGGCCTAATCACGTAACGATATTTACAGATGGTTCAAAGCTTTCTGCAAGTGAATGCACTGGAGCTGCAGCCCTCATACCTTCTCTAAATATTTCCTCTCAATTGAAATTGACATCTAAATCAGTTTTCACGGCGGAATGCGCTGCGATAATTGAAGCCTTGTGTCTATCAAATACGCATAATATCGTGAAATGCGTCATTTTTACTGACTCTCTGTCTCTTGTTCAAACTCTTACGTCCCCTTCTTCGACTCTCAGTGATAATCCGAATATTATGCGCATTAGAAACCTTATGTACTATCGATCCTCATCCAATCAAGATACCATTATCGCATGGATTCCGGCACATTGTGGTATCCGCCACAACGAATCTGTCGATGAATTGGCTAAAACTGCTTGCACCCTCGGAACAACGATGGAAGATTTCATCCTTCCAGACGATGACATAAAGCGAACCGTAGAAGCTGATGCTCGTAAAAAGTGGAGTGAATTGTGGATGGACGTATCACTCATAAAAGGAAAAAGATATAGGTCGATCCAGGTCCAAATCGCAAGAAAACCTTGGTTCCACAAATCGAAATTCAACAGATCTGAAATTACTGCCATATGTCGAATGCGATTTGGACACTGTAGACTGGACGCTCATCTTTTAAAAATCCAACTTGTTGAAAGTCCATACTGCGAGTGCGGCCTGGACGAGGAGACGCTTGACCATGTTTTCCTGGGGTGCCCTATCAGGGATGCGTATGATATTTTCGTTGATGCTCTTCAGAACGATTGCCAATTTCCTTTGAGTATTGAATCATTGCTGAGTATGACATCCGAATCAATCCATTTGTCCCTTCTCAAATCAATGAAGGCCAATTTTATTATTCTGTGATGACTGTCTTCTTGACTATTTAACTATACTTGGAGACTGTTTTTGGCACAAATCATCCTCGTAGGATGCTATGCCATAAATGAAGGAAAAAAAAAAAAAAATAAAAATAAATAGTCATATAAGTAAATTATATCTCATAATATCGTATATAAAGCGCCTCTCTGTCTATATGGAAGAGAATATTCATTCATAATAACAAATGGAGGGGGATATTAAATCAAACAAAGTCAATATGCATTGTATATCGTATTGTTATATATTATAACATAATACATTTTTACATTATACGTACATAATATAATTTGACTTTTAGATAAAACCACGCAGTAGCAGACATTTTAATATACAAATGTGGTATATGGTATGATATTATGTATATGCACAAAAACTCATGAATTTATTATTATATTTTTGTCTCATTCGAAACCACGTTTAGATTTTTGTATAAAGCGATATTTTGACACCAGATGGCAGTAGTAGTGGGTTGAAAACGATTTAATAAAAATTGATTTTTTGTGTCTTCTGTTAAAAAAATCTTTCGTTAAACATCAAACATTTAAAAATCTTCATTTAAGATATTTTACGCGGCGGCAGAATTGCCATCCACACTTCTCAGCATTATATAACCAGATAAGTCTCCATATGATCAGTCATGGTCACACAAAAACTTAACAGTCTAATGCCGGGAAAAATTCACATATCCAGATATACAGGATATCAAAGGATTAGGCTCAAAACGCGGGATCAAAATACCAGCATTGTGCCTGAAATATCTGTGTTCAAAAACTTTTTTACAATATTACAAGTGTTTATTATAATAGATTTTTGAATTTTAATATACAAATTCACCGGTAAATCTAATTTTTGTAAATTATTTCTTAAAGATTTCGGAGTTACCCCTGTGGCTGACATGACTAAAGGTGTTATATAAACGGATCTAGAATGCCAAATATTTTTTATTTCTCCTGCTAGTTCTGTATATTTACGTATTTTTTCTGCGACGGTTGTTTGTATATTATGTGTATTTGGGACAGCGATATCTATTAGGTACGTTATTTTATTACGTTTATCATGTAATACTAAATCGGGTCTATTATGATGTATTTGTCTATCTGTTATTATGGTTTTATCATAATAGAGCCTGTAATTTTGATTTTCTTAAACCGGTTCCGGGTTGTATTTATAATAAGGTATTACTTTTTGTGAGTTTAAAAGATTATGTTTAAATGCTAAATTTTGATGTATTATTTTTGCGACATGATTGTGTCTATTGGTATTGCATTTCACCCATCCGGAATATCTTTTTTTTATTGGCTACGAGAGGCCAAGTGTATTTTTACATATAATAAGTCTTTTGGCTACCACACGTGTTGGAGATGCAGTGGAAGTAACGATAAAGATAAAAAAAAATCCTTTTTTCCATTTTATAATCCTAAGTTGAGTATCGTGGATAGAATGGATCTACCTATAAATAATGGGATTTCTTCGAATCTAAATTAGACAATCTTAGTAAATTATTGAGTTCCAATATTTCTTTTATGTATCATTCCATGGGATGACATTGTGTTCATATTTAGCCAATTTACTGAAACAAATACAAAGTATAGTTTTTATTAGCTTATTTAAGTATTCCATTCTTGTTATATCATTTGAGTGTCTGTACAAGTTGTGACCGAATCAAAACGGATTATAGACCGAATTTTTTTTTAACTGAACCGAATGTCAACTTGTCAAACATATGTATATAACAAACATATATATATAACTAATATGTGTATAACTAATATATTTGTTTATGTTATTTTTAACAACTAACCATTGTATGAAGTCCATAGTCTCGTTTGGGACACTTCCAAATGAAGTGACGTTGTCTTATTTAAGCCTTATATGGTAGTTTATAGAAAAATGGTTACTTACTAAAAATGATTTGAGTATTCAAAAAGAGCCACTGTTAAACTAAAAGAGTCAACTTTTTTTCAAAAGTCTAAACCTACATTTTACTATACAAACACATGGATTAACATTTTACAAATAGCATCAATACGTTATCAGTTTGTTCATTAAATTTGTTTTTTAATTTATACTTCAAGCAGCAAACTAAAGACTTAATTATCAAGAACAATGCCGAACTATGTGGATGTATTTTTTTTATTAATTTCGAACTTAACATTAGAGCATAATATAACATAATTTAAAAAAATAATATTTGAATAAAATTAAATTCAATTACAAAAAAAGTTATATTAAACAAAATGTTCATCAAAATGATTGTAAAATTATTTAGCAATGAATAAATTAAAGACAATAAATATTCTTGTTTAATAACAAATGGATATTTTTTCAATAAACTTAAACAGAAAATTCACCATGGAAGCTGATTATTTAAAAGTATGAGTAACTCGGTTGGAGACTTAAATTTCATAAAAATGAAAGATTAATTATATCCAAAAAATGCACCCACCTCATTATGAAACCAAAATTAAAACTTGATGACGATTTTAGGACCGAAGTTTTATCGTATTCTGTAACCGAAATGTTGGACAGTCACTGTATACAATATACGTATGCAGAATTCGAGTTCGTGCTGTCCTATATTGTCTCATATCTATAAGACCTAATATTGTTTTATGTTATGCTCTGTATAGATATGAAGTCAAAAGATCGTAAATATTTAATAGTTTGATTTCATTCCGAGATATCATTTATGTATGATGACATGATACGATATAGTTTATTTATTCAGCGATGAGCCTCGCCATAAATCGTGTAAAACTTTTATTCCACTCTATAGATAAGCAGCTGATGCTGTTTGTAATTTTGAGTAAACTATGACATCAAAAGCCACGACATAGATACCTATGTAAAATCATGGATTTTTTTTTTTAAATAATTAACTAGTATTTTGTATTGCATCTTACATAGTGCTCAGTAGATTAGGACACTAGGTAATGCCTAGCTTCCTATCTGCAAACATATTTTTTCTTCTTCTGTAAGTGTCCTGTCAGATCCTTCCTAAGTTGTTGCCCAAAGCATAGGCTTCATAATCTTGCGTTCAGAATAACTCTTCCAAACCTCTCATTTCATGCTTTCCACATATATTTATGTTGGATGATTTATTCGGCGCCGTTTAATGGAGCATCATGAAACTATGTTAGAAGAGCGATGTCTTCTACTTGTTTTTACGGAGGTCCTCGGGGAGTCTGTTCCAGATGACGGGTCCTGCGACGCCAAAAGTCCTATCGTAGAAGCAGGACTTGTTTGCTCTATTGATCTCATCCAGCATGTTGGTAGATGTCTTTGCTGAACAGAGAGGTCTACTTGCAGGTGTTTTGAGAACACAAAGCTCAGAAAGTGACTGAGGTGCCAAATTGTTCAAAGCTTTGTAGACTTAAAGGTACAATTTGTATTGGACCCTTTCATTTACTCTAAACCAGTGATACTATTCCAGCAAAACAGCACATAGGTATGCAAAAACAGCACAAGCTTTCAAAGTAAATGCTTAGTTTGCATGGTTTGAAATTGTTATAGAGAATTGTATAATCCTGAACCATTTAAGGGGAGAGAGCAGAAGTACAGTTCATTTGAAATAAAGGGTGTTTTCTTCGAATATAATAAATATTAAATTGTATAAATAAAATTAAAAAAAAAACATATCGCGAAAATATGATGATGATCAAAGTCTGGTCCCGCCACTGAAAAAAGGGAAGTATATTTTGTCTTACTTTGATTTTTGTAATCTACATAAAAGTATGAAATTATTCAATGTCACATATACAAACATATATCATTCTATTCTATGTATGTATGTTCAAAACCCATCCACTCTTTTATGAGTGATCAGCTATACGTAATTTTATATTCGGTTCTTGAGTTTCACCACAATATTATTTTTAAAGGTTCTTTTCTTGGATCTCCTAACAAGCCTCTTCAATTATGTATTTTATTACTGTCCTCGTCATGTCTTGAATGGTGCAAGTACAAAGAAGTATGAAGTATAGAGGCTCCTTATGATGAAATCAGAGCCGGAATGAGTGTGGAATAAAATACACTAGCACCGAGCGCAGCTCTGAATAAATAATAATAAATCTTTTTTTTTTTAAGATATACCTTGATTTTGTTATAAACTTATATACAATCTTATGCACCTTTCACAGTAAGCTAAAATATTGTGTCGTGAAAGGGGAATCTGCCGGCACTTAGGCTCGAATCACGGACCCCTTGTTCATGAGGCCGACACTCTACCTCAAGGGTACCGAGGAACTCAATTATTCTCTTATACCTACTACTACCATAATACTACCATAGCATCTCCCAAAAGTGAGTAAGCCAGCAGATCAACTGAATTAATGAACGTAAAGGTTGTCCTCTCTATGGTTATAAAAAAACGGGATAGCTGGCATATTCGATTGAATTATAGTCGTGAAATAAAAGTTGAAAAAAAAAAATTTCTCGTAATTAAAAAAAAATGTATTTACTGTAGGAAAATTTCTAGGAAAAATATATCATTGAAAGAAAATATAAAGAAAGAAGATAAATTGCTTGACTTGAAAAAAGTTGTTATAATTCTAACCTAAGTAGGTAAGTATATTGTTAATTAATTAATATTTTTTTAGAAAGAACAATAAAAGGTCTTGGGTGATCAATTACCTACAGGAAACTAGTTGTTTACTTGACGTCGCTCAGGATATTATATAAAAAGCAATTCGACATTAGTAAATAGTGATAGAATATTAAAAAAAAAACAAATGTTCAATTTACATGACTTGATATTGAAAAACTCATAAAACCTTTGTTCAGATTGAAGAAACATGTCTTTATGAACAAAAAACGTTTAGAAGGTGGGAATTCGTATAGAGTGCATTGGCTATTTTTTTACTTGTCAGATAAAGGTACCTGTTGAGAACATACATTTTTTTTCTATATTGATCTTTTGGTGCACAAAAGCACTTAACAATGATATGTAATAGAAAAAATAATAAATAAATTTATTATTAAACAATAATGGCCAAAAAAAGCAAAAAATGAATATGTGTAAAACAAAGTGCCTATAAAATACGAATTACAAAAACATGCATACGGACAAACAATCCACATACTTATTTACTGGCATTGTTGAATTCATGTCTGAGGAACGAATCTTTTTTATCAATTAATGTGTTGTTCGTGTTTTACAAGTACGCGTAGGTAGTCACTACAAAATTATAACTGTATTGAATTTAATTTATTGCAGAAAATATAATAGATTAGCTGTTGTATAAGTTTCTGAGTTTTAATTTGAAAGGTAAATACATAAATTGTTATTAATGTTCCCATAAAAATAGTCTCATAAAAATCTTAAATTACTGAAAACATATTAAGTTGGTAATATAACTTGACAATATAGTTTTTTAGGTTGAATTTCGAGAGCCTTCGGTCTCATCATTAAATGGAGAGTTTTCAGCGCAGCTGACGATTGAAAGCTCTTGAAAGCTAATTTGGAAATAAATTGGAATCTATGAATGTTGTGTCAATTCATCCAAAAAAATACCTATAGCAACGTATATAGATACGAGAATTTACTATAATACTATACGCTCACACCGTGTCCCAAGTTTGGTAGGCAGAGAGAACCAAACTCCAGACAAATCTATCCTCACATATGAAGGTACTTTTTTTGCTTCTTCTACATTCATACACTTTTTCATACACGCTAGTTGATTTCTTTTACGCATTTAATTTTTAATAATTTCCATAATTTTTCTTTAATTCTTCGATGCATACGATGCTGAAAAAAATGTTTATGTAATATTTATGTCAGTATTGAAAATTAAAAATATAATAATGAAGAACAAAACAGGGGTGCATTTTTATCTAGGCGCCAGAATGGCACAGTACAACTCTGGTTATAACGGAGAGTGGAGGGTGTGTGGGGGTTTATATTGGGAGATTTTTTTCACCCAGGGTGGGATGGATACCGGAGCTCAAGGCGGTCTTCTAAGAAGCATGCGGCAGAAAGCACTAGTAGCAATGGGCTGCCTGAAGAAGGCGGTTAGAGGTAGATATTTAGTAAGATTTGATTAGGGAGTGCAAAAAGATATACAGAAAATTTAAAAAAAAATATAGGTGCATAATTATAAATTTGGATATTTTTTCGTTTCATTTTTTTTTCGTTGTTGTTGTTTTATCAATTCCTTGGCAAAGAGTATGTCTCCCACTCCAATCTTTAAGTTAACGATTATCTTGTAAGAGGAACGTATGGCTTCAGCTTTCTTTTAACTTTTGATTATACATATTGGCCATATTTCAAATATTTCTTTCTCTCATTATTTTCATCTTCAATTAAAATACAAAAAACTTGAATACTAAAAAATTTACCATGTCGCAAAATTAAAATTAATCATGTCGCAAAAATAATACATCAAAATTTAGCAATTAAACATAATCTTTTAAACTCACAAATAGTAATACCTTATTATAAATACAACCCGGAACCGGTTTTAGAAAATCAAAATTACAGGCTCTATTATGATTAAACCATAATAACAGATAGACAAATACATCATAATAGACCCGATTTAGTATTACATGATAAACGTAATAAAATAACGTACCTAATAGATATCGCTGTCCCAAATACACATAATATACAAACAACCGTCTCAGAAAAAATACGTAAATATACAGAACTAGCAGGAGAAATAAAAAATATTTGGCATTCTAGATCCGTTTATATTATACCTTTAGTCATGTCAGCTACAGGGGTAGCTCCGAAATCTTTAATAAATAATTTACAAAAATTAGATTTACCGGTTTATTTGTAGGTATATTAAAATTCAAAAATCTATTATAATAAACACTTGTAATATTGTAAAAAAGTTTTTGAATACAGATATTTCAGGCACAATGCTGGTATTTTGATCCCGCGTTTTGAGCCTAATCCTTTGATATCCTGTATATCTGGATTGGTGAATTTTTCCCGGCATTAGACTGTTATGTTTTTGTGTGACCATGACTGATCATATGGAGACTTATCTGGTTGTATAATGCTGAGAAGTGTGGATGGCAATTCTGCCGCCGCGTAAAAAAAATAAAAATTTTATAAATATAATATTTTTTCAGCACAGACCATGCCACACTTGTTAGGGTGACAATTGTGCCCTGTCACACGCACTATGGAGGATATTTTTTACGCATCTCCATCTGCTGTGTATTTTGCACAGTACTGGAGATCAGTTTGATTGTTTTTTTCTGGGCTTAAACACGATAAATAAATAATAATTTTGTGAGGCTATGAATCATGGGATTTCCCCAAACTTCTCTTTATTCTCGATGCTACGATTTTTTTTCTTTTTTACCTGAACACATTTACATAAATCCTCCCTAGTATCATTGTAAGACAAGACAACAGTTGTCGCGCCAAACTATATATTTGTCAAAAAAAAAAAATACTAATTTGTAATGAAGTTTAAATTTATTTTCGAATTGTTTTACATTCCCTAGTTATGAAATGTTTGTTCGTTGGTACTCGGGACAATGAAGAATGGTATTTGGGGTATTTCGGTATGGATAAAAATAAATAATAATAATACAAGTTTTTGCGTATCAAGTAATTTGAGTTAATTAATTGCAAGAATGTAGGGAAAGTGAAAAAAGTATGTAAAGATAGATTTACATGGTGTACTGTTCTCTCTGCCAACTCCGCTTAAAGTAATATTGGTTATCAGATATACGTGAAAAAAAATACTTGTCGATTCATATCTATCTATCTATTCCCTCACGCCGTATCCCAAGTGGGGTAGGCAGAGGGAACGGAACGCCAATTAGATCTGTCCATACATACTTCTTTCGCTTCCTCTACAGTCATACAATTTCTCATTCTTTCTTCTCGGTTTCTTTTACTCAAAACACGGCCGTTCTTGAGAATTTGTCGATTCAAAATAATCTGATTTTTACTCAAAAGATATCAGAACTTGGCTCAAGAAATTAAAACAGTTAAATGATCTCATCAACATATCTGCCACTTCAACGCTCCTTTCGGAAGCACAGGGCAGAAACCAACCCCCTACATTCCAGTCATTAGAGTTGTATTAGAACTTGTACATGTTTCGTAACAGGTATACTCCGTCATACCAGCATTGATTCGGAGAACGATCTGCTTCTCTTTAAAAAAAAAAAATCTCGATTCTTTTCAAATATCCCGAACGTCATTTGTGAGAATGAGATCATCTTTTCAACAATATGAAATATTTGATCCAACCTCTCTACGCCTGTTGTTCGATTATGTACCATAATGTGAAAGTAGACTTATAAAATAAATAATTTACTCTACAATATCTCTTCGAACTTCTTTGTTCCCTTTGATAATTTATGTTTGAATGACGGTTTATCCTTCACCGGGCATATATCAAGTGTCGCGGACAGAGCTTTTCGGATGTTGGGCTTCATTATACGCATTTCCAGAGACTTCAAAAACACATATACCCTTAAGATTCTCTTCCAAGCCTATGCTAGAAGTCAGTTGGAATATGCATCATCAGTGTGGTCCCCTTATTATGGTGTGCATATACATACTATAGAGAGGGTTCAACGCAAATTCATGCGTTATATTAACTTTCGGTTAGGCATCCCATATGTTGACTTCTGTTATGAACATCTTTTGCTGGAGCTTCGAATGTCTAAATTGTTTGACAGGCGTGTCCTGTTGGACATGATTCTTTTATACAAAATTGTAAATTCATGTTTTGATTGCCCGGAGCTCCTTTCATTGCTCAATTTTCATGTCCCTGATCGTCCTACTAGACAGAAAATTTTATTTAAAGAATCAAATACTCGAACCAATTACCAGAGACATTCCGTCATTAATCGTCTGCACATGCTTGGAAATAGATTTATCGATGTATTGAATTTGGATTTGTTTTTTGAAGGTGATTATGTGATGAAAGATAAAATAATCAAATATTTTAATCAGACTTATTTTGAAATTGTAAATAGTCAATAAATGTATATTGTCCTGATCATTCTATGCTTCGTTTGTTTATTTAGTGTCGGTTTTATTTTTGCGTAAATTTTATTAGATATGCGCTGTTTGATTTGTTTTACAAGTGTTGTTTTTGATTCATAAACTTTATTGGATAAAACTAAATGAAATAAATTAGATGTGATTAATTAATTTGAATAAGTAATATTTGAACATGTGTCAGGAATCATTTTATTGTGTTGGATATAAACTTTTAGTTTTCTATTGTTGTGTATACTTGTATGGATTTGAAACACTATATTTTTGATCGAGTATGTATTGTAATTGTGGTCATTTTATTGTTTATATTTTTGTGTATGTATTTTTGTTTTGGTTTTTAATTCATTGATATTGTCAACTATAATGATTATGTAATGAAAGGCATATTGCCGTATATTCATGAATAAATAAAGAAATAAATAAATGTAAGGTGGATAAATTAACAATCGTGGTTAGATGGAAGAAATCACTTGTATACCTAGATATAATTTCGCCACTGCATAAAATCACATTATTTTATTATTTAACAGATGATATGCAAAATAAAAAAATAAATAAAAATGTTTACTTAAGTAGGTAGGTAGAGTTAAATAAATAATGAAAAAAAAAATTATTTTGTTAATTTTCAGTCGCAATAACCCAAATGAATTAATTTGGCAATGGATAAAAAATGCACGACAAAACCCTTTCTCAACAACAATTTCCTATAGAAACTACCGCCATCTACCTATCAACCTACTTTCTATATTTCATAGCACATTGGTAGGTAGGTACCATTATTATTATTATTACTCTTATTGTATGGGGAACATTTCCAAGAAAAGAATTCTTAATTTGTTCCTCTCATCCCGAGTTTATGGGTAGCAACCCTATTATACTCTTGCAGAACATTGTATGGAATATAGATTTATTAACAAAAAGAGAGTATTCGGGTTTTGGCTTCAATAGTTCAGCCAAAGCCCGAACCTTTTTTTTATTTCCATTCCATTTTACTAGATAATGCATCTATTTCTTAAAATGCTGCAAAAGATGCAGTTAATGAGTAATGTCTTAAAAAGGTTATCTTTACTCATATTTTCTAACGTGGTTTATTGTTAAAATAATATCGGGTGAGTTGGAAATAAGAAAAAAATCACGCCTTTGCGAGAAACTCGTTCTGTGTATGTTGATGGTATCCTACACAATAATTCTACGCAAAATTGCTTCTGATCAATATACAAATAAAAAAATAATAAATTTGCATTCTTCTTGCTCACTTTTTATTTTTTAGCCATGTCATATAAATACTACACAATCATTTTTTTTTCGTTTTAACTAAACCTTTTTTAATCGATAAGTCATGACGAGAATTTCATTGTATTTTCAGTTTTAGAAATATTCATCTTCATTGAGGTTATATTTTGAATAAACAAAGCTGCGAAATTCCAGTTTTATTCAGAATTTAATTATCATCATGTTGCAACTTTCGTTTGTTGTCCATTGTTGAATTGCTAATGCCCGACATATTATGTTTTGGACTTATTAATTTATATTTCCATTTTGCAGGCTATTGTATTAATTCACTTCAGCTTCCCAGCATTACAATATTGAAATGACTTTCAATCCTTGATGACAGAATTTTATTGTTATTCTTTTTTTTATTTCATCCGTGGGAATTTAAATTTACTTACAAACCTATTGTAATAATAATTTGTATTAATGAATCAACTTGTAAGAGAATTCTTCTTCACCTGAAAATAACGCACTAATCAAATACAGACGGTGGCCAAATTAATACAATCACTGGAAAAAATGCAACAATTATTGTATTTTTATCTGTATACAGCAAAATCGAATAATATAGTTTTTTTTTATTGTGGCATAACTTTTTATGGTTTTTGTTATATTTGCAACATTTTTTAAGCAAAAACGATTGGAACAAGGTATTTAGAAGGAAAATTAAGTTTTTGAGAAATTTTTTGAATAAAATGGACTAGTTAAAAATTATGGTATTTATTCAGGATTGTTTTTCTGATGAATCTTCGATACAAATAATTCAGGACAAAACGTAATATGTGAGAAGAAGGCCATAGGAAAAAATTAATGAGGAATGTGTTGTCGAAAGAGTGAAACACCCTCAATCAATAATGATCTGGTCAGTGATAAGCGGAGAGGGTATGGGAAGGTTATATATTGTGAATGGCACGATACGCCAGGACCAATACATAGAATTTTAAAAGGGAGACTGAAACCTCAAGTGCCCGAATGATTTCCAGATTGTTAATTCATATTTATGCATGATTCTACACCTTGCTGCAAGGTGAAATCCGTTACTAAATTTCTAGAATGAAAAAAAATAAAGAAGAAAAAACTGGCCGGGAAATTCGCCGGATCTTAATCCGATTGAAAACGTTTGGGAGGCTCTGAAAAGTGCAATTGTAAAAAAAGGTGTCATCACCAACAAAAGACAACTAATTGAAAATATAATTCAGGCATGGCACAACATACCAGAATGAAAAAACATCGCAAACAATTGTATGTCTAATATGCCCAGAAGAATATCAGCAGTAATTTAATTTAAGAGAAGTTTTTTCAAAATATTGATCATTTTACCATAAAATCTTTTTTATTATCAATAAAATGTTGTATATTCATAGCAAATGCATTAAATTTTACAAAAATATATTAAATCTACCATTATATTTTAGAAAGATCTAAGGAAACTAAAAAATAATAATTTTATATCGTTCGAAGTCTAAAAACTGCTATAAATTCGTTTGATTGTATTAATTTGGCCACCGTCTGTAATACAGATGGGGTAGGCAAAGAGAACAGAACCCCATATTGATCTATACTTAAATGCTTCCTTCGCTTCCTCCACATTCATCAAGTTTTCTCTCACTCAGTACGTCTACTAAATGTCTTATTTTTTTGTTAGCATGGAGAGGAGAGCTTACGTGTTTATTGCATGCAACTGATCTGCTGCCTACAACGCTTGTTGGATATATTTTTTTTTTTATGGCGGCTCATCCTCCCATAACGATATAGTAGTAGTAGGTAGGTACTATTAGTAGTAGTAAATAATCATCAATATCATCAATATCCAATAAGTAACGAGTGTATCAAGTGTCAAGTGTACAAGAGATATTCGCTGCGTCAGTGTTTAGATAGTAGAAAAGAAAGACATATTTCTCTATAAAAAACATAAACTAGAAAAAATATTCGTCTTTTTAAATCCATCATAGAAAAAAAGTCTTTGAAAATGGTTGCTTTAAAATATACATATACTTATACGTGGAGGAGAACTATTATTTTTTTTATTTTATTTTATATACATATCTACTTTTAACAAAGAATGGAGAGTGTGTTGATAATATCATGTTTAAATGTATGTATATTTGTAGTGATGTTTCGATATTGTCCTAACGTACGAATACTACTTCTCCTAATTTAGTATTCATTGTCTTTTTATATCCAGTGTTGTGTGTTTGTCATTTCACGTTTTATTGTTTGTTTTTCCCTTCACACAATTGCAATTGCCTACCCTGAATTTATGTAGCATCTACGTTTGTACATAACACACATTTAGAGCCATCCAAATATACATCAAAATCACTTTTTCCGTGATAAATGAAGAAACTACACCACAATATTTTTTTGCAGAGATTTTAAGTACAGAATAAGTTAATATATTGTTGACCGATGGCATTTGGTGGGCGTGCATATAAATTTAAAAAAATCTTATATTTTTTAGTACTTCTGCAGTGATAAACCTTACGCTCTCATCATCAGGCTAGCGCAAATAACGTCTCTCTCGTGTTTATCAAATCCGTTGTAGAAAGAAACAATTGCTTCAATTTATCCAAAACTTCAGCTTCTTTCAGAATATGAAATAAAACAAGAAACTCAGAGTGAAAGCTATGTATAACAAATCAAAAAAAATGTACAAACAATGAAAATATTGCTTACCTGGCAAGTAAATACTATTATTTTGTAGAATAAAGGCTTATTAGTAAAGCAGTATAAATACATAAATAAAATACCTATAATTTATTGTGTACCTACCTACATACATACACTTTGTTGAAAAAGTTTATAAATAAATCTATATTAAGAACAGTGTTAAGTTCGTACTATGCACATAACAAGAACATTTTTGAATTGAAATATTTATTACTACGAGCTTTTTAAATCAGGCTTGGACAGAGAGTGGACCAACTGCATGTAATAAACGTGCAAATTGTCGTTACGTTCTTCTACGTGCCAAAAACTTTCGACACTCAAAATGGGTGGCTAGAATTGGATATGTAAAATGTTTAAAATATTATACTCTTTGGAATCCTGCCTTTTACAGGACACTTGAAAACTAACAAAAAAAATAGGAGACCTATTGTTTACCAAAGATCCTACGGGAACTCCGTAGAAAATAAAAAGAAAATTAAAAATAAGGAAACACACAATTAAAAAAAAAAATTAACGTCTGAAAAAAGATTTATTATTAATTATCATCATCATCATCATCGCCCTCAACGCTCCTCTCGGGAGCACAGGGCAGAAACCAGCCTCCTCCATTCAGAGCGTCTCTGTGCCAATTGCGTCACCTCTTTCCACGACATTCCTTGCGCTCTGATATCGTTGTCATAGGAACGGTGTATTGTGAAACAGGGACGCCCGGGTCGACGGAACCCCTGCGGACGGAAAAACAGTGCTCTTTTTGGCCAACTATCATTAGGCATTCTCAAAACATGTCCCAGCCTAATTATTAATTATAATTACATATAAAGCATTTTATATAAATTTTATTTCAAAATAAAATATTCGGTGTGCAAAATGTTTACCTTTTGGATATGATGTGATAATAATATATTTGAAAATATTGTAAACAATTTTATACAACAGCTCTGAGACAGCTCTTTTCTCAAGTAGTCTTCAACATTGTTGCTAGGAGAGCCATTGAAAAATATAGGGGATAGATAATATATATTATTTATCAAATTTGAAGTGATCTGTTGAAAACAGAGAGACGTTATTATTATTATTATTATCTTTATTTATATGAGCTTAAAATATTGAATTCATCTTTAGAATTATTCAAACAAAGCATTTTGGAAGCTCTGAAGAGTTGTCGCACAGTATATCATAATATATTGTATGTTTAGATAGGTGTATCGTTGTTAAAATCTCTAACAGTACATTCATTCGTTCATACATACCACCACGGCATTTGCCACAAGCGGGGTAGCCAGCGTATCAAGCGCATAAATATGCCAGTTGTCTTTACTGCGTGCCAACAAAAGTCAAGACATTTGGGATGGATACCACACTACATTCTATTATAGATGTGTAGGTAGGTACCTTTGGGCAGTTTCGCGTTCATTTATAGTTTTTTTAGTTACCAAGTTCGCAGTTAATATTGCAATGGAGGTAGAGTCTCGGTCTCATGAGCAAGGGGTCCGCGGTACGATCCAAGGTGCCGGCAAGCTCCTCTTTCAAGACACAAGCTTTAAGGTTACTGTAAAAGGTGTATAAGGTTGTATTTGAGTTTAGAACTAAACACAGATATGTCTTTTTTTTTTAATAATATACCTAGATATATGAACAAAAACAAAATTCAAATGATCTAGACTTTGTGTGTTCACATTGTGAAAAGACATTTTAAACATATTTGACACTAACAAAAACACTCTTTACTTTTCACTATTGATTTATAACTCGAGTACTTTTTTTTTTTTTTTTTTTTTTTTTTTTTTTTTTTTTTTTTTTTTTTTTTTTTTTTTTTTTTTTTTTTAAAAAAGATATATCTGGGTTTTGTTATAAACCCAAATACAACCTTATACACCTTTCACAGTAAGCTAAAAGCTTGTGTCGTGAAAGGGGAGTTTGCCGGCACCTGGGATCGAACCCCGGACCTCATGTTCACTTATTTCGTATTTTTAAGTACCTACCTAAATTTGTTGTTGCATGTGACTTTAAGAAAAAAAAATTGTATTAGTTCTCTTGAAAATGTCAAGCTAACTTGACGAAAGTACTCGAGTAATAAATCAATAGTGAAAAGAAAACAATGTTTTTGTTAGTATCAAATATTTCCAAAAACACAATTATTGGAAATCCTCATTCAAATAGGAATATTGAGGTTTAAATATCAAATTCTGGAAATTATCCGCAGGAAGATGACATGGTTATATGCGATCGCAACTAAAATATTGTCTACTATTGTATTAAATGAAGCGTTACTGGATTTGTATTAGGAGCGCAGCATTTACTCTATTGCACAAAGCAACACTTGCCAGATGCAATACATACGTCTCATTGAATATTGTTATTACTACTATGATTAGAAAGATGATGTGAATAATAATAATATGTATCTTCGTATGTTATATCTTTGTGCAAACATTCTATCACAGTTGCTACATGTGCTATGTTATAATAATAATATCATGTTTCTTATACAACTAACAGCATAATATTGCACCAAAGTATTGGTTTGAATTCACAGTAACTGTTATTTGAACACCTATATACATCCTCCGTAACTGTGACGCATTCGCTCGCAATCGAAGTTACTTCCTCGGAGGGCCACTGAAGCAATATATACATATGAACGTGCGATTCGTGACTCACATACATATGTCTTGAGAGTGAGATATGTCACAGAAGGATGACGCGGTGACAAAAGAGATGCAATTATTTCCCTTGACCTTTATTTAAAAATAAAAAAAAAACTATTATTTTTGACATTGCTTTATTTTCAATATCAATGGAACATAGATTTGAGAACAACTGACATCTTTAATATACCGATGAATGGTTGCAAGACATAACAGCAGTTCGTTATAAATAAGAACATTTTTAAATGTAGGTTTTATTTCGTAGAAAACCATTGCAAGGTCCGTTGTAAAATGCCATTATTTAAACAAAACTATACCATTACAGCATATCCTACATGTAGAGTACCCAGATATATATCCAAGTTGTCCTCTCCGTGTCAACAAACCAAAAAGAAAAGTTTCCTTATATTTTTTTTTTATTTTTAGATACCTAATATAATCCAATGATAGTTGATCGCTCAGGCAGGCTCGCAGACACGGAACATTATCTTCCAGGAATTGACTTTGTCAACGAATTTATTTATCTAGGTTCTCTCATAAATAAAAGAGGCACAAGCGACCAAGAAGTGAACCGCCGCACACAGATGGCAAAGAACGCAATGGGTCGTCTTGATTAAATTTGGAAAAGCCGTGAAATTATGAGAAACACAAAGATAAGACTAGTCAAGACCTTGGTATTCAGCATATTTTTATACGGAGCTGAAACGTGGACGCTGCGAGCTAGCGAACGCGCGAGGATCGATGCGTTTGAGATGTGGTGCTGGAGAAAATTGCTCCGAGTGCATTGGACCGAACACAGGACCAATGAGTCCATCCTCAGGGAGTTAAACATTTCGGCGCGACTCTCAACGATTTTCAGTCAGCGCGCTTTGCGATATTTCGGGCACATTGCAAGAAGAGAGCATGACAACCTAGAAAAAGTGATTATGACTGGGGTTGTAGAAGGGAGGAGAGGAAGGGGCAGAGTGCCAATAAGATGGAGCGACCAAATTAAGGAGGCCACACAGAGCTCACTTCACGGGGCCTTACACATGGCAGAGGATCGCTCAACATGGAGACAGATGGTTTACAGAACGAGGCATGATGGTCACGATCCTCAGGATTGAGGGACCGACAGAAATGATGATGATGAATATAATCCGTAACTTTTTGCGTATTTTCCATTATGGTATGATGTAAACACTTAACTTTTTTTATAAATACACACTATATTTTATAAATGAGTACACAATTGTTACGTCTTTTACCAAGACATTATCTTGTCTGTTTGTGCTTGTTGTTTATCATACTGCTTGTTTAACGTGTAAAAGGCTCACGCCGTGTATTCATCTAAAATAAAATAAATTGATAAACACTATAGTAGTACAATACAATAGTATTGATAATGTCTTGGTAAAAGACGAAACAATTGTCTTTTTATATAATGAGTTACAATCCACTGGATTGGTCTGCAACGAGTTTTGACTTTCTTCTCCATTCTTCCCTATTCTCAGCCAGTCTTTTCAGCTCTACGTATGAGCGACAATTATTCATGTCCCTCTTCAGTTGGTCCATATACGCATCTCTTGGTCGGCCTCTGCCATTTGTCCCCTACTCATTTATAAAATAAAGTGTGTATTTATAAAAAAGTTAAGTGTTTATTTCCTACGTTTTTAATAAATTTTATTGATTTTTTGAAAAAAATTCTTCTTCTTGTGCCGCTCCTATCGGAGGTTGGCGACCATCTCTTGATACTCTTCACGATCCTTAATTGAAAAAAATATTGGTTTCAAATTCAATTAATTTAAATGCTAATTTAATTTTCAACTTTCTTTTAATAAAATTCTTTGGAAAATTAATTAAGTTTTGGCGTTGATAAAAACGCAACGACCATCTCATTTTGAAACATGTTTAATGAAAATAATCACATTATTGAAAAAAAAAACAAATTTGTACAAAAGGACCAAAAATTTTAAAATATGTTCTTCAAATGAGAACTTTATAAAGGAACAAAATAACATTTATCTAAATGTTATTGTTCTTTTATAATTTTGCAGACTATTTCTGATTTATTTACGTAAAATACAACTTAGTCTCATAATATACGCCTAGCGAAATAATAATATAATATTATATGTATCTACCAAGTAACAATAATACTAAGTTGCCATATGTATAACATTCTGAGTAATAATAATAATAATACATATAAATTGCAATAACTTACATTTCATACATATCGCTGTTTAAGTGCAACGCTGTGAAATCTCAAATATGTTACATTTTATGTTACGTATATGAATATCTAAGGATCGAAAGGGATTAAATCCAAAAATAAAATTTTGTAAATAAGTTAGCTGAAATATTTAAAAATAGTCAAGTTCAATAAAATAAGTATGAAAAAAGCGAAGAAAATCGATGTTAGTACACTGAGAAAAATAGTAACGAAATTTCACAACGAATCATTGGTGCGTACTATTAGATTAGGACCAGAGACAGTACAAACGATCCATTAGTACGAATCTATAATATTAACCTATCGCAAACAAATTGTTGGTAAATTAACAATTTTCGTAGCTACTTGTGTATTTTAGCTACGAAAATTGATACGTTCTCGTAACGTCGTCTACATTCGAACGAAAACGTTATGCTTAAATGTGTTTTGACTATGCCTACTAATGGTGATAAAGGTGAGATTGATTATAAAGTTAAAAACGAATAATCGTTCAGCAAAACAGGTGATTTTGAGAACGCAAGATATTGCATTGAAACAACGATATAAGTACCTTTTACTCTAATAGCAGTAGGTAAAATGTGCAATGTGCATACTGCAAAATAACAGATACTTGTATCCGGTATTACACATATTATAACTGTAATACCAAGTAACAAACAACGGGTACACTGATACCAGATGGTATTCTGTTCTAGTCTAAATTTATGGGATTAACTCACGAGGAAAAGGGTCCAAATTTAAAATGTTTAATTTTTGATGGGTATAAAGGAAATTGTGTTAAAATAAGAGAATGATAATAAATCTGTCGTAGAAAATAAGCATGTTCTATAAGAAAATGCTATGATGGCTTAAGCATGTACAAGAATAAACGAATATACAGCTTTATTAATTTATTTATTATTTACGGCTAATTAGCCTTTTACACAATATTTTACATATGTACATAGGTACAATATCATAAGAAAACCCAGGTACCAGACACAAAATAAACAAATCAATATTACAAACATACATCTATCATTACAATTTTAAAATATACCAACAGAAGGCAACCAAAATAAAATATCAACAGATAAAATTAACAGAAATTTAACAGAATCTGATAAAATTATAGGTACATACTTCAGCAAATGAAAATTAAAATGTTTTAGAAGTAGGTATACACACTTAAGACAAAAGAAAAATATTTAAAATTTAAAAAAAAAACATGGGTAGGTAGGTATATAAAAAGAGGAAGGGTTCCTACTAAGATGTTGATTCCCAGAGCCGCTATTCTCGTTGGTTTACTGTCTCTAGATAAGGATCCTTAATTAAAGATAGCTGTCCCTTGCGAAAGATAAATTGGTATTCTCGATGTATCGAAGTTAAGGACAATGCACTTTATGGATAGGTGTCTCTAATTAAGGATTTTGACATAGGCAACATCGCATTCACCATAGTAACATTGAGTTACTATGGTGAATAAATTAGTAATAATTAGGTTATTTCCCACTGACAGATGGTATCCTTACGAGATAGCGCGGGGTAAAATGCCGGCGCTAACTTAAGGATAATTTTAAAGACAATGTTCACAATTATCTCTATGATAAGGATTCCTTATGTCAAAAATTTTAAACGAGAATAGCAATTATCCCTAACTAGAGATAGCTGTCCTTACTACTGTCCTTATCTTTTAAAAATGGATCGAGAATAGCGGCTCGAATTATTGTTTAAATAAATGTGATTGTAATGTGCAAATAAATTCAACTTTAGTATGTGGATTGGATTATGGAACAAGTCTATTAAATTATTGAATTTATTTCCGAGAATGTGAAGGCGATTTATAATAGAATATTAATATTGTGATAGTTGGTCCTTGCCTGCGCTTCCTGTAATAACATATTTTGTCTTGTAGAACGGTTCGATACATGAAAATTGATCATAGCAATAAGTTCTAGGCAGTCAAAGTTTGAAATAAGTATTTTACTGAGAACTATGAGATCTATTATAATACGTCTGTCAGATAGCTTTGTCATACCGAGTTCGACCAGTAAGTGTTATGCAGATGATTGACAAGGTTCTAGAAGACTTGTTTGTTCGACTATCAATTGGCTAGACTTCTCATTTTAAAGATTTTTTTCTGCACAGTTCTAATCTATTTGCTTTTTTTGTCTTGTTAATTAAGTGTGTGCAAGTGTAGAATTCGGATAAATGGAAGTCCCCAGACTTCTGCGGTATCCGGGTGGATGAGATTATGTAAGATTGTTGGTAATATTTAGTCAGGACATAGATGGCGTTGCAATAGATCTTGTACATGTGTTAACTCATTTTACCTAAAATGTGGACATGTGTCTTCTGTGCTTTATACCATCGATATAATATAGCCTATGTCAACCGGGGATAGTGTGTACTTCCCAAAAGTGAAAGAATTTTTCATATCGGTTCAGTAGTTTCGGAGCCTATTCAATGCAAACAATCAAATCTTTCCTCTTTATAATATTATAAGTATAGATTAAATGAAGTGCAAATGTTCGTTTCGTTATTACTTTCTAATCAAAGACATAACATATTTAAAAAGTAGTTTGCTAAAAATTTATAAATAATATATATTATTATATTTTAAAATGTATTTGTGTGAAGTATACTTCAACCATCTCTTCTAAGAGTGTGATAACTAAAACAACTATGTATTACATAAACATAAGAACAAAGAGTGGGATAAAATATGTATTATAAAATTACTACTCAGTATACATATGTAGATACATAATGTAGGTAGTCGTGGTGGTAAATGTGGTAGTATTTTCCCAGTACTGACAGCATACCTGTCGCTGAGTTTTAAAAGCCACCATAACACATTTTTTTGATTCGGAAAAATTTGAGAAAAAAACAATTATACAAGTATTAAACGTACTTTCCTGAAGTCAAACAATTTGTTAATTATAAGATTATTGCAATAGTTCAATTGTAAAATAAATTTTGCTTGTGAATAAAAATAAATTGTTCATTTTGTAAACATATAAATAACTCCTTTTGTCGGTTGAACTATAGAGGATATTTCGAAGACAAATAAAGTGATATATCGGAATTCTTTTCTCATCATTATTTTATTGAATTTTTAGTACAAATTGTGAGTGTTTCGAAAGAAAGAATTTTATTCGGTAAAAGAATATTTATTGACGAATCCATCGGCATATTTATCTACCTATCTCGATTTTCGTGAAAATGTGTTTTAGCTAATTTCGAAACACGGCGACACAATACATAGTAGGTACGTATGCTATTCTCTCAGACTTTATTTATGAAAGGAGTTTGCAGATTTATTTACACTGCTCTCCAGATAAGAACGGGACAGCACCATCGACCGCTTCTAGAAATATCTGGTGAGTTGTACTAAATTTTTAAATTCTGAGTTCTGTCTGTAAACTCAAATAATGAGCTGTAAAAAAATTGTTTACAAACCATCATATATGTAAACATTAATGTGGTTGGCAGGTATTTTTGATAAGGAGATTTTGGGTTAAAACCCCAGCACCTTACTATGCCCACTAGAGCCGAGAGGCCCGAACTTCTATAAGAGGCCCTTTGGTGTTGTTGGACCGCTTATGTGGAATCGCCTTCCGGTGCCATTAAAAGATAGTCAGACTGTCACCAGCTTTTGTCTAGGGACTATTAAACGGCGTCAAAATAAAAGCATCCAAAATTATCATCACCGATTAACTTCACCTTTACAGTACGAACAGATTGCAATTTATGAGAGGGTGTATTTTATTTGATAAAATTAAAGAAATTCAAAAAAAAATATATTGAAAATTAATTATAGGTAGGTATGGAAGATTGTAGAATTAAAATATTTAACAATCATATACGTATTTTTCTTGTTTTTTTTTTGTCAATCATTCGATAAAGGTATGTATTCGAACCAAATTTTTTTGTCGTCCGTTTAGTTATTTCCGTTGCTTATTTTTTCGTCTTTTAACTAAATGTAAATAAAATATGATTACACAAGTATCTACAATCTTGTAAAATTTAAAATCTCACATTACGAGATTTAATTTATTTTTATTCTATTTGATGGAAGCTAATAATACAGTTCAATTATACATATAAACAATATACAAGAGACAAAAAAAAATGTATTACCCTATTTAAAAATGTGAACATAATTTCACATATTGTAATTTTACAATAAGCCCATAAGTTTGTCATTTTTAGTAAAATTCAATTTAAAAATAAAAACACGACAATGTTTAAGTAGTTCACTATATTTTTTTTCAATTTAATACGACACCCTCTGTATAAAAAAACTTTGCCGGGACTGTGTGGCAAAAGTGCAAATTTTATTCAATTACTATGAATTGTGATGAGAGATGGTGTAGTTCAGTGTTTCCCAACCTTTTTCTCCTCGCGAACCAAAAGTAAAATCCAACAGAATTTGGCGAACCCCCTATGTAGCCGTTAATGATAGGTAAAAAACAATAAAATTTTGTAAAACATTTATTTTACATATTGCACAAACATTAATAAGACTTAAATGATTAATATTAATAAGACTTAAATAAGCTATAAAAATAGAATACAAAATAAATTTAACAAACTGGTTCTTATTTCAGCACATGTTCCCTTTGAAAAAGCACTAAATGGGATATTTTTGGCTGTTTCATGGAAAAAAGCAATTGAAAGTTTGGCTCAATATCTGACAATTTCAGTCTTAGATCAGGTTCTGGATTTAAACTATTTCTATATTTATCCTTCAGATAAGTATATGTTGAAAATCCTTTCTCGCACAGATATATTGTGCTGAATGGTAATAGAACGTCTATGGCTTTTTTTGACAGAACATAATATTCATTTTTTATACTGAGCCAGAAGTTAAATAAGGAGATTCTTTGGCCATTTAAAATCCAGCCATTACGCTATTATTTTCGCGAACCCCCTTTGTACACATAGCGAACCCCCAGGGTTTCGCGAACCATCAGTTGGGAAACACTGGTGTAGTTTAATAGTGGTAACTACATAGTAGGTACCTATGTACCTATCTATACACAGTATTTGTATTAGTGTTAGTTGTTGCATTAGTGTTAGTAGTAGCTGTGTGCATAGGCGGCTGGCACGCCACGCTGGACTATAGCGGGGGTGCGAAAATAGTGTTATAATGTAGGTATATTATTTGGCAGTAACGTTGTGGTAGTTTCTAACTACACTGTAGTTTTTTGACTCCAAACATTCGAAATTATATTATTTGTTACCTATATTTACCTATAATGACGTAAATTGTCTGTCTAATGATAAATCGTATAAGGCAGGGCTTCGAAACCTTTTCTCATCTGCGGCACACCAAAATTCTTTCTCGATTTCCGCGGCACACAGTGGTCTCGGATATTATATTTTCTCCCCCCCCCCAAGCTAATTTTATGTAATGGTATAGGCATTTGAGATACCTATTTCAAAAACTCCACGATTTTCATAAAGAATATTTAATATAATCATCAAAAACAGCTATATCCGGTACTTTTACCGAATATCCGATACTCTACAGATTTTTTACTTGACTATATAATTATTATTAAATGTGTACATAAAAAAATGTATTTGATCGCGGCACACGCACATCAGTATTCGGCTCACGGCACACCGGTTGCGGAGCACTGTTATAAGGCATTAAACATCAACGATTCATCGACAAGATATGCTATCCATCCTGAATGACATGGTTATTATGACATTACATACAGTGAGTCAGCTAATTTTTCCTCTTGAGGGATATGCTATGATAGTACAAGTTGACAGAGATAGTACATAAGTACTTTTTTTTCATTTAACAACTTCTTTTCTTGATTCCTATTTATTACTAATTCAGTCTTCCTTGGTACGGGCTCATGCTCAGTTAGCTAGATGTTATGATAATCATACTATGTTCCCTAATTACTTGTAAAATTTATTTAAAATTCCATCATTCACACAAACATACTGCTTATACATAGGTACCTATACATATTATTCTAACATTATAATTATTTGCATACTTTTTTCGCAAATCACTTGTTTCGGGTGGATTGCCTAAATACAAAAATGAAAAAAATGGATCTTTTTATCGGAATAAAATAGAGATAATTGTGCTTATTATAAATTTATTATAATTGTGCTTATTAAATTTATGTAAGGAGTGCGCCGCCTCCATGCTCCTGAGGAGGAACCACTGCTGGTGATGAGAGAGAAAGGGTAGGGGAGTGAACTCAATCTACGTTCTAGTAAATATACATATGTATATGCACATCAAACTACTGTACTGATGTGATATATTATGCTATGCTACATAGTGTGGAGTAGCTACTGATATTAGGTGTGCTGAAAGGATTACATCAAATATATACTTTTATTATTTTTTTAAACTTATTTTATACTTGGCGTTAGTAAGAAAATAAAAATTAACATAACATTAGTGCGCTCAGTAGGTATGATATATTTCTTAGGTTTTAAGTCTTGAAGTTTCTTAGGATAGTTGGAAGAGATTGCACCTTTGCAATTTACTCACCTTTTGTGTATTGATTGTATTCAGTTTGAGTGTATTTTCTATGAAATCGTTGTCTATGAAATATTCTTGTATTTTTCGTATGCAATTATGAAAATGTGTGTAGATACAAGCGTTTGTAGTACTTTGGTAAGTATATCCCCCCCCCCCCATATTTAATGAGTTTTTTCAAATAATTTAAAAAAATAATTAGTCCAATTTCTGGTATTTTATTATCTTGCATTAAAAAGTTCTGTATATTCCCTTCTCACTATATTGAATCAAATGCAATTTGTAAAGCGCTATTTACTCATAACATGACCGCAAGACCGCCATATTGTGCGGATCTCTTAGCAAAAATATATGTCCTTAGTTCCCTTTGGAAACTCTCTCTTTTCTGGTAGAAAACCTATAATAGACATAATTCGATCCTACGTGCTGGTCAACTTACCTTTCACGACACAGGTTTCTTGCATACTGTAATAGGTGTATAAGGTTTTATTTGAGTGTATAACACAACCCAGATAAGCATTTGCTGGTTTATGTGCCGATTTTTTTTTATCTATTTGTATTACCTATGTATTGTAATAACTGTATGTTTGCGTAAACTATAAAAATAAAAAATAAAAAAAATAAAATAGGTACATATCTTTTAAAAAACACTGTACTACTATACTATACCCTCACGCCATGTCCCAGGAGGGGTAAGCAAAGAGAACGGAACGCCATATAGATCTATCCTTACATACTTCTTTCGCTTCCTCCACATTTATCCAGTTTCTCATACATGCACGCCGATTTCTCTTACTCAACACGCGTCCGCCCTTAAGAATTTGGTCCACGTGATCAAGCCTCGTGGTTCTTGAACGTCCGCGCTTCCTCACACCCCTTCTTTCAGATCTTTTAAAAAAATATGTAATAATTCAAAAACATACGTAGATTCGAAAAAAGTCAAATAGTTGTTAAAAAGAATGAGTGTTGTGGGTGTCGCTGTAGCAAAACACTACTCTTACCACTTATCACCTACGTTACGTCACAATCAGCTACATATTATTATTATGTTGTTCATACATACAAGACACATAAAGATAGATGTCCACTTACAAACAAATACTATTTATACTCGACTTTTATTGTTTTAACACCGAGTTGCACCATTGTACCCTCTCTACTAACTATGTATGTAGTAGGTATGTACTATGTTAGTTAGGTAACAATGGTAAATCTGTTATTCGTAGAGAAACAACGCTATGTCAAATTCCAAGCAATTGAGCCATTAGCCATGAGCCAGCAACCCATTCAAAAATGAAAACACCCCTGGGGCCCTATTCTCCAATCTCGATTGATAAAGGTCACCTGTGAGATATGTCGATTGACAAACTCGCACGAAAAGTCGAATAGCAGTCTTCGAACCTATTCTTGACGCCATTCGAGACTTAAACGGTCGACATTCGAGAAGCTACCGGCAACGTCGCACTTTTTGTATGTTTTTGTATGTGGTTATCGAAAAATGACATTTATTTATACTTTTTTTCACGAGATGGCGCTGATGGCAATTTCGTGTGGGGAGGCACGTGACGCACAAATATGGCGCTTTTATATGAGGAGTCACAATCAATATCAATCTTTTCGTTATATTTTTATTTAAACTTAAATACTTTATAAATGCGGCATCACTTCATTTTATTTTATACCGTTTCCGAAAAGTAAACGACCATTGAGTGACTCACGGCGGCCATTTATATCAATTTTTGACATGTCGATTGGTGTGACATTCATCTCGAGTGGTAAAACACCACTCGACAAATTCTCGCATGATATCGTGTGACATTTGTCGTCTACGACTTTCAAGAATTTACGACATCCATCAATCGAGATTGGAGAATAGGCCACCTGATGTACCCTAAGTAGAAAATTTCACACCGAGGATGACAGTCACATTATTACGTTACATATATAACCGACTCGTTAGTAATAGACAACTATTAAGAAGGAACAAAATACACAAAATTAATATAACATTTATTAATTATTCCATCATGGGATTTCACTTAAGTGGAGAAGCCACCGGAATTAATACATGTAATAAACATGCAAGATATCATCTTAATGCCAGAAAAAGGTAAGACATTCAGGGTGGGTGGCATACCTCATTTTTAATGTCTTATATGTGATTTTTAACCAAAACCTGCCTTCAACATAAAACTCGTAAAATAATAGCAAAGAATGAGAGATTATAAATAAAAGTAGTGAAAATTGACTATAATACTAAATGGAGAATAAAAATATTTCCGAAGATTAAAAAAATCAATATAAAAAGATGTTGAAAAAGCGAAATAACGGCTAATGTTCCTTTAACGTTTTTTCTCTCTGCTTTTTTGGATTTGCTTTGTTTTTTTGTATAATTTTTCCTTCTGAAATTGCTTTGGCCAAGAGCTGTTAAGGTATCAGAGCGGGATGACATTTTAAGCGTAATATTAATTATATCGATAACATTTATAAAAAGTTTATTACCAATAGCGATATTCCTCAAATCATATTTGACGTTACGAACATCTGGGAAATCAATTTATTTGGGTAGAAAAAATACTTCAAAAATAAAATGACTTACTGCAGTTTCCCTCCTAACAAGTGATGTGTACTCTTCCACAGTTCGTTTCTTCCTTTATTATACAGTTTGGTACACTCTGGATATCAATTTCAAAGATTTAATTTATAGACTGTAACCTGTTTAGTGAGGCAAAGTTTATTTCCGATTTTATCAATTGACTGTTACATCGAATATTTTGTAGATATTTCACTTTTTTCTCTTTGTTACTGCCAGTATCAACTTTTTACCCGTTTTAAAGATACAAAATAATGAAATAATCTTTCTCTGTCAATATTTTTATGGCTGAGAGATTATGAGAGATGTGTTGTTTTATTCAGTTTTTCAAAAATCTTTTATATTTTTTGTTATAGACTCGGGGATATTTTTTGAGGGTTTTAAAGTTTATAATTATATTGATTTAGATAATTTATAAGTGACTTTTTATTTACGTTTACAAGTATTTGGAGACTTTCGACTCGATCTACAGGTTCAATTAGAAGAAAACTGAAACTATCTATAAAGTTTTGTTGTTTTTGTATCTAATTTCACTTTTCTTTTTCATTGCCTGAAGATGAAGTCAAGTCTCCAAACACTAGTAAGAGAAATTAATAAAATCACGTGGATGTTAACTGTATAGTGTTTTTTTTTTAATTCATTTTGAAATGGACTTCCAATAAGTACCTTCGGTCAACAACATCGAAATCCTATTGATTAATTCATTTACCAATTATTAATTTCTTTATTTTAAAAGCTATACAATGATGATAGAAATAACAAGAAGAAATTACATTATTTTATTTTATTTTATAGAGACACTCACAGAAAACTGACAACACAATACATAAATTACAAACATACAATAAGATCTGGCCAGTTCCCCAATTAAGAGCGTCTACAGCATGCACAATCAGAGAATTCAATTAAATTAAAGCGTAACTCAACATCTGCGGTGACAGTCAGCCCCGCGGCACCGAGCATCCCCCCCCCACAGAAATGCAGGCATACATCACACCCCACAAAGTAATGGGATCAAGGGTAGCCCATGGTACTAGGTAACCCCGGATGCCAACACCTGCGAAGCACGACACACACCCACACCTCCGCGGAGGGAACAACCCAATACCGCAAAACCGACCCACGCCCCTTCACCCCTTCACCACAGATATAATGCCACGATAATGATAATCTCTATGTAAAGATAATTCTGCTAATGCACATCATCGCATTTTTCTTAGGTAAACTGCTCTGTTGATTTGTTATATGAACGATAATGTGCAAGAAGAACAAAAGAAATGAACAACAAAATATAATGTAACAATAATCATACATAGAACAACAACACAACTATTTTAGTTTAATTAACCCGAATCGGGCTCTTGACGATTATTATACAATATATATGTATGTATGTAATTATGTATAAACAATTAAACAAAATACATATGTACCTACCTATTGAATATAACAAAAATCAATCATAATTTTATACATGCATACATAATAGATTCACAGACACAAATATGCATAAAATATAAAAAAAACAATAAAATGTCGTAGTCTGTGTAGCTGTAGCCGTAGTAGGTAGATGCTTTTCCAAGAGATCCCATCAGTCAGAGCCTGAATGCCCATGAATAACATTATTAACGATTTTCTCAGAACAAAACCTTGAAACTTTGTCTCCTTTTTGTTTAACCATGCAACTTTTATTTTGACACTATCCAAGGTAACATGAACAATTGGTATTTAGGTAGTTAATTAATTAAAGTTTAAGAATGAAGTGTTCCAAACTTATTGCCGATACAAACTTTATTTTGAGTTCATCAAAACGATTTTTAATTGTTGAAGGGTGTTTGTTTTACACTGTGAAAATTCATATTAAACTCTAACGTTTTCGCCCACTTCAATTAGCATTCTCAAGTGTACTGAAAAAACGATGTTTTTCTATTATTTTGTTTACAATTATTTTATAAGTACCTACCTATATAGGTTTGAAATATTTTGAAATAAATAAAACAAGCGTTTTATTATACTAATGATTTATTCGATGAGAGAGACGTCTTTCGTCATATAAGGGCATTGTAAATCGATCGATTGGCAATGCCCTTATAAGACGAAAGACGTCTCTATTATCGAATAAATCATCAGTAGAATAAAACGCTTGTTTTATTTATATCGATATGGAATTCTATTACCTAAACACTGACACAGTGAATAAATTGAAATATTTTAAAATTTGTTCACAATACCAATATGTCATTTTTAAAAATCAATATCTTAACATTTCATAAATTGATGACCCCAAGACATCGATTTCTCATCTCCCATTTCCATATCTGCAGAATCATACACCAAGTTTTTCAATACAAGTTGATATTGCAGTTGAATTATTGTTATGATATTTATGATTGCAGTAAGAATAATATTGTCGCAATATGCAAATAAACCTATGAATTATTACAAGCGTAGTTTGCAGTCTAGAACTCAAAATGTTAATAATAATTGGACACTTGAAAATAGCCAAGCGCAGCAAAAAAAAAACTTTTTTTTTCTGTAAAGGATTGAAATATCAAAATATTAATAAAATTGTCGCCTAACGATCTAGCTCAATATGCAAATTGCTTTAGACACTTCTAATTTGATATTTTTTCAGCGCAGTGGGAGTAAAACTTTGGCTGCGTTGTACCTATTGTAGTTATGAAAGCTATGGTAGTATTGAGAGAATCGTGGTGTTTTGTGCACACTATAAAGAGACTCTTTGAAGAGAAAAAGCAAAGCCACCAAGTGGATATAAAGTTATTTGCTGCAATTATTATTTTATTTATCGTGTCGAAACCCAGAAAAAAAACCAATCAAACTGATCTCCAGTACTGTGCAAAACGCACAGCAGGTGGAGATGCGTCAAAAATATCCTCCATAGTGCATCTGACAGGGCACAATGGACAAGTGTGGCATATGAGCCTGCTATCATGAATATTATTTTGATACGCCTGAAGTCTGAATAGTTTTAGATTACCGAAATTCTACAAATCTTGCCTACACCGGAGGTGCCATATTGGACAGTTTGAAGTGATAGATGGCCAAACCGCCAAAACCTGTTCCTCTGACTGAGGCTATAGAAAGGAGGCGTGGAAGGGGCTGAGTACCAACAATATGGAGCGACCAAATTAAGGAGGCCGTACAGAGTTCATTACATGGGGCGCTGCACATGGCGAAATATCCCTCGAGGTGAAGACGGATGGTCTTAGAACTAAGTTTGATGGTCAAGATGATGACGTCTTCTCGTGTAACTTACATCCGGTATCATAATGTAAAATGTATCAACTATGTATTTACTTTACATAACTAGGTAGGTAGGTAATTATTCTTACTAACTTACTCATCCCTTTCTTTACCCTAACCCAACCCTTTATCAACGTCCGGATACCGCTAATAACAATACCTAATATTGTTGTTTCTTCATTTTCTTATCTTATACCAGGTATTGTTCCACAATAGAGAAGGGTTTACCAAAGGGGATGATACACACAACAGCCATACACTATACAAGCTATAATATTATGTTTTGCTGAAATAACAACAGACAAAAACTATCTAGTGTTAACAAAGTACCTTTCCAGATAAAAAGACAAATTTGTATAAAATAACATATTGCGTATTAGATTTACAGTGTGTAGTTACCTAATAGTTTCTCTTTTAAATATAATATAAGAAAACATTATTTGTTTTGCATAATGTAAATTTTAAAAAGTTGCGTGATAGAGTAAAGGGAAATTTACACAAAGCATTAAAGTGGCATACATGATGCTACTAGTGGTGCGCCATTAATTACGATATGTAAATAGCCATAGCACAACACTGTCAGTATTACTTGAACCGTGGCACTGTCGGTAGGTATCGTTCCTACAATTAAGCTGTATTTTAGAATGCATAAGAATGAGGATATTAGATGGATGTTTGAATGCGAGAGGAGTGTCATGGATGCGTGTAAATAAGTTGCGATGGTTGCGATAGTAAAATTCATCAATTCTAGGACATTCCATCCACGTCAGAATATAAAAATATAAATACTTAAATCAATGAAAATCTCCGTTACATTTATATACCTATCGAATAAATAGACTCTGTGAACATTTTTTTGTGTGGCTCTGGATAGCGTAGTTTGTTTCTGGACTTTTTTTGGATTTGCCAAGTGAGGCTGCTGCGGGTGCTGAGTGAATAATCCTAATCTCCTTGCTTGTTCGGACGTGCATGTGTACCCACATTGTCTGGTTTGGGTACTTTTTTATGCAAATTAATTCGCTGTTTTGTATAATTGTTTTTTTTTCTAACTTTTATTTGAAATGATAATCTTGTGAGCTTAGTGTAATGTAACAAATTGTGAAATTTTAGATACTGGTTGAGTAGTAAATCGATTGTTTATATTTTCTGATTTGTAAATGATTCCTAATCTAATGTATATTCACATGTTATATCCAAAATCCAAATATTATATAATCCAAATAAAATTATATTCTAAAAAAAAAATATTGAACTGTTCAACCTAAAATATTTAACATTGAAAAACACGGGAAACTTAACGCATACCTTTGAATAAAATATTCTTATTCTCTGTGGACGTGAATAGATGATGTATTATCTACTTAAAATATTCCCGAATAATCTTTTCTCCTCTTGCCCAGATACCCAAGTAGAACTTTATTTGCAATCACCCGAAGTTTTTACACTTTTAAGAATGTTTAATTAAAAGGAAATACTTATAAGACTTACTTGCTTTGGAAAAACATACAGCCATTTAAACGCATTATAAACCTCTACAAAATTTGCATATTTAAAATGTTTGAGTTTTTCTTTACAGATACTTGTCTATAATAAATCTTTCAATTTAAGCTTTTGAAATTGCTTTGTGAATAGATAAAGATGATCGATTATAAAATATTTATGCTTATTCTGAAAACCACACCCATTTCCTTCACATTCATGCAATTTACTGCATACACCACAGTATTCGTTATTTATGTTTCAAAGTAGTATGGATTGCTCACCTCTTTTCGCAGACTCAGCTTTTTGATAATTTTAAGTCATCGATAATATTGAACAATCTATTTGTTTCTTCAAAAATTGGCCTCTTGAGCAAAAATATTTACATTATTGACGCGGAACTTTATTTCTAAAATATTAAAGCACATAATTTTTTCACGTTATACAAAAATGTAGCTTTTGATTACTTTGATTAAAAAAATTAAACAAATTAATGTGATATCGTTTTGTTTTTAATGTATGTTCATATTTTTAAAGTTTTTTTTATAAATATTTGATTGTACCTATTGAGTACTTTTGTATTATTTTTCAATTTTTCTGACAACTTACTTGTTATACAAAAGGCTCTCATGCCATATTCGTGTAATGTATAAATAAATAAATAAATTTGTTTTCTGCTCAATTTCATTTGAATACCTAAAGTATGCTAAACTCTGAATTTCTCATTGTTTGGGTCTCTCCTTTATCTAATGGTCTATTTTCAATCTTCATTTACTACAAACCTACACTTTTTTCATTCAAAATACGAGTGTTAAGAGGAGATTGTAATATGTCAAATAACTTTTTTTTTGTAATTTTGACCACAATAATCTCAAAATAAAAATCTGCATCTGGGCACATATATTGGAGCAAAGCCATCTTGCTTGAGTAGCTCAAATTTCATAAAATTTTATCCTCATTTTTCAGTGCACTACCTTTCCGCTTCGATATTGTGTATTCTGAAAGGGGGAGAAAAAATTAAAAGATTAATATGTAAAATCTTGGAAAGGTGAAGATAAGGCAAGTTGAAAATATTGTGTTCGGACCCCGGGTCAGCCTTAGGCCAGGATTATTATTACTATTATTAGATATTATTACAGTACATATTTTATAGAACCTTCGTTGTACCAGTTAGACAGCTTTATAACTTTTCGGGATATTTATTGAAGGCAATATTCCGATAAGGCGGTTTATCCTCAGACCACTGCATCATCACTCTTGTGTTTGTACGAAAATAAAACATTATTATTTTAGTTACAGTGTATCTTAAATCTATACAAACCCTTCATTTTATCTTTGAAGAATTTTACTCAATAGAATAATATAAGAAAAATAATAGATATTTTTTTTTTATTTATTTTGCTTTCCACCCGTTATCGAGTGACTTGATAGATATTTATTTGTTCTAATTGGTAAATGAGATTTATTATATTTATTATTTAATATTTAATGGAATACGCCGTAATGTTCTAAATATTTTCTGAGAAATACGTAATGAAAGAGAATATTTTTGCTCTTTTATATTCTGGTATAAATTTATTTACTTAACAAATATAATTAAACAATCAATAAATACAAATAAAAAATAGGATTATCCAACTAAGTAGACCTGTTCTAAGAAAATTTCTAAATTTAAAAAATATATAGGTAGGTAAATATCAAACCTTTAAACTAAAAATAAAATAAAATAAAGCAAAAACAAAATTAAGTATTATAAAACAAAAGTAAAGAAATAAAAATCATTCCGCCATATTTTTATCAGAGTCGGTCAATTTTTCTTCGCCATTTTTCCAGCAGTAGGTATAAATATTATCTTCCATGTCTTCTCGATACATAAAGCATAGAGGAATGTTAAATTAACACTTAGTTCTGCTACTTCGGGTAGTAAAAAGAAAAAGAAGAAGAGAGTGAAAGTAGAAGAAAAAAACCCAAAGCTTTTTGGCGCCTGCTACTAAGCATGACAGAGCTTTTTAAACTTTTATGCTGCGTAAGCTGTGAAAGTGATTAAAATCGTGGTTATAGAAACAGGAAATCGTTTCATTGTCATAAAATAGTTATTACAAATTGATAGAATTTATTTCTTTTATTTTCTTTTTGTTTTTTATCCGTAAGGATAATTTTAAGAAATAATTAGTAAGTTATTAGACAACCAACTTTTCTGTAAATGTACATTATACATATTCAGAAAACGTTGTTTTGTGAAAACCACCCAAACAATGAAGGGATAGCTGGGGATCCACCTTCCAGGAGCAGGCTCCGAGAACCACAGAATACAGTCCTATCTGAAGCAGAAGAAGAAAAAGTTATTTTGTTAAAAATACCAGAATAGTTTCTTCTTCTTTTTTTAAGGTAAGGCACCTGTCACAATAGATCTATTATGGTCGCGGTGGCACAATGAGTGTAAGGTTCCTTGACCTTTATTTAAAAATAAATAAAGGCAAGGCACCTGAAATCGAGTGAATCATGCCTTTTTGGTAATAATAATGTTTTTTTCACAATTAAAAAAATAACTTTTATATGACAGAAGAGTGAATATCCAAATACATGCGCATACGTATCATTAAAACCTGTAATTTAATAATATTATATCCTTACAGTCAGTTTTGAACACATTTTTATGACGCAGGTAATCAATTCGTTTATTGTTTACTCAATTATTTGATGGCCACCTCATGAAGAAAAATTACAACAGAGTGCCAAAGATGGATATAATAATATATGTTCATAGCTTATCCAAATAAACAAAACATTTGAAAATGTGAAATATTCTTCATCGATGGAATCATGTTTTTGAAATAACGATATATTTTTTAAGTTTAAAATCGAAAATACTTTAAGATACGAGTAAAATCAACAAGTATTTAGGTAGGTATAAGTTTAATAAACTAGCATCGATTAAATTCAGAAGTAAGTACATATATATTCTCCCTCATGCCATATTTTTACAAGTGGAATAAGGAGGATTAGATGCCAGATGACTTTTTACTACCGTAGTTTACATTAACATAACATAACATAACACGTGTAGACAATTCACACAGACCGAGCTAGTCCCAAACTAAGATATGAATCTTGTATTATGGGTACTAACACGGCGATACACATATACAATGCACTACACACATATACATGTAACACCCAGACCCAGGACAATCTGAAAAAGGTCATTCTTCATTTTGCCCTGGCCGGGAATCGAACCCGGGACCTCGTGACTCAAAGGCAAGTGCGTTAGCCTCCGCGCCACACCGGTCGCCTTTATTCTACATAACAAAAATATTAAATTTCATAGAAAGAAAACAAGCTTATGAGCAGCTTTAACGTAAAATCCGAAGGAATTAAAGTTTGAGAATAAGTTTTTTTTTTCGTAGAATGTACAAGAGTAGTATGTAATGTAATTTTATGTTTTTTCATAACTAAGAGGGGTAACACCTTGAATCACAGGCTAATTCAAATTTATATGAAAACTTATGAAAGCACCTATAAATTTATCCACAGGGGTGCTTTCTACTCCTCTGTCTCCACCTCAACATACAAAATTAGGTTTTATCATAATATAATGATTATTATTATTATTAATATTAGTTATTATGCCTCTCTGAAACTTCAGCGATGCATCCAACCTTTGGAATTTTCAATAAGCTGCCTCTGCTGAAAGGCGCACAGTATGATATTGTTATTGTTCACCTGAAAGATCCAACTTTGAATAGAATTCTTTCAAAGTTTAAAAATATATTCTTATGGTTCAGAGGCGTGTTCAAGTTATTTTTTAATATAAAAAATATGAGTAAAACTAGCTTTAATTTTTTGTTTAAAGGTTAGATATCTGTCTTTATTTTTTGATAGAATATATTATATAAATTTACAAATTCATCGAAACTTATTTCTGTTTTGCAGGTGTTTACACCCTCTTGATTTGGAGATGAATGTAATAATTATAACTAGACAACTTATTTATGATGCGCCGTTTTGTGGAAAAACCACCGCAAGAGCCCATTCAAGAATCATAACATCTCCTGAACAATAGGGTTTTTAACCTCGTTTTGAACACCTCCACACTCTCCAGAGTACGCAAATCATAGGGAATTATGTTCCACAACAACAGACTAGCCACACAGAAGGCACGGTCAACATAGTTGGCCAGAACCCCCCTACGCGGTACCACAAGTCTATTGACAGAGTCTGTGTTTGCAGACCTTAGTGATTTTTGCCTCCTCAGAAATGCAGAACTCCGAGATGTACACTGGTGCCATGCCATGTAGTGTCTTGAACACAATCAAAATGATTTTAAACTCTACTCTTTCTCTGACTTTGAGCCAGTGAAGATCTTTTAGAAGAGGAGTTATGTGACAGGTTTTTTTGTCATTGTATTAATGTTTATTTCAAGCAATGATTCGCATGATTTTTAAACGTTTACTTGTTTATATGTAAATGAGAAAGATAGAAATATTTTTTTCCGGAATCACATTTTTTCTTATCTAACTCTCCTGCAAATACAAGGTCTCCCACGATTTTAGTATATTTTCGAGTATCTTAACAAAGGTTAGTATTCGTAAAATATTCCATATAAGACATTTAACATTTTCAATTCAGCGATGAGGTACCTACCGATGAGGTGTGTCACGAAGAAACATTTTTTAAATGTTGTACATGCAGTTATTCCGCTGTTTCACCCACTTATAGGAAAGGGTAAGTAAGTAAGTAGTTTGAATGAATGAATGAAAGCTTTTTAAAATTGCTTATTACTCATCTAGTAAATGTAAGTTAAGCTTGAGTAATTTGATTCAGAAAATTTTAATTTCTAAGCTTTTTTGGTGTATGGTCGTTTGTGTTGCTAGTAGTCTTTGAGCATAATATACAATTATTAAACTAGAGATAAAATAATATAAAAGCAAGATATATGTATCTGTTCAGCTGGCGGACTCGCTTTTCTGGAGTTACATTTTTTTTCCAGTCGATCAACTTTTACGACATCGTCAACGTTCAAAAGCTTTTTTGTGTTTCACGTGTTTTTTAATAAGCTTCACATACAAACCCAACTAAATTTAATCCCTTAATAAGATCACGATGATCATTAACAAAAATGAGTAGGAGTCGTATTACTTAATTATTATTTTGGATAATAATGAATCTGGATTCCCGGACTATCAAGTATAATTTGTTAAAACTAGCTTTTTATCTACCCTTCACTCTTCAGAAAATATATTTTAAGAATAACTAGAGAAATAATTGAAGTACAGAATAGAGATTGCGAGACATGCATTCTATAATATGAGACCTTTCTTCTGAAACGATAACATCAATCTGAAACTAAGACAGATAATATTGTCAAGTGTTATTTTTGGTCCATACTGCTATACAGAGTAGAAACTTGGATCCTCAAAGCAAACACAATGAACCGAATAGAAGCATTTGAGATGTGGCTTCATCGCAGAATATTGCGCATGTATGGACTGACTTAGTCACCATCAATGAGGCGTTGCGGAGGGCTAGAATAGAAAAAGAGATGTTTTTGAGTACAAAGATGTTGGAACAAGCTGCCTCTGTGTCTGCAAGAGGAGGTGAATGGAGAGAGTTTTAAAAGAGGACTGAAGACACACCATTTTGCTGGAAGTTTCGGGTGATGGATACGATAAACGGCGCCCTTGAGGTCATGTTATGAGTAAACGGCGCTTTACAAATTGTCCATATATATATATAGAGATGAGGAAAATGGGATATTTGGGACATCTACTTCGAAATAAAAAAAATCTGTTTGCTGCAACTTATCTTGAAGGGAAAAACTGAGGTAATTGCGGTGTGAGAAGGCGGCAGATGTCCTGGCTGAGAAACACCAGAGTGGACTCGAATCCAGAGGGTGGTTTAAGAGCTGTTTCGGCTAGCACAGGACATAGAAGAGACAGAGAGAGAAATCGACGTATTTTATCTTTAAAGGACATTTCCAATCTGCAAATTAACGATGTTCTAGGAAAATGAAAAACGTCTTTTTCGGTAAAAATTAGTGTAGTAGAAGAAATCATTTGTTTTTAATTTCAATGCGAAATTCTACTACCTAAACACCAACACAGTGAATAAAATTTTATGATAGTGACGGAAGCGAAAAGTTTATGCAAGATAGGAGTAAGTGACGCTTCATCCTTTCTGCCTATCCCGAAAGGAAAGCGTGTGGCAGCGGCGATGATGGTTTTGATTACAAATATAAATTTGCATACTAACACACTTCAATATTATTTATACAAGAAAAATATCCTTAATGATCCTTAAAATAATCGGCTCATTAAAATAATAATAAAATTAATCAGTCCACCCCAGAAATAATATACATACCTACACAATTTTTAATTCTCAATAAATTTTGAAAATAAGTATATTTTAATAAAGGTACCTACATAGGTATTATTATTACTATAGGTACCTACTCCGTGTATTTTGTTTTCTTAAAAGTCCCTTTGAATTTCAAAAATCGTAAAAAAGTAGGTACATAATGAAAAGATAAATATTATTTCAATTGAATATTTTTTTTCATTGAAACAGCCGACAAAGAAATGGTATCTCACGCTTTTCCGTAAGTTTTCGAATGTCTTGAAAAAGTTAGGTGATGTTTGCAAGCCATCCTGAATGTCGTATTATTTTTGTTGGTACGGAAAGGACGATTTGCATCTATATTGCATGCAACTGGTTTGCTGGCTACCCTACTTGTGGGATATGACATGATGCCATAGTTCTAGTAGAACTATTTGATTAAGATACGTCTTGGAATAAAAATTTAATGAAATCGGCTGTGCAATGACCAAAATGAATTATGTAGGTAATGTTTTTTTTTTACTTATTTTTATAAACATCTTTTCATGTCAGTCAATCCATTAACTGAATTAAAAAAAACATGCAGATCTCCCTCTCCTTGCTTTAAATAATAATAAATAATTCAGGATAATAATAGATAAAACACGCCATCTCTGTTATAAAGGTTTTAAGGATTTATACACAGATTGTGATTTTCGAATATCCAGCATTTATAAAACACTCAAAAACTTGGAAACCGAAAAAAGTGGAATATATTCTTATATGTAGGAACTTTTTTCTAGAAGCCTTTCCCATTGCATATTCATAACATCACAAAACTTTTAATTTTTAACTGGATGGTCAGTAATCTAATAACAGAGTTCCGAACTTTCGAACTGAAAGAACATAGGTACACATACATTACACGTTCATTGTACGAAATATTTATTGAATAATGTGAGAATATTTGGTAGGTTTGTATCTGAACTTAAAATCTCAAATTCATTCAAAAAGAAAAACTAGTAATTTTATTGAGACAACTTTACCAAAGTTCCTACAAAATTATTTTAAACAAATCTTTAATGATATTTTAAATATTAACACTTAGCAATCTGTCTCAATTCGGTTTAGTGAAAGATATTTTTCAATAACTTAGTGGGCGCTTACCTACTGCTGCTGTGATTTTAACTGAAGACTAATTTAATTTAATATAAGGTAGAATATTATTATTCCTGATTGTATGGCAAGGATGGATGGATACTTAATGTACCTTTTCACTGTTATTGACATTTGGTAAGGTACTATTATATATTATATAATATAATATTAATTCTAGTTAATGTGAAATGGAGAGGAGTTTGACCGGATTCAGTTTAACGAATATTTTGACAAGGTATTAATTCTAAACCGAAAAGTATCTACCTACACCTGCTTACTACTATGGCTTGGTAAGTTTTGAGCGGATTAATTTCTGCTCTTGTCTCTCAATTGATTTTGGCTTTCTTGATCAGTGATATAATACACCCAACGACAGTTTAAAATAGTAGGGCGGTCCATCAATCCATATATCCCGTCACGGCATATTCCACAAGAAGAACATTGAAGTGAGACCGTCCTCTACTCGGATATCTCAGGAGTCGTAAACTCTTGTTTATTCACACATTCAAACCAAAGTTGCATACAAGAAGGGTAACCAACGGACCGACCCCTTATAAAAAACATGCGACTCGTCCTCTACGTGCCAGAAGACCAATTTTCGCCTTCAACTCCACAGCCTCGTGAAAAGGATCTCATTTAAAAAATTTTAAAATGTGTTATAATAGAGAAAATGAGATCCTGTCATAAGCAGTAGAAATGCGGTTCCTTAGAGGAGTAGATGGGGTTTCATTGAGGAACCGTTGAAAAATAGATACATTTTATGTTAGTGTAAAATATCGAAATTTCAATTTCAAGGTTATGTACAACAAACATTTTACTACTAAGACCGTTCACAGCTATGAAAGAGGGCAAAAAATAGCTACGTAAATGCAATAAACCCTGTCCTGATTAAAACACCGAAAAGAAGGTGTACTCATATAAGTCTAAATATGTTATGTGCACTAGCCAATAGTTGTTAATGAAGATTCCCTTACTGTTCATAATTTCATCAATAAAAGGGTTTCAATACATTTATGTAAAATCGATATTCTCTCGTTATTCGACATTGTATGCAGAAATATTTAAAAAAAAAACTCGTTTGTCGCCTGTGATCCAACATAGAGCGCTAAGTGTTAAACAATTTGAGAATAGTAACATGTTTATAGTTCCATAATTTTTGTGCAATTTTTAATGTTTGAATGTTTGAATTTTCTTTATCCAAGAAATATCTGCTCTTTTCCGGATACCCTTAAAACTTTTGCGGATACCGGATATTATTACCTTCAATCGTTATCATCATTATCAAATTCCTTATTGCAAGTGAATCACGGTCAAATGATGATGGTGATTTGTCAACCTAATTTACATTAAGTTGTTACTATATTAGTAATACTTACTGTGTATACACTGTTACTGGTACTGTGACTGACACAATATTATTATCTCTCACTGTTGGAGAGCTTTTCATCTTGATAATGATTGACCTTTTGTCACTGGGTGAAATGCTATTCAAATTATTGTTATTGATAACGTCACATTTACGCCGAAATCAAATGCGACACAAAGAAAAATTAGATACTAGAATCACCTGAATAGTAGGTACACAAGTGTTTATAAAAAAAAATGTGCATGCGAATCACAATACCAGACAATTAACCATATTAGGGAGTGTTCTTTTTATGTACGACTTTGAGTTTGGTTGGAGGGGCCTATTTAAAGTTGTAGTAAGCAGGCAACATGGAATAAGTATTGTTGTGATCAGCTGTTGGTGACGGCACAAAAACTAGATTTTGAAAATTAAAAAAATTATCATCATTCGAATTTTCTGCCGACAGCTGATCACACACACTCAAGTGTTCTATATTTTTTATCGTGCTTTTTGTTACAAATAATCAAAAATTGTATCTTGGTTTTGTTATATTATTATACAAATTTAAATTAAAGTCATAAATTCATTTAAACCACGAATTTTATTTATAATTGGTGAGAAGCCAAAGTCTACTTATTCCTTTGAGAATATTCTTACCACTTCTTACTTTCTAAACATTCAAATTCAGTTTTCAAGTAAAAATATCACTTTTGAAATCGGTGAAAATACTTTGACGCAAATTTGACTCTAAAAGGGTTCGTAAAATCACTCTATAATTATTCTTGAATGTAAGGAATAATAATAGTGTATCTTATCCCTCTTAATTGTTTTCCTTTGAAAGTAAGTTGAATAATTTAAATAACAGACTCATCTTACCCCGTCTTACCCTCATTTTACCGGAAAGTTCTGGGTTTTGTATTATACAATAATATTGTATTATGATATCTAGATAGATACGAGGTTTATTATACTGTTGTTTTAAATTGAATAAATAAATTAATTTTCATCCTGATTCCGTATAATGTCTTATACTGTTTCGCTTTGACAATATTGTGTCAAAATAGCTTACGAGTATATAGTAACTACACTTAACAATTTACCCTTTCAAATTTACTTACCCGCTTTTCCGGTTTCATCAAGTTTTAAATAACAATTTACAATGTAATATGTTTCTTCGTCTACTAATTATGGTTCTTTATTTAGGGGTGATTTTGGCTTTTTGATTTTTAAAATTCCATTAAAAATCTGGATGATAGTGCTCGTGTGAATAAAATCGAAAACTTGTATTAAAATATTACATATACATACATACATACCATCACGCCGCTTCCCTTGCGGGGTATGCAGAAAGGATCGAGCGCCATTTCCTTCTATCCTTGCATACATCTTTCGCTTCCGTCACTGTCATACAATTCCTCATGCATGCTCTCCTGTTCAATGTGCTCAACACGTAACTTATTTATATTTCTGAAATTCAGCGATGAGATTAAAACCAATGGTGAATTTCTAAAAACTTGTTGGTACGGAAATAACAGTTTGCATGTTTATTCAATGTGGCTGGTCTGCTGGTTATCTCGATTGTGGGATATGCTGTGAAAGTATGGAAGTAATTTGGATGGTTGTAAGAAATTGTCATAAGCTAATAAACCCACCAATTGACCAAAAATTTATTTATTTTATTTATTTATTTATGGTGATAGAGTGTAAAAATTTTAATAACTGTTTATAAACAAACCTTATAAATAATGAATAAATAAAGAAAATATAGCATATGTGTAAATTATACTCATTGATTAACTGTGTTTTCAACGGAAGGGAGTCAGTGATCAATATGCATTTTTTTTTCACTTTATTCTCTTTTTTTAGAGAGACGTCTTTCATCTTTCAAGAACATGGTCAATATTGATCCATCTGAGATTGACAATGTCCATTTAAAACGAAAGTCGTCTCTCTCTCAATTAAATTTATAAAGTGGATAAAAAACTTTTTAATTTGTAATGCAAATAATAAACAAAATTCGCCCGCTATGTAAAAAAAATTAAACATCTAGAATACAAAAGACTCCATATAAGTAAGTAAAGTAAATTTAATATCGTAGAAATATTTTAAATTTAATTTTATCATCAGCATTATTCTTTTAAACAAGAAATTTGATTGATTGAGTCGACGTTGATTTTGTAAAACTTCATTATCTCTAATATATAAAAGGAAGTCGTGTGTGTTACAACACTTAGGTATAACTCAAGAATGGCTGTACCGATTTGAATGATCTCTGATTTGTTGGATTCTTCTCCGCCCGGATTAAACTATAGGCTATTAAAACATCTTACAAATTCACGGGAAGAAACAATATGAAGAAAATTATTTACGCCATACATTTTTAATTTCAAAAATAAAAACAATATGGAGAGTTATGGCTCTATTAGCGCCCCCACGTCGCCTGTTGTATTGTGCTAAAATAATCCGTAGGTTCTGCTATATTAAGAACCAAATTACTATAACTAATATGAACGAAATGTGTACTAATATTTGTTTACTATAATTCGGTAGTTACATGGCAATAGGTTGTATCTCACTAAAACATAATTTTACAGGAGAGCAAAAACAAAGTTTGCAAAAGAGATATTTCAGCCAAATTTCGAGCATTAAGTATATATCAAAATGAAGCTAATTATTATTTCTACAAGATAGATGTAACATTCTCTTAATAATTTCTTCTACAAGATGTATGTAACATTCACTAAATAATTTCTTGCAGTTTAAAAATATTTGAGTTTTTTTGCCATGTTGATGAAAACAATAATAAATAAATAAATAAAAACTTTATTGAAAAAAAAAATATTTCAAATGGCGGGTTTATTGCCGTGGGCAATTTCTGCCAACCAACCACTTTCTACAATCTTTCTACATGTCAATAAGTGACGTCTTTTCTCTCTTTATTCTGACTATAAAGAGACATATCCTTTTGCCACATCAAATATTACACTATTTTGAGCATTTTATGGAACAAACTTGAAAACGCAAAAAATGCGAGATACAACCTATTGCCATGTAACAACCGAATTATTCGACTAATATTTATGTATCGATAGATCTTCTGTCACATAAATGTGGACGTGCACAGATTATATTTGAAATTGTATTTTATTTTTGCAGATGTAAAATTATTATTGAACCAAAAATTGTGCTATTAAAGATGAAAATAAGAATGTGTTCATATAGGTAGTTCTGATGCAAGATTGTGTAGTGAAATTTGCAGACAGAGAAGAAAAATTACGAAGAAAATTATTTACGCCATACATTTTTAATTTCAATAAAAAATGCAATATGGAGAATTATACAAAATCAACAATGAAGTTTTTTTTATAGATTGGCCTATTTATATGATAATTTTTCTATACATTCTCAAATTAGAATCGTTATCCATACAATTTAACATCTGTAGTTCTGATATTTCAATTTTTAAAAAATCATGGAAAGAATTTTTATAAATTTTAAATGAATAGGTAAAATCTACCTGAAAAAAAAATTAGTACCTACATAATTATATTACGTACTGCAGATAATTTATAAACAAATCTGAGTTAAGTATAATTGTTCAACATAAATTGTTCATGTCGGCCGGTGTGGCGCGGAGCTCTTTCCTTTGCGTCACGAGGTCCCGGGTTCGATTCCCGGACAGGGCAGAGGGAAGAATGACCTTTTTCAAATTGTCCTGGGTCTGGGTGTTACATATATATGTATTTGTATATAGTGCATTGTATATGTGTGTATCGTCGCGTTAGTACCCATAATCAAGTTTGGGACTAGCTCGATGTATGTGAATTGTCTATGTAAAAAAAATGAATGTAACTTTCGCAGTTTAGCGGCCCCACCCGTTGTCGAGTACTTTTTTTCCATAGAAAAGGTAATATTTTTGAAACTTGAGGAAATTGTTGCCATATGTAGAATTATTTTAATTTGCCGGCAAAAAAAATCCACTTCGAAAATTAATTTCCTAAAATTCCGTACATATTACTCGACAACGGGTGGGGCCGCTCAAGTTTCATAGATTTTTTTTTCCTATAAAAGAATTTTTCAAAAATTTGGTGACAAAAAAATAATTCACCATATGGCAACAATTTCCTCAAGTTTCGAAAATATTACTTTTACATGGAAAAAAGTACTCGACAACGGGTGGGGCCGCTAAACTGCGAAAGTTCCAAATGAATTTTATTTTTTTACACTATACCTACCTTCGATGACACACTTTGACAATTACGGGAGTTTGTAAAGAGATTAATAATATTAATCATTCATAAAGTCAGTGGGAGAGGGCAGAAGATAGGGCAGGTGTCGAACATGTGTTGAAAGGCTAGGTTTGGAGTGGCCAGAGGTCCTGGAAGCAGCGGTGGACAGTTAACTCTGGAGGAGATACTTAGGGGCAATGGGTCCCCGACCGAACTAGGACAAGGGGAAGAAGATGTATGAATGATACCGTTCATTGATTCTTAGGCGGTACGAAGTTCGCCGGGCCAGCTAGTATTGATATAATGAAAACAAAATTGTTTTTGATTTTACTACGATTTATTTGTTAAATAAGTTACCAGGTTTCGACCTATGAGGTCATTGTCAAACTAAATTAACTTATTTACCTTATTTAACAAATAAATCGTAGTAAAACCAAAAACAATTTTGTTTTCATTATATCAATCAAAGAAATTTGATGTAAATTAAGCAAATTATTATTAGAACGTTTCCAAATTAAAGCTGGCATTTGTTTTAACTAAGTAAAACCAAACAAAGGAATAGGTACATATAATTTAACACACATATTTTCAATTATTATTTTCAAAATATATAAATAAAATAAATAATATTCTATACAACACAAAATAAAAATACTAAAAATATTTGCACTACAATATAGAAAATAATTGTATAAATTATTTTCACTAACGAACAAACAATAGAAAAATCTCATTGACCCATTTCCGTTTTATTCAACTTTCCGGATACGGCTAACCCGGATAAGACAAGTAGTAATAGAGCTTTATATTCAAAACTTATTACCAAAGCTCTGTCTATCAAGGGCGTATCCTGGACATTTTCTAGGAGGGAGAGTTGCAGTTAAGATTATTTTATTACGACTCTTAATTTTGTGGGTTAATATTACGGTATGACACTTCTGTAAGAAAATTACCCATTCACAACATTATTAATAAATATAAATTTATATTTTTTAATATGCTACGTACTTTGTGCAAGATTTTTTTTTATTATTTAAATTATGTGATATCTTTGTTGGCCTAAGTTTTCATAATTTGGTATAATATGGATTTACCATTACTACTACTACCTACTATATACAATCATGGCATGTTCCAAATGTGGGGTAGCCAGCAGACCTGTCACATGCAATAAACATGCAAGCTAACATTCCGGATGGTGGCAAACCTTAATTGCTGAATTTGAGATGTATATTCACTCAAAAACTTACAAAAAAAAAGTAGTAGACCTTTTATTTGGCGGCTGCGTTACAAATTTCAATAAACATGTAGGTATATTACCCCTCCGTCGCCAAATTTTCATTTTGATCTAAGAATTTCAAATAGGAAGTTAACGATCTCATTGTTTTTTACAGCAATTTAAGAATCACACTATACATACTTGGTCTGACTTATAAACAAGAGCAGCTTCCAACTTCAATGCCAATATTCCATACTATTCCTATATTTTAATACAAGGTTTTGTGTAAAATATCGCCATTTTCGAAATTCTAGGAGGAAGCAAAGCACTGCCCCAGTTTACCACCCTCCATATACGCCAATGTAGTATTTATAGGTAGTACTAGCTATTCTACATTCATTAGCATTCGGCTCGAATAATATTAAAAGCAATTGTCTTTTCTAAAGATTCAATATAAGTTCTTTTCTAATTGAGTATTGAAAAATATTTTTTTTATTGCTTTGTAGGTACTAGGTATAATTATAATATCGCAACGCCTGAATCAAGAAAGTTTAATTGGATAGTGAAAGTTTTTTAAAACTTATTATAATTAGTAATTCAATCAATGATAGTGTTGCTGTGAATTACGCTTTGTCTGAAAGATATTCGTTTTTTCGTATATAATTTATTTTTTGAATAGTTTTTGTTTTGAAATTGATCAGATTTTTATTGGTATTAATTAATCCATAAATTTATTTGCAACTAATCTATCATTTGAATTTCGTGAAAAAAAGCTAAAACAATTCGTATGTCATGTGCTATAATAAAAGTCTTTCATTCATTTTGTTCAATGAAAAAATATATTAGTTTTGTTTTTATATTAACTTACTCCAAAAATTTAATTAAAACACTCCCATAAAAAACGTATATACGTTCACTTCTTTAACTGCGATTCACGAGTATATGTACCTAGTACCTACATATGCATGATTGTATGGACGCGCAAATGTTTTGGTACCTACCCATGTTCTATTGGGTATGTTGAATCTCAACTTGTTATATTATGCTGATAACATTTCTATTGTTTTTAATTATTTAAGATTTTATTGTATTATTATTTCTTATTTTGTATTGAGGATTGCAAAATGTTTTATGTTTATTATATAAGTAAAAGGCAAATGCCGTATATTGATTGAAATAAATAAATAAATAAGGCAAAAATATATAATATTTTTTTATCATTTTGAAAACATGCTAAGATATTTTTTTTATATTCTAAATATTGATTTTTCTTTATTTGCAGGTGCAACACTTTCTCTGCGCAATTTAATGCTAACAGGAGGAGGGGCAGTGCGTTCAGGGGGAAAAGTTACCCTTAGATGCTCCTATGACTTAGAAGGAGCTCAGCTCTACTCCATAAGATGGTACAGAAATGAAGATGAGTTTTACAGATTTGTACCAAAGGAGAGCCCTCCAGCTATGGTCTTCCCATTACTTGGAGTACATGTTGATGTGAGTATGAGAAATTGATTTTTAATCTTGCATTTTATTTATGTCAGAAAATTAACTGAAAAAAGAAAACCAATTAGTGCCAGGAAATGTCTGTGAGTGAAATAAATTTAAAATTATGGATAGGACTTATTCAAGAACAACGTTACATAAATACATGGATGAAATTCTCAAAAAAGCTCCGTAAAATGATTAAGTAAATGATCCATAAATAGCGATTACAATGTTAGAGTTATATTTTATGTTTCGTAAGAAAATACAAGTTTCCAAGAATGATTAAGCTTAGCTCGTGGATTAAATTTTAATAATGATGTCTTCAAAATAAGAAATCGATATAATTTGAAAAATAAATTAGGGATTCTTTGAACGTGGAGAGTAAAACAAATATGCATGAACAAGTTTAGTGGCGCATTTTTATCGCCCCTATCTACTTTGAAAGCTTTATATCGAAATAAGGAAAAAGTTGAATTGAAAAAAATCATTAAACCAAAAGGTTCTATTTTAGACCACTTTGTAGTCTTCCATCATTTCATAAAATTATATTTTTTACACACTCTTCGATTCCTTATTCTCAACTTTATTTTCCCCAAGCAAAACTATAGGTACATTACATTTGAAGCAAACCACTCAAGCTTTTACAATCTATGTCTTTCTATTACTAAGTGAATTCGAATCAAATTGTTCAATGGCATAAAAGGATTACCTGTTTTTAAGAAGGTTTTTAAATCCCATATCCGCTTTCAGATTCCGTACTATTATTGTAACTATTAGTAGGTTTTATGCCTGCTGCTTATAAACTTCCAATAATAATATTAGTGATGAAATGGATTTTTTGTATATCCGGATATAGGATTATGGATAGACGGAAATATTCAAAACTGAATATTTGAACTCTGTTGACAACTAATGACGTCATAATATGTTTGTTTTATGGACGAATTTATTATTTCTGACACTGAAAGAGGAAATAACTATTTTTTACCGTCAACCATGCTATTCGTTTATTAGATATATCCGTGTTTTATTATGAAACGAATAAATGAAAAGATTTTAAAATTTATCTTTAAAACGGAAATGAAAAAAACAAACGAAATATATGAAGTATCTGTAGTAAATTTTGATCTGATTCAATTAAAAAATATTGATATTGTTGACCGAAGGTACTTGATGGAAGTCCATTTCAAGACAAAATTGAAAAAAAAAAACAGAATATGTAGTTAACTTCTAAATGACTTTTATTAACTTCACGTACCTACTAGTATTCGGAGACTCTCGACTCCATCATCAGGCGATTAGTAAAAAGTTTTTTTTTTTAATTTTTTACTGAAAAATGTTATAAAATAAAGGAAAAAATCATATGTTTAATAAAAGTGAAAGAAAAACACGCTTAATGTACCTATAGGGGAGAAATACAGCAACTTTTTTTAATAAAACTTTTTTTGACATAAACACGTATAATATTGTAGAAATTATCCCTGAAGATCCCTGATGGGGATGGCAAGTATGAGAGACTGCAAAGAATTTATAGATTTATAGATTTACTCCAGATCAGAAGGTTAGAATGTGACTTACCAAATGTATAATGAAACTCGCGATATTTATTAAAGATAATTTATTATTAAACACAGTCTTACAAATACGAATAATGTTACACTAGATTTTATAAAGAGAATGAAAACGTATGTGTGGTCAGCCAGGCAGAGAGAACTAGAATGATTTTGGATTGTGATAATATTCTTATCACAATCAAATAAATGACGTCATCCCAGCTGACCACAATACTCTTTGGTGTTGCCTGTTCACTACAATATTAAGTTCTAAATTGTTAGTTTATTTAAAGAAATGGAAAAAAGCTGCATAAAGAAGAGAAATTGATAGGAAAAGGGGATAAGAAGATAGATTTTAAATTTTGTATTTTCAGTTATTAGATAATTTTAAGCTACTAAAAATTGCATAACTGAACCGATAAAACCGGATACAGGTTAGTCAAAGCTATTTATTTCATCTCTATTTCCAATACAGTACATATCTAATATCGAAACTAACTTTTTTATCGCAAGGAGCATACTTTTTGAATTATAAATAGGCTCGCACAAGGTAAGTTTCGACTGGATCGACCGCCAAGAAATTACCAAGCATCTATAATACTACATAGTACAAATAATAAAACCTTTCGGTTGTTTTACTGAATACAATTTACCGATCTTTCGAAAGTTTTAAATAAATTATCAAGTTTTTCGGCCAAGCTATTTTCATGTTGAGTAAAATACATCGTACATCTTTTGTATCTTGTTTTATACTTTAAAAAAGTTTGTGGAAATCTAAGTTCTTACTGTGGATAGGTAATGAATATTTATGTAAATTTGGGTTAGTTGGAAGATATCGCGTCCCTGCGATAAACTCGCCCATTGTGCAAAATTATTCGTTTATACCATGTATCTTCATCATTTGTATCCATATATTTTGTACAATAAAGTTTATTATTATTATTATTATTATTATTAAATATATGTTTTAAATTATCGGAGCTTTGTTATACAACGGAAATATAAATTTACAATATTAATTTACTAGTTTTGAATCCAATTTTAAAATATTTTGTAATAGTCCCTATGTACCACACCACTCTAACGCCCCCACCCTTCCCTAACTAGTAAGTCATTGAATTATTAATAGTTGTAGCACTTGTTAAGTTTTAGTTTTTACACTCGTCAATGACGCAACTAAGCGTTGGAACTGTTAGTGTTTTTCTTTTTAATTTATGTGGTGTACAATATAGTAACTATTACTTAATATTTAAAAATAATGTTCCGTGAATACCACATTGTAGGTGCCAATAAAATCAAACAAATAGTTTTGAATCTATAAACTTTTGTCTATTACTATGTTCAAATTAATGTTAAGTAGAGAATTAGGAAAGAATATTTCATTTCTACGTACTATAATGGAAATAGATCTCTACATCGATGCTATATATTTTCAAATACGTTTGACGTCGAGAAAATACTTTTTTTCCTATGTCCCTACATTAGTTAAAACATGAATCAACACGTAGTAGGTATCATGAAATTATCAATTATGTACAATTTGATGTTCAAACCGTACCTAGGTAATATTTCCAATTCCTCTGTACCATGCTTATCGCATGACTTGATATTCGTGTCTCAATTGAAAATCTCACTTTTTTACATGGGAGTTATTTTATTGCTTTAATATTTAATTTCTATGGCGCAAAAGGACAATATAAATTCTCGAATATTTAAATGAAACAAAATATAAAGTTCATTCACTGATGACTTCATTAATTTGATGCCTGACGAAGAGAGCAAAAGCTTTCGAAAGCACTTATAAAGTCTTTTTTAGCTCTTAGTGTAATGAACTTCCATCAAGATTCGTCGGTCAATAAATTAAACCATATATTTTATTTTGCTGTATATTCTGTATTTGTGGGAGATTCCGTGATGTCAAAGAGAAAAAAATGTTGATAGGCATATAAAGAAGAGAAAAAGTCCTAAACTAACTTTCTTTCAAAATAGTTAGATTGCGTGACAAAAGCAGCCTTAATATAATTTAAGCTGATCAATTAATTTGTGTCTTAAAGTTAAGTAAATTAGTTGAACTCGAAACTAAAAGCCTTTACACAAAGATCAAAATTTATAACCACATGATTATTATCAATATCAGTATGTGGGTTCGTACTTACATATTATGTATAATGGCATTTCCCACAATTGGGTAGCCAGTGGAGTTAATCTATGTAATAAACATACAAGTTATCCTCTTCGTGCTAACAAAAGGTATGATTTTAAAGAAAGGTGTCGAATGTCAATTTTAGAATGGAATATCTTAAATTAATGTGATGCAGAAGCTGCCAATGAGATAGATACCCATACATTCACAAACACCAAAAATACCTAAAGATTCTTTGACTATTGCAGAGCCCCCCCCAAAACATATAGGTCTGGGAGTGTTCTCACTCAAAATATCATAATTTACTACTATTATACCATCACAGCATATCCCACAAGTGGGGTAGCCAGCAGACCAGCTGCATGTAAGAAACATGCAAGCTGTCCTCTCCGTGCCAATATAAAATCAAGACATTCAGGATAAGTGGTAAACCTCATCGCTGAATTTCAGATGTAAAACATATTATTTTTTTCGAACACCTGCCTTTTACAGGACACTCTGAAACTTACGGAGAATAGTGGGAGATCAATTCTTTATTTAATATCATAATTTATCTTTTTTATTTATTATTTTTATTTTATTTTTTAACATCTATCATAATTTATTGTATCTCTAGAATCATTCATTCATTAATTTTACCAGCATTGATTAATTTCCTGCACCAATATTGCTTTGTCAATATTTGTTTTTTTTTATGTTTCTGACTGTACTGTCTTTGACATAGGGTTTAGCCTAGTGAGTTGACACAATGGAATAAGTTGATAGTGGATGTGGATGTGTGAATTGTATTTGATTGTACATATACTTATTTGTGGAAATAAACGAATTTGAATTTGAATTCATCACGGATCACTCCCACATAATGTGCTGGGTATACTTCGTCCTTAGTCAAAAATGTTATTTAATTTACAAAAAAAAAATACAGTATTCCAATCTATTCACATAAATTCTAGTCAAAGTTAATATTTTTAATACTTAAAATTCTCTGAACATTCTTTTTCCTTGGTATTTATTAAATTATCTTAAAATTATTGTTCTCTCTATCATCTTAAAATTAAACAAACCTACACAATATAAAGTAAATACCTACGTAGAAAAATAATAATGTGTACCTAAGGTTTTCCCTTGTGAAATCTATCCGAGGGCGGATGTGTGCCTTAAAGGAATTCTGTTAATAAGCTTAAAAGCTACATATTATAATGAATTTTGTTTTTAATCACAATGTTTTTGAAATATTTATTTCGTAAAATTAAAAAAACTTATTTGTTCTGTTCATGGAATCTAAAATTGTCTTCTAAAAGTATGTTTGTTAGGTTCATGAACTTTTTTGTTTATTTTATCAATAAATACAGATAAAATAAAGTGTTAAGAAAATCGTGAAAAGAAGTAAGTGACCTAATTGGTAAAAAATCTAAACAAAAGATTTTTTTTTCTACCCTGTGTTAACAACTAGAATGAGGAAAATAAATAAAAAATCATTCTTTTGTTCGGATTTTAGGAAACAACAAGTTCATCTACCCTGTAGATAATTCCTTGTATAAACCGTAGCACTTTTAAAAATTAAATTTGGTCTTAAAAAACCTTGGACGATAAAACTGTCTTCATCTACAGAGTCGAGAAGAAAATTAACTTAAAAATATTTTATGATATCTTATTGGCGAGAGCTTTCTAAGCTCACAATCCTTCTCATTAAAATCAAGGAAATTCACTGAGAAAAAATCTGAAAAAGGTTCTTTCCACATTATCGCAAGCTTCATTTATTTAGAACTTTTTTATTTTAAAGATTTTATTTTTTACCAGTCATATTTAGTAGACGGTTTTTATTATAATAATACGTAAAATACTATTTAGAATCAAAAGGAAAATAATTTTTTCAATAGATTATCTACTAAAGAGATATTAAAAAATATTATTGGGAGCTTTTTTTATTAAAAAGATTTTATTTTTTACCAGTAATATTTAGTGGACGGTTTTTATTATAATATTGAAACGTATAATACTATTAAGAATCAAAAGGAAAACTATGTTTTCAATAGATTATCTACTAAAGATATATTAAAAAAATATTTCAGCGATGAGGTGTGCCAGACATTCAATGCCCTCATTAAATAATAAATAGTTTTACAAAATTATTATTATTGGTCAAAGTCATCTATACTTAATATTAGTTGTGGTCTTCATTTGTGATTTGCTAATATCAAAATTTGTCATGCCTTATGTAGGTATATTTTTGTCAATCCGTTTTTAAATTTAATCTTTAGTTTTTCGATAGGTTTAGTTAATTTTATGTTTTCACTAAAATACCCATATTATTAATTATAACAATTTTTTCAATGGCTTGAAGTCGTATGATGTTAAAATTTAAAAAATTAGAAAAAAATACAAGCAATTTTGAGGCTGTTAATTACTTGAAAATTATGTAATTTACGTTTTTATTTATTTTATTATTTACTCAAGACTGATTACAAAATAAATCAATAATTGGTATTATAGAATTTACCCCTTTTTTAATTACATTTATGTCGTGCATATGTAGAAAATTATTCATTAACCAAGTTCACTATGGATTTCATCGAAGAAAATATTTGCTTTAAAATATAAGAAGATATACGTTATGAAATAAAACTATGATGCTTCTTATGGATTATCTCACTAAGCAAATAATATTTTGGAATTTTGAAGAAAATATTTTATAGTATTACTTACTTTAAATTTCTCGTAATATTTAATATTTTATAAATAGAGAATCATACTTTTTCCTAGAATGTAGAAGTAATATTTAACAATGTAAAATTATGTAAATATCAGCTGCATGAGAAAGCAAACACTTTATTTCTTATCTAACTTGATGAAGATAATAATCCTTCGGTGAAGTTTTCAGGTGTCCTGTTAAAGGCAGGTACCTATTCGTTAAATAAAATATATATAAGACATCTAGCACGTTTTATTTCTCTATGCAGCATACAATCTATTTTTATTCTCTTTCTTTTCACTAGCCATCTCACTTGCGAAAGATAATATATAGTGATACTACATAGCTGACCCGACAAACTTTGTTTTACCATAATCATTATTTTTCGATTACTAATATTGCTATTACAAAATAGGGGTTGATGGTAGAAGGTGAAAATTTAGGGCAGTATGTATTTTTTAATGCCTCGCCATTAAAAAATAAAAATAAAAAAATTGTCCAGTCACTTTTAGGGGTATGAAAAATAAATGTTTGCCGATTCTCAGATCTACCCGAAAGCACACAATATTTCATCAAAATCGGTCCAGCTGTTTTGGAGGTGAATGTTAGCAAACACCGTGACACGAGAATTTTATATACCTACCTATTACACTGAGAAAAATACTCAAAACGAATCATTGGTACGGTACTATCAGATTAGGACCAGAGATCGTACAAACGATTCATTGGTATAAATCTATAATATGAACTCTTCGCAAACAAATCATTGGTAAATTTACCGACAACTTGTTTGCGAAGAGTTCATATTATAGATTCGTACTAATGAATCGCTTGTACGACCTCTGGTCCTAATGTGATAGTACGTACCAATGATTCGTTGTGAAATTTCGTTAGTATTTTTCTCAGTGTAGATATATGGTGTTCCTCACAAGTGAAGTGGCCAATAATTGTATGTAATAAAGATATCGTGTCTATATCATCTGTACCACAAAATAGGATATTTCAATGGGCTGCTTCCACCATACACTGTTCATATAACAACATTGCCATAATATTTATTTTTTATTTATTTATTCATTCTTACTGTACATTGATAAAAAACAATTACATAAAAGGTATACCTACATTCAAATTAAATACAATCAATATACAGAGGGCGAGTTTATCGCAAAGGCGCGATCTCTTCCAACTAACCCAAATTCTTCTTCCAACTAATATTATGAAAACACCATGACAAAATATGACTCAATTGACACAGAATAGCTATTTTCAACGCAATTGTATCGTCATATGCCATGCTTTTGCAAGGAAAACTAAAGGGTAAAATAATAGGAAAGAATTTTAACACCTCTTTGACCATCATAATAATGAAATTATTGTTTTATTACGAGCAGCAGTAATACGTCCCTATTAATAAAAGTACACAAGTATTGTGGGATGCGGTTACATAATTTGACACGCAAAAATATCTAAGAGCAATTATATAAACTTATATTAAACATAATAATTATGGTAAGGTAAAAAGACGGTGTTATCCAACAATTCATAAGGCCACAAGATCGAATAGAAATCATAAATTTAATGTTACAATTAAAATTTATGAATTAACGGCTCGCCTCAATACAGGCATTTACCATGTTAGACTGCTGCGGGTGCTGATTGCGTAGTTATAAACCATTTATTTCCTTCTTTGAGTGCATAAATTCACATGCAGATTTTATTTGTCAACTAATGATAAAATTGTAATCGTATAATTTTTACTTTTTCTTTATAAATAGGTATTCTCGCAATGATAAAATATTTAAACAATTAATTGATTGGTCTTCAGCAGACTCGGGTTTCTTCTTCTCCACTCCTCCCTGCCTCTTGCCTTTGAAATATCTGTTTTTATTATTAACCTACGCGATGGTAATTTTAAAAATTAAAGTTAAACAATTTTCCTTAAAACCTACCTTTTTACTCACAAACCATACAATTGTTGGTTTAAGTTTAATTTAAAACTTATTAAACTTAAAAATTATTTCATTTTGGAGTTTTATCCGCTTGCAACATTGTTATATATCGCTATTCAAACATGTTATCAGCCCACTCCTTAACCGAAAATCATAAGCAGAACTTCCCTTTGTTATTTCAAAAATTAACAACTTGTTAAATTAATTTAAAGCCCTTCTTTGATAACAAAACCTGTAAACATTTAAGAGTGTTTCTCAATAGATACCTCATCTACACAACCAACAGGTCGATGAACGTACCATTGGGTAAAATGTACTTAAACCAGCATAAGCCGATTCGTAAGCATCGGGACAATTTTGCTGTTTCGTGTGTGGATCCACTGTAGAATGCTAAGAATATCCTAGACCGATATGATAACAAACATTGATGTTTTAGAGCCAATGTAAATAGAGAACTGTTTTTCACCGTGAAGCTCCATTAAATATCATATTTTGGACATGTAATGAGAGGTTACAAGTTTCTACACCATACTCCAGCTCGTCATGAAGGGGAAGATCGACGACCACAGAGGAGTCGGCGGTCGGAGGGGTAAATTAAAAACTTTTTTTGCCAGGGCATTGACAGCCATAATCATTGTATCATGTAACAATAAATATTTATTCTACTAACGATGATATCTGTATTTGAAATATCACAGTAAATCTTCACTTGGCATAGAATTGCCGTAAAGACACAATATATGTACATGCTCACGTTTAATAATACCGCTTCCCTTGGGGGTTAGGCAGAAATGATAATGTTTCACTTGCTCCTCTAAACGTTTAATAACAGAACAGCCACTTATTCTAACACACTTTAATTCAACCATGTTTATCATATTATTTTGTTTCATTATTTTCAGATAAATATATTTATTAAAAGCTTTTTTTGTGAAGGAAAGTTTAAGAACCAATATTTGTTGCTTTGCTCGCTTGTTGAAAGTCTCACACAAGATTGAAATCAAAATTCAAATCTAGATAGGTAAATTTAAAAAAATTCTATCATTAACGTAAGACAAACAAAAAAAGGAACTTTATGAGATGGTAGGCCCCACTGTTGTGAAATGTGATATTTCATAGAAAAAGTAATATTCACGAAATTGTTGCCATATGTAGAATTAATTTTTGGTCACCACGTTTAATTATTTTTGGGCACCAAGTTTTTCGACACCGGCAATGTTTACATTGGAGTTAGATTTTATTTTATATTTTTACGGGCAAAAATCAAATAAAACCGGCTAAAATAAAATCTACCTCGAATATAAAGTTAAGGAAATTTGTATTCGAATAAGTTTTTTTTTGCCGGTTTCATTTTATTTTTGCTTATTTTATTTTTGCCGGCAAATCTACTTCGAATACAAATTTCACAAAGTTTATATTTGAATTAGATTTTTTTTGCAAATAAAATAAGAAAAAAAATATTACGCCACAAAAAACAAAAAATATTATTGTAGCAACAATTTTCCTCCATAGAAAACTATATTTGACAGATATCTGACTTTAGGGCCTACCATCTCATTGAGTTCCCAAAAAAAATATCTCAGGCAAGGTACTTAATGTTACTAAATATTACAAAAAATATAATATTATTATAGTATCGACATTATAAAACCGCGAATGGAAAAAATGAAATTTTATACAAAGGTGAAAAAATTCAATTGGAAAGATCTCATGTGCATTGATGCATAGAAGGACTATGCGATCCACTGAATTCAAAATATCAGTGCGTGGGTGTCCCTAAATAAAACGATTGGAAATAAAGGAAAGTCGAAGGACGACATGATCGGTGATTTGGAAGAAATAATGTCCATAGCACAGTTCAAAATTGTTTTTATTTTGTTTATTTTATGTTTTTTTTTTATATTTTTCCATCTTAAATAAATAGATATGTGAACTAAAGAATTAACATTTTACTATTTTGAAAACTGACTGAAATAATTGCTCCTGAATTTATGCCAATGGTGTCACATTTTAAATAATTCTAATTAAGATTGGAAATATTATATTGGAGGGACCACATCTCAAATGATGAACTTCTTAACAGAGTCGAAGGAGGAAGACATTTGCTCAAGACCACCTCAAAAAGACACTCAATATAGATTGGATACTATATTTACTTTATATTTATCTGACGATAAGGGTTATAGCTTTTGAAGACGAGCTTTTAAGATGAAGTAGTAAGTAATAGAATTAATATAAATCGCCTTTTTTAACTCGTTGTTGTACTCATCATCATAATATTATACCCAAGTTTCTGATATCAATTAAATAATATAATTCTACATGAAAACACATCTCACGTTTTGTTGCTCATAATAAAATTATGAATACCTACAAACAATAAGTATTACAAATACTCACTCAGTTACTTCTGATGAATAGCGGAATTTTTTTCTTGTTATCATTCCCAATGAAACCAACAGATCCCTCTGACAAAGAATTCTCCTCCTTTTATTCCATTCTATTTTCTTTTTTATTCTGCGTTTCCTTCTATTACTACGAAGTGATACTATGTACCTACCTACTAATTATAATCGGCTGAAGTCAATTATTGGAGTCAGAGTGATCTTTCAAGGAGTTTCCAGGGTTGGAATTTGTTGATATCGTACTAACTGAAAGATGTTTCTTATTTCTTAAAAAAAAAATTGGTACAAATTTAATTCATTGATACCATCTCATCATTTCCCACAAAAAATATGCATGTAAACTGTGCTTTTTGAACCAATCAAATTAAGACATTCAGAATAGGTGGTATATTTTTTCGTTAAAAGGTGTAAAATATTTACTACTATACTATACCCTCACGCCGTGTCCCAAGTGGGGTAGGCAGAGAGAACGGAACGCCAAACAGATCTATCTTTACACACTTCCTTCGCTTCCTCCACATTCATACAGTTCCTCATACACGCACGTCGGTTCCTCTTACTCAACACGCGGCCGTCCTTGAGAATTTGATCCACGTGATCAAGCCACGTGGTTCTCGGACGCCCGCGTTTCCTCACACCCTTTCTTTCAGATAAGTATATCCTCTTTGTCATTCTTTCCTCTTTCATTCGTTCCACATGACCAAACCATCTCAATTTATTTACACGCATTCTGTCCACAACAGTCTTCTTGCATCCGCTCATTCTTCTAATATCCTCATTCTTCACTCTATCACGCAGCGTTTTACCAACCATTCTTCTCAACGATCGCATCTCTACTGCATTTATTCCACTTTCGTCCTTCTTCAACCACGTCCATGTCTCGCTTGCATACGTAAGTGACGGTACCAGAATGGTATTGTGCACCAGCATTTTAGCCATGTTCGACACATTGTCATTGCTGACAATGGGTCGAAGTGCACCGTTTACTCTAGCACCGGCCACTTTCCTTCTTTCAATGTCCCTATCGCATCTTCCATCCCTCGTAAACATACTTCCCAAATATACATACTCACTTACTTGCTCCAAACATTCGTCACCAACTTTAATCTCGCAAATCGTTTTTTCATTCTCTCTTTCAAAAACAAGAACTTTCGTCTTCATAACGTTCATTTTCAAACCATTCAAATTGCAACTATCATACACACACGTAACAATCTCTTGTAAGTCCCTTTCACTCTCAGCCATTAACACCAAATCATCTGCGTACATCAATGCATTCAGCTCGACACCAACATCCATCTCTTTCACAGGTCGCATACAGTAGTCGAAGAATAGGTTGAACAGCCACGGAGACATGACACAACCTTGCTTCACTCCTTTGGTGAGGACAAACCACTCCGAGAGAGTGTTATTTACCCTCACGCAAGCGGAGCTTCCCACGTAAAGTGAAGATATTGCGCGGATCAACCGGCTGCTCACCCCATACTCCGACAACACGCGCCACAACCTTTCCCGGTCCACTCGATCATATGCTTTCTCCAGATCCACGAACGCACAAAAAAGCCTCTGGTGTTTACCCAGAAACTTCTCTATAACCATTCGCAGGGAGAAGATCTGATCGGTGCACCCTCTGCCATTCAAAAAAGCTCCTTGCGCATCCCATATCTTACACTCAGTTATCTTTCGTACTCTCTCAATCAAAATTCTACCATACAGTTTCCCTATTGAGCTCAGCAAGCTAATAGCCCGATAACTCCCGCATTCAAGCCTAGAGCCTTTCCCTTTGTACAGGGGGCAGATGATAGCCCTCTTCCAATCCTCTGGTGTAACACCTTCTCTCCAACAATCGTTGAAAAGCTCCAAACACCACGCGAGAGCCCCCGGTCCACCAGACTTGATGAGCTCAACGGCAACACAATCATACCCTACAGCTTTACCGCACTTCGCTTTTTTTAATGCATTCAAAATCTCATTCATGTCTATCATATCGTTTTCATTCACACTGCTTTCACTGTCGTCATACTCATTTGCATTTTTACCATCACATTCAAACAGATCTTCGAAATATTCCTTCCATCTCTGTAGCACACATTCATCATTCACTAACACACATCCATCCTTGTCTTTTATCCCTTTCATACTGTTCACACTTGAACCCGTCCTCTTTCGTTTCACTTCCTTCCAAAAAAATTTCATATTTTCACTCGCATACGTAGACAATTTCTTACATTCTTCATCTTCAAGCATTTTTTTCTTCATTTTCACAACTTCACGCACTTCCTTCTTGCATGTCTTGTAAACTTCTTTCTTTCGCTCTTTTTCACATGTGTCACACTGTTTCACATTCAGTAAGTCTTTCCAAGCATTCTTCTTCTTATCTACAGCTTCTTTCACATCATTATCCCACCATGCATCGCCTTTCTTACGTCCAACTTTAGCTTCACCACATGTTTCTTTTGCACTTCCTACAAGCACACTTTTTAAGACATCCCACCTTTCATTCATCGTTAGATCATTCTTTTCGATCGTACTCAGCTTCTCATTCACAGTTTTTACATAAAATATTTCATACGAGATATTTGATGTAAATTTTGTAAATTTATTAATAAGTTTTGAACCAGCTTACTCTTTTAGAATTGATTTCAAATAAAATATACACTTTATATTTATAGCTTTCTGATTGTGAAAAGTTTATAAAAAGTGTGCAAGTTCAATAGCCACAAAATATTTTTTTTTCTCTGATGTTTTTAAACGTTAAATAGAATAGTAAGTACATAGATCATTTTTATAATTCCATCTTTAATGCTCCTTTCTGTAGTACCTACCACGACAAATTGGGTTTAATTTATTCCATATCGATTTATCGTTAATTCAGTAACCTCTTCCATTAACATTCATAAACCCAATTGAAATTCAGAAGAAAGTTAAGTTTGTGGACAGAAATACGAAGTGTCGAGGAGATGTTTCAGACTGCCCAAGGTACAGACACATTCTCACAACAGATAGTCGACTTCAGGAGGAACCCACACAATTCGTAAAAGAGTATGTAGATAGTAAGTTATTCTTGAGACTCTTTTTGTACCTAATAAATAAAATGGGGTTATTGTATTACAACATAGATATGTATTTACGACATAAAGCATTTGTTGAAATACTTTTAAAAGAGAGACAAATCATATAAACCAACTCGTATCTTGAGTTGACAACTTAATGTGATATGAAATATAAATTTAGCAGTGCAATAAGCTCAAAGCATATAGTTTTCATCATCACATATATATTTTTTTTTTTTTTAAAAGATATATCTGGGTTTTGTTATAAACCCAAATACAACCTTATACACCTTTCACAGTAAGCTAAAAACTTGTGTCGTGAAAGGGGAGTTTGCCGGCGCCTGGGATCGAACCCCGGACCTCATGTTCATAAGGCCGAGACTCTGCCTCCAGGCTACCGACGAATTCTTGTCTTAGAAAGCTTAAAAGCTTTCGTCCTGAAAGCGTTACTTAACCAAAATAACCAAACTTACAATAGTGATATAAATACTCCTGAAATTATACTAAATCATGAACTTTTTGTTCTTGATATTTCCCATTATTTCCAAATGTATCATAATTTCCAATGAAATCTACCACAACACTTTCACAATGCATAAGTTGTGATAGTTTTTATCCATAAAGACCGTGAAGGTTCTATAAAGTAGCTATGAGCCTCAATCTTTTCAATGGATAATCTGAGGCTTCAATGTTTAGCTACTAACATCTAATTCTTGTCGCCATTAAAACTTCCCCACTCGTTGTATTTCAGTCAAATCTAGAATTCCGTATCTTTGTGGTATTTATTATATAAAATTTATTTTAAATAAACTAGAGAGAGAGAAAATAATAAATGTGTACTCGTTTTGGTTAATTAACATGTTAATTTGTAAATAAAATTACCCTGTACGTTGTTTAAATTTGGTTGAAAATAGATTTAGATGCGGCGTGCGGACAAAGATAAACAACAAAGAAACACAAAAGCTCTATATTTTCATAGTACAGACTTATAAAACACCATGCATTATATAGGTCAGAGCTTTTCAAAACAAACACGTACATTTTTAGTATGTTAGACTTAATGTGGTATTTACCACGAAAATAAAATACATTATTGATACGAGCAAAATCTTCTCAAGTCTAATTTTGATCTTTTAAAAAATATCTGATTCATTATTAATTAAGCAACATGACTGACACTGTTTTTTTAAAAGGATACTCAAAAACTCAAAGAAAACTAGTGGCAATCCTATTATAATATTACGATGGCTAAATTTTGGTTTCTCCAGGAATTGCAGTGACCTTTTGAAGGCTTGAAGATTTTTCATAATCTCTGCCAGCAAAAAATAATCTTAGCTTTTGTTTTAAGCTCTACGTTTTTCAAGTAATTCATTAAAATTGCATAAACTTAACATTATTCCATAAAATAATACCATACGGGATCTGTGGTAGCCCTCAAAATTGCTGCGGTCTACCAATGTAGGCAGTACTGAGAATATGTATAGACACTTAGTACATTCTCATCTCCTCTTCTTGTACTCTCCACTCCAACCGACAAAATGCGACTCACGGTGTGGTGAGACGATAAGACGAATGAGTGTTAGAAAAAGAGGAATTAAGGCGAGATTGAGGGTAGGAGTAGTGGGAAATATAAAGGGAGTGAACGAGGAAGTTATATTGAGCTAGATTTTTTCATGGGTGATTTGCGATAAGTGGTTTGCGCTTTGTCGGACATTTGCCGATTACTTAATATTCTGTTATCTATGTTACCTAATATTTTCCGAAGAACGAAATAAGTAGGTAAATTTTGTAAGGAATTTGTATACATAGAATTTGATATTCCGGCTGGCTGGAAGTAGTTGTTTTTGCTCTGCAACAAGTCCACTATTTATAAGAACATAGTATTATCTATATTGTATGTACTTATTTTATTGTTTTATTTAATTTTTATTTTATTTTATTGGCACATCTACAGGTTTTACACAAATATAATATATTTCAATTTGAAATCATATTAACGCATTTCCAGATTGCACATTTGTATTCTAATATACCTACCTACTAACATAGCTAAAAAGAAAGCTAAAATAATAAATTATTTGTTCTTTCAATGGGTAGGTAAATACTTTTTTTTATTTTTTTTTTTAGGGCAGCGCCCGCCACATACCTCGTGCCGTACCTGGAGATATGCATCTCCATAACGACACACACATGCACAAACAGGATTTAATGTCGCATTAAAGCGAGAAAGGCTGCCCCGAGGGAGCACTCTAGATTTAGCGGCCACACACCAAAAAATTTGGTGCAAAAAGGGAAGGGAAGAAATGGGAATATGCCTTCTTCTCTATGCAGTATCGCTAGTTACTTGAAGGGGATATTAGGCTACCAAAGAAAGTGCAGAAATTTTTGAAGGCGAAAAAGTTTTTCCTTGTGGCCACTAAGTCCGCATGTCCTACAGGTCCAGAGGATGGACCACGAACAGCAACGAGCATCTCCTCTCTTTTCCTACTTTTTTTATATTATTATGATTCCTTTATTCCTATTAATGGTCAGTATGGCATAAAGATAATGCTCTTGTCTTTGGGTCACGGGGTCCCAAGCCTGATGCCAGGTTAGATTTCCGACCCGTGCAAAATGACGAATGACCTTTTTGAAATTGTCATGGACCTGAGTAATTTAAAGATGTTAAGTGCATTGTATGTATGTTTTCAGAACTCATAATTCAAACATTAATTTGCGACTAGCTCGATCTTTGTAAATTGTCTATTGTTTATGCATGTTATGTTACGTTATTTAGTCTCAAGGTGGTGTTTGATGAGACGACGGTTCTGACTGAGTCATGTCTTGTAATTATTTAATGGAAGTTGGTCAAAAAACATTTTACCTATCTTTAATCTTTAACACCAGAGGCTTTTTTGTGCGTTCGTGGATCTGGAGAAAGCATATGATCGAGTGGACCGGGAAAGGTTGTGGCGCGTGTTGTCGGAGTATGGGGTGAGCAGCCGGTTGATCCGCGCAATATCTTCACTTTACGTGGGAAGCTCCGCTTGCGTGAGGGTAAATAACACTCTCTCGGAGTGGTTTGTCCTCACCAAAGGAGTGAAGCAAGGTTGTGTCATGTCTCCGTGGCTGTTCAACCTATTCTTCGACTACTGTATGCGACCTGTGAAAGAGATGGATGTTGGTGTCGAGCTGAATGCATTGATGTACGCAGATGATTTGGTGTTAATGGCTGAGAGTGAAAGGGACTTACAAGAGATTGTTACGTGTGTGTATGATAGTTGCAATTTGAATGGTTTGAAAATGAACGTTATGAAGACGAAAGTTCTTGTTTTTGAAAGAGAGAATCATAAAACGATTTGCGAGATTAAAGTTGGTGACGAATGTTTGGAGCAAGTAAGTGAGTATGTATATTTGGGAAGTATGTTTACGAGGGATGGAAGATGCGATAGGGACATTGAAAGAAGGAAAGTGGCCGGTGCTAGAGTAAACGGTGCACTTCGACCCATTGTCAGCAATGACAATGTGTCGAACATGGCTAAAATGCTGGTGCACAATACCATTCTGGTATCGTCACTTACGTATGCAAGCGAGACATGGACGTGGTTGAAGAAGGACGAAAGTGGAATAAATGCAGTAGAGATGCGATCGTTGAGAAGAATGGTTGGTAAAACGCTGCGTGCTAGAGTGAAGAATGAGGATATTAGAAGAATGAGCGGATGCAAGAAGACTGTTGTGGACAGAATGCGTGTAAATAAATTGAGATGGTTTGGTCATGTGGAACGAATGAAAGAGGAAAGAATGACAAAGAGGATATACTTATCTGAAAGAAAGGGTGAGAGGAAACGCGGGCGTCCGAGAACCACGTGGCTTGATCACGTGGATCAAATTCTCAAGGACGGCCGCGTGTTGAGTAAGAGGAACCGACGTGCGTGTATGAGGAACTGTATGAATGTGGAGGAAGCGAAGGAAGTGTGTAAAGATAGATCTGTTTGGCGTTCCGTTCTCTCTGCCTACCCCACTTGGGACACGGCGTGAGGGTATAGTATAGTATAGTAGTATAGTATATTATTTTCATCAATTTATTTGCATGAAACTGTAACTGTATAACTGTATATTAATATCTTCGTCTGTCAAATTACTATTATTATTTTATTGTTCAACATGTAAAAAGCTTTGCCGTGTAAAAGTGAATTAATAAATAAAGTAAATAAATAGCTTTTTTCAAAAAAGTTTCTTGTAAGACACAGAGAGATTATGAATAAAAGAACCTGTTTTTCCTGGTTATAGTCTCGAAAAGAGCGTCAATGGGTATTTTGATTGTATTAGATTAAAAGCTTAATTTTACTTACTTTTTCGTCATGTAAACACCCGTCTAAAAGAACAATATGTACTATTATACATACATAATATGTAAATATATTTTATCATTAAGTAATGAGAAACGCTTCATGAATAAAAGTAATATATTAATGGTTTTGAATGCATTGAGAAATAAAATGTTACTTGCCGCAAGTTTGACAAAGCAATTCAATACAAACAACAGCAACAACAAAAAGGAGGTTTTTATCAAAAGGGGACGACCTCGTACGTGGTTTGCCTATTTATTTATCCTGCGTAGACAACAGAGGATTAACTCTTTTGAATATTTCTCTCTGAAAGAGATCCCATTCACGTATTCAGTTCCTATACCTACTAGTAAATCTATGTTTTTAGATGTGTAGGTGTGTATAACTGTTAATACTAATGCTATCAAGCATTTTACATTACCGAAATAATACAATAATTCGCAACCGCTAGATATGGTGGTTTCCTTTTCTTTGTGATTTTTTCTTCTCATCTAAGTATGTTCAAAAATTGTACAGGTAGCTACATTTAAAAGAAATTATTTTCTACAGTACACTGCCTTTTGTTTTTGATACACGAGGTTTTCAAAAATATTTTTATTATTTTTGTGTTTTTTAATTTCATTAGGGAATCCGAAAAATATACAGGGCGCAACATTTACAAAAATACCAATGTCTAAATATTTATATAATTATAATATATGGCTAATAATAATATAAGATATAAAATATATGATTGCACATAATGAACTTGTCATATATCAGGTTCAAAGACCACGAGGTCGAATCTTGTGATGAACAATAGCTATTAAGTTGCAGAAAATATCGGTAGATGTCGATGAAAATCGCAGTAGGCAATTTGCAGTTTCATACTTGAATAAAATTGTGAATGGCTGGACAAATTTACTATACAGCAATGACTTCAATTACTCAGTCTGAAAGGATTGACAAGAGAGAAGTTCAAGCAAGAGAGGTGGAATTGGTAAACTTTGCCCTAGTATAAAGTGCATTAACTTGCCTTAGCCGATTCGTAAGCGTCGAAACACCTAATACTTTCGTCTTTATATCCTGTAGGTGATACATATCTTACGATTGAACCATACGTATTGTAGGGGTGAAAATTCCAGTTTATACGAATAACAAAAAAAAAACACAATTTGTATATCTTATAGGCAATCTATGTATCTATTTATACCCTCACACCGTTCCCCAGGAGGAGTTGGCAGAGAGAATGGAACGACATATAGGTCTAACCTTATGGGGTGTTCACATTTGGCGAATATCGCCAGGCGAATTTCAAAATATATCGCCAGGCGAAAAAACAAAATTCGCCGGACATCCATTGATCGTTATGGGGTGTTCACATTTGGCGAATATCGCCAGGCGAATTTCAAAATATATCACCAGGTGAAAAAACAAAATTCGCCGGACATCCATTGATCGTCACACCTGTTCACACAGTCCACCAATATAGAAACGATCTGTCAGATGCGCATTGATTTTGACACTGTTTTCAAAATGGCGTCGAGATGGAGATGGAGATGGAGTGTTTATTTTTAGTAGAAAATGTTATAGTAGAGGTTATAAGGCGCCTTTTAATTAAGGAAACAAACGCCACAAACCAACAAAAAAGATAACAGCTGTCACGAAGCGGGAAACATTGTAAAATTTATAGGTTATAAAGTCTTTACCATAGATACGAACGCCGCGCACATCTGCGCATGCGCGAATCATTCAATCGGCCGAAAAGTTGGAAGGTGGTCAACTCGAGACGATATCGTTTCTACTGGTTTTTTATCATTTCAGACTAGCTGTCATTTTTTTCACACGGTTCAAATGGCTGGCGATATTTTGGAGCCTGGCGATATTCGCCAAAGTGAGAACACCACATTACAAACTTCTTTCGCTTCCTTCACGTTCATCCAGTTTTTTAAACATGCACGCCCATTTCTGTTACTCCTTTAGAATTTGATCCACGTGGTTCTTGGACGTCCGCGCTTCCTAAGCTCTCTCTTTCAGATAAATACATCCTATTCGTCATTATTTCATCTTGCATTCGCTCATTTCATCAGAGAAGACAGCTTGCATGTTTATTACATGCAGCTGATCTGCTGGCTACTCCACTTGTGGGATATGCCGTAATGGTATATAGTAGTAGTAGTAGCATTCGCTCAACATGTCCAAACCATCGTCTGATAAATTAACATTCTGTTATTCATATTATCAATAACCAACAATAAATCACATTTTACCAACAATTCTTGTCATTGGCAAAACTAATACCTACAAATCTCCAGTCAATTATATGACTTATTATTATACTTTCTAAAATTCAGTTTTTGAACGGACATCCTGTGTACAAATTATGTATTTAGAAATAATTTTATTTCTTTCTTGTTGTATCATAATATATTCTCATTTTTGATAAAATAAAATTATTACAACCGATATCTTAAGATGTACAAAGAAAAACACTGATTTCTTTTGATCTTTATTTTACAAAAAGTCATCGTAGAAAAAATAAGTAGGTAGTTACCCAATTTAAATTATTTCGTCATATTTTTTTTTACATCCTACCTATTTTTTTTTTATAAAAATATCGCCATATTTTTTCTTACAAAATAAAGTATTATTGTATTTTTTTCGTGTCTAAAATTACTTATGGTTTTAATATCCTTCTGTTTAGGATTTTTTAAAAGAAGGGGTCTCCAAAGTTTTCACCCTGGTGAAAGGGTGAAAAGTAAGTTTAGTAGTAAGTTTTCAAGTTCAATTCTTTTTTTGATTTGTTATAATAATAACATGAACCTACTACTTCTACTACTACACCATCACGGCATATCCGAAAAGTGAGGTAGCCAGTAAACCAGTTGCGTGTTATTAACATGCAAGCCGTCATCTCTGTGTCAACAGTAACTTAAAATATTCAGGATAAATGGCAAACCTCATCCCAAAATTTGAGATGAAAAATGTCTTTATTTTTTCAAACACTTTCCATTCACAGGACATTCGAAAACTTGCGAACAAGAGTGAAAGACCAATACTTTGAAAAGTGAAAATGTAAAGGACAAAAAAAACCCATCGCTGATTTTGAGATAAACGTGAAGGCGACTAAGCTCTATACCTGGTTTAGGTTGTAAAATTTATTCAAGATATATTTACATATTATGTAGACCTTATTATTTGATTTGAAATCGATGGGTCACGCATTGAGATTTCAGATATTTGACTATTTCAGTATGAAGCTCACTGAAGTATTACTAATAAACGAAACAGTATATTTGAATGAACACTATTGCGGCTATATCATTCACGAAATTCAGTTATATTATTTAAGAGTTTATATATTTGTATTAATTTATTATTTACTAAAGATTGATTGTAACGTAGACCGAATTCTCATAGAGAATTTTTCACAACAATCAGGCTTCGTAAAACTTCATATTTCGGTCATATAATGAATGGAAAAGAATATACCATCCTAAAACTGGTCATAGAAGGGAAGATTGAGGGCCGTAGAGGGATTGGAAGAAGGCGGCTTTCCTGACTCCAGAACATTCAAGAGTAGACCGGGATGAGAGGTGTGAAGGTGTTTTTTCGTGCTGTCCAGAACAGGAAGGAATTCTCTCCAATGGTCGTTAACGTCGGGGGGACCAGACAAGACACGTAGAGAAGAAGAAGAAGTTTTATTAGAAACAATTTCATATAAAAATACGAATAGATTATAATATTATGTACCCAATACACAGAGAACGAGTTTATTGCAAACACTTGATGTATTTGAACTTATCCAGATTTATTTATTTATCTTGGAATTTAAGCTTTCCTGGATGAACTATCAACATCATGGAAAACGAACAGATACATTATGTTCACTCTGGGAATCAAACCCATGAACCTACACTTTCTACCACTGGAACTACCACTGGAACGGATCTTCGATTCGTGGTTGAACTATGTCACCCATCTTGAATATCTTAATTTTTATTGGAACGGAGACCATAACAACGTGCGAGTTTATTAATAAGTGCAGTTGGCCCATTATCTATCCTTTTCGTAAAAAAAATGGATGGATCATATGAATGTACGAGTTGGCAATAAGTATTTAAATATAATTCGCCAACTCCTGAAACATTATGAAACTAGCTGAATACCTTGCATATATGTTTTATTTTACGTTTAAAAATCTTAAATTCTTTAACAAGTTATCAAAAGTGAGTTACTTCTATTGAGTGATAATAAAAAAATGAGAACTAATAATAGGGACACTTTGACTGATAACGCTAGTTATGGTAATTATATACTTTACACAATGGATCTGGGTAGGCAGATTGATATTGAAACACTATTATGAATATAACAAGTATGTAGTAATGTTGGGTTGGTTTGATCCCGTGGTGGTATTTCCCCAATACTATAACAGAAATAGAGGGAAGGTCAGGCCTGTGCCAGAGTTCTGATTGATTTTCCATGTTCAAATGTGAATATTGACCTAAAGTAACTACCTTTAACTAAGTATGCATAGTATATAACTAGATTTTAAACCTACAATATCTGGTAGTGTATGCAATAAACAAGGACGATATTTAACTTTCATATTTATTTATTATATAATTTATTTATTATAATTATAACTAACTCAAGATAATCAATACTCATTCGCAGATAGATTTCACTCCTTGACATTTGCTAGATCATTCTCTGATCCGTCCTTGTTTTGTTTTGTTATGTGTGCTTATTTTTATGGTTGACCGTATATGATTTTGTTTGACTGGTTGTTTTTATTAATTTATTCTAAGGTTTTAGTTTTTTAAGTTTGCTAATTTCAATAGTTCTATTATTTTATATCACATTAGTATTTCTGCCACAACACAGCCCTATGGATAGTGTGGTAGACATTTCTTTATGATTGTGTTAACTTTGTACAACTATGTAAATGTGAAATTGTAAAGCCGATATTATTTGAATAAAGATTATTGTTATTGAGAACAACCAAATAAAATAAAACTTACTTAAGATGGGGTGCGATTTCTTCCAACAAATCCAAGTAGCTTAAATCATCATCATCGCCCTCAACGCTCCTCTCAGGAGCACTGGGCAGAAACCAGCCTCCCCATTCAGAGCGTCTCTGTGCCAATTGCGTCACCTCTTTCCACGACATTCCTTGCGCTCTGATATCGTTGTCATAGGAACAGTGTATTGTGAAAGAGGGACGCCCGGGCCGACGGAACCCCTGCGGACGGAAGAATAGTGCTCTTTTTGGCCAACTATCATTAGGCATTCTCAAAACATGTCCCAGGCAGGTCCATCGTCTCTCCTGTATTACGGAGATTACAGGTCTCTGCTGGGTGCGCCGGCGCACAGCATCATTTGTAACATGTTCATACCATCTGACATCCAAAAGTAGCTTAAAACCGAGGTTTTAAAAAAAAAATGGAGTCTAGCTAACTATGTTGACCGTGCCTTCTGTGTGGTTGGTCTGTTGCTGTGGAACAATATTCTCTATGATTTGTGAACTCTAGAGAGTGTGGAGGTTAATTACCCTATTGTTCAGGAGGTGCTATGATATTTGAAAAGGCCCTTGCAGTCCAAAAAACGCCGCATTTAAAAAAAAAATGTCTTGGTATAGGACAGCAAAGCACAAAACTGGAGAAAAAAAGAAATAATATTAAACTTTAAAGTTTAAATTTTTTTTTAAATTTTTGGAGTTTAAAATTGAATTTTAATGACAAATATGGAATAATGATAAAAAAGGATCTTTAAAAAAATAAATGAAGCTGATTAAATCACCCGACAAACAAACATAATGATTAAAAATATGAAAGTTAATAATATATGAACATACATTAATATGAATGGATTAAAATATTTATATAAGGATTAGTGGTACATCAATGAGCGTGAATCAACTATGATAAATGAACTGTGTAATATTCCTATATCCATACATATTATTATTATTTATATACCAGAAGTATTATTACTGAGCCTAACACATAGTGGAATAAATCATAATATTATATTTTATCATACTTCACTATGTATAATATAAGCACAATTTGGAAAAATTCCTTCACATTTGAATCATAATAATATTTTCGACATAAATTCAGAGAATTTATTCAGTCATCCATTCCATCACTAAATATCTCGAAATGAGGTAGCCAACTGACGGATTGCATCTAACAAACATACAGATAATAATTTAATTTTTGAAAATACATCATGTTCTACTGGGATCCAGTTTTTGGAGTACGTCGAGAACGTCGTTGATAGATGCGTCTTGAATGACGCAGAGAGGCTTTGAATGGAGGACGCTAGTTTATGTTGTGTGTTCTCCGAGAAGGCGATTGAATTTGGGTATATATGTATATATATTTGGTTAAGGGTAAAGCAACGGGTGGAGTATAAGATATGTGTGATGGTGTTTTCGGCCTTGAAGGGAGTATTACCATCTTATTTGTCGGAGATGTGCGAGATGGAGACCATCAGTGAAAGACGGCTCATGCTTCGCTCAGCACAGGGTGAGGCAAAATGCAGACTTGTTGAGCCATCTCGATCTCGCAAAACAGGCTTTGGAGATAGAGCGTTTAGTGTTGCGGGTCCCAGATGTTGGAACAAGCTGCCTCTGTGTCTGCGAGAGGAGGTGAATGGAGAGAGTTTTAAAAGAGGACTGAAGACACACCATTTTGCTGGAAGTTTCGGGTGATGGATACGATAAACGGCGCCCTTGAGGTCATGTTATGAGTAAACGGCGCTTTACAAATTGTCCATATATATATATATATATATATATATATATATATATATATGTAGGTATACGAGAAAAAAAAGAGTGATTTTTTTTTTTTTTTTTTAATTTTATTTTATAGTTTACGCAAACATACAGTTATTACAATACATAGGTAATACAAATAGATAAAAAAATCGGCACATAAACCAGCAAAGTTTGCTAACACATTACAAAATAAATCTTACCAAACATACTACAATGAAAGAAAAAAAAAGAATAAAAAGAAAAAGAAAAAAAAAAAGAAAAAAAAGAAAAAGAAAAAAAAGAAAAAAAAAGAAAAAGAAAAAGAAAAAAAAAGAAAAATTTATTTATTAACAATTCACGGCGCTAGCCTTTTACATGTTATATATTTAGATACATAGTTTTTTTTACATAATATGATGTAAACACAAATATAGAAAATTAAGACACAACAATCATACCTAATAAAAAGTTAATAAAACACATAAAAAGAACAATACAATTATCAGTATCACAGCATAAGTTATAAATGGACAAAAAAAAGTCAATGGATCACAACTCACAAGTGGAAGCCCTGCCTCCGGGTCATGACCTACCATGGCCGATGTGGAAAACCCTCAATAGAATCAGAACAGGAGTGGGACGCACTAGAAAGAACCTCCAGAGATGGAGCTTGGCTGAGAGCACGGCGTGTGACTGTGGAGAGGAGCGAGACACTGGACACCTCCTGACATGCCCAATGGCTCCCAGACAGTGTCACTGGGAGGAATTCGTGGGACGAACTCACCTAGGCGGAGCTGCAAGAGAGGTCGTTGCTTTCTGGGGGGGAATGGGAGTGTAGATGTGAATTTGGTGTTTTTGTTATTTGTCGTTGCTGACTGACACGAAAAGAAGAAGAAGAACTCACAAGTCAATTCGATAGTAGGTTATATTGTCAAATTTTCAATAAACGAGTATTTTATGAGATTTTTTCAAACAAAAATAAATGGGTCGTCAAGTAGCACACAGTCTTTAAAAATGGATGTTGTAGAATTAATAATATTTAGTGTCAATAGAAACTGAGAAAAGTCAAATTATTGAAAAATGTCGAAACAAAAACAAATATTTAGTGTGGTAAAATTTGGGTGTCAACGAGTAAAATGTAAATAAGGTACCTAATTGTATTAATTGGATAAGAATGAACAATTTACAATGGTGGAAAAATTATGTTATATGCTGTCATTTTAAGATAACTCATTTGGATTATTAATTACTCTGAAGATTTGGATTCTGAAAGACATTTATTTGAAAACCATTATTATTCATGTTATATGTATGAATCCATCTATGTTTGTGTTTTATGAAATTGATATTTTGTCAAAAATATTAATTGTTTTACAGATAAGCGCCAACTACTGCAAGTGACTGAGTGTCACTTCAAACAACAATACTTAATAATATTTAGTACTCGTAGTAAAAGCTGTTCAACAAACTAAACTCGGTAAAAGTTTTCTGTATCATCTATTATTCTCAACAACAAGCTTTCAGTTAGAACAGCTGAAAGAACCTGAAACAATGACTTTTCAGGTGACATTGTTTTAACCTTGGAAGTAACATAAAAGTTTTGTATTCTTTGAATTGTATTTTTATCGAAATGTTGACGTCATGCATATTTATTATAATCAGTTAGTAAAATGGCTACCTCGTTTCATGCACGTCGTCATGCATGTTTATTATAATCAGTTATTAAAATGGCTACCTCGTTTTTCGAATAAGCGTTCATTAACTCTTATAAATGTACACGTTCGATAATCTATTACAAAAAAAAACGAATGTTTATGAATACGAGTGTTTTCTATTCATGGGAATTTAGTACCAGTCATGTCACGTCAAACAAGAAAAGCGCTTCAAATAAAATGGTTTGGTTTTGTGCAAAAATAGGAAATAAAATATGAAACAAAAAGGAGACAAAACAAAAAGAAGTTGAAAATCAAAAAAATAATAAAAAAATGGTACTTGGATATCCAAGTGTCTAAAAAAACGAATTTGTCTGTGCTAAAACTATTTCATCTATCGTGCTGAAACCCATAAAAACCAATCAAATTGATATCCAGTAATATGTTAAACGCACAGCACGTAGAGATGAATCAAGAATATCCTCATATACATAGAGGATGTTTTTAGAAAGAAGAATGATCAGTCTATCGAATTTCAAGGAAATGAAATTGTAATATTTTTTTTGATCAACTAAATTGGAGCTAAACATGATCCAGCAAAATGAACTTAAAATGACCATTATCACTACTTTTTATCTCACAAATTTGTCATTAATAAAAAACTGTATTTAGTTATTAATCATATTTTGTATCATTTTGATATTTAAATGAAAGTTTAAATATCAAAATAATACAAAATTGATAGTAATTCTAAATTATCAAAAAAATATAAAATCCTTTTGTCAAATTCGAAGTTTAAAAATTAATCAATATATTATGTATATTTTAATAAAAAGTTAATTAAAGTTTCCAAACTTCAAACTTTATATTAATTAAAGTTATACTTTATTATACAGGTTTATATTGGGAAACCGAAATTAAAATTCTCAGAAAATGACAAAAAATATTTAAAACAAATTAAACAATCTATCAAGTTACATCATCATGGGTCTAATATAAATAAAAGGAGTACCTATTCAGCGGGCAAGTAATGAATATACAGCGAGCGTCCAACAATGAGCGTCGTCGTCGAACTCATAACCAACTTCTACTATCAACCATTCTCAGGATGTGGTGCTCGTTACTGGAATAATACCCTTCTTTTCATACATAGAATATCTCAATATTTTAATGGATTTAAATACGCCGTCAAGTAGTAGTATTTATTGTCTCCTAACTCAGCATCCGTCCCCCGACCCCTTCATATAGTTCCCGGTCCATTTGGAGTATTAGTTTTGTGGATTGTAGATTTTTTTCCATTTGATTTATTTAGCGATTTTTCCTATCGTTTGTGTTTTTATTTTTGTTTAGTGTTAATGTGATGTGGAAATCACTAAAGGTAAAGTGATAATCTCGCCACTGCATATCATCACTTTTTCTCTTATGTAAACTGATTTTTAAATTGTGTTATGGGGGACATGACAGAAGGCAAATACGGTGGAGACCGACCAAGAGACACTATATGGACCAACTGAAGAAGGACATGAACTGTGGAACATAGTAGAACTAAAGAGACTAGCTGAAAATAGGGAAGAATGGAGAAGAAAATCTAAACTCGCTGCAGACCAATCCGATGGATTGTAACGTATAAAGTATAATAATAGAAGAATAGAATAAATTAATAAATATAGTTTGTTATTTACAAAATGTTAAATAATAGTTGTTCAAGATAAAATTGAAAAAAACACAATATGTAGTTAAATTCCAAATTACTTTTATTAACTTCGCGTACTAGTATTCGGAGACTCTCGACTCCATCATCAGGCGATTAGTTGTTGTTCTAATACATCATATTCATGATATTTTACAAAGCCCTACTCTTCCTTCCAAAATACGCTACAAGATATTTTTTTTGTTAAACATCTCAGAACATTTACTTGTAAATCGATAAAGCTTAATGTTCTTCGCCAAAGTTTGATTATCGAGTATACAAAACCCTCTGGTGGTTATATTACAGGTGGATGGGAAATATCTGCTTATGTTTTCATCTGATTTATCGCTGAAACGTTTTTATTGCACCTTGGCGTCAAGTAATGTTGCGACCCCCGTACAAAGGTAGGTACTCCTACTGGTTGATACCACCAGCATACTGCTTGTATATCTATATTCAAACTAAAGGCATTATTCTTGAAACAAGCTAATACTATGATACGATTTGCGCCGTATGCAGAAATTGTTCTAGTGGTATATTATTGTATGTACAGTGTTTTTGGTTAATAATAAATGAAAGATAACGTATCAATACCTTATTCACATTTTAATATGAGTGAAGTGCTCATTATAAAATTGATTTATTTATAATAACTTAAAATGAACTTCTACCGAGTACCGTCATTCGTATTGTGACCTCACAAGTTGAAAGACGTCTCTCGCATTGTTAAACATACAGAAGAACGAAACGCTTATTTAAATTGATTTATTATGTAATTTGAAACAAGTGTTTCTTTCTACTATAGATTACTAATTCCGATAGAGACGTCTTTCCACTTAACAGGTCATTATAAATCAGTAGAAAGAAACACTGTCTTGTTTTAAATTACATAATTTATTATGGAATTCTACTACGTGTGCACCGACACAATCAATATATTTATTTTGGACAATAAACGGCATTCGCTTTTTCAATACATCACAAATTTACAATATTATACATTTTTCAAACATAAAAAAACGTATACAACACAATTAAAAATAAAACAAATCACACCATAACAAAACAAAACCAATTACATTTTAAATAGAATACAATTAAATATTACAGGCAATATTTGGTTAATTAAAAATAGCACTAAGTATAAGTACATAAATACGCACCTGCACAACCATAATACATTAAAAAGTTGCATATGCAATGGCATTTGGACATCAATAATATTATAATGTACATAAATTTATCCAACTGACGATATTCTGAATATATTTCCGGCGCAAATCATCTCATTCGTGAGACAGGATACATATCAAATCCCATCCGGGTCGTTCCTAGTGGTTTGTGTCACATAATTTTTCACTAGGAGATTTAAAATCGGTTTCAAGTTTTACCCCCGACCTGTAAAAGGTTTACCTACTACTACAAACAGTAGTTACTTCTGCCACAACCGTAGTTTGGTAAGTGGCTAATGAAAAATAAAGCAACCTTTTGTTGTTCTTTGATAGCGGATAGGTGGAACGAGTTCAGAATGTTACGTGAACTTAAATGTGGGTAGGTGAAGCTTTTGTTTACCCAATTACAATCCAATGAGGTTTAAAAATCAAACCCACTTAGCTTTCTTTCAGACTTTTATAGAACCAACGACGCCGACGCTTTTAATTAGATTTATAAAGTTTTTTTTTGTGTACATACCTACCTTTCGTTAAAAAGTCACACGTCAAAACATTTTTTTTTATAATTATTCTTATTTTGAAAGTTTTCTTGAAAACATTTGGGAAAGTTTGTGGTTAAACATATTTTTTACTTTGACATATTTTTGATATGGGTATCAAACGAACGAACTTCTATTTTATCAATGTATGTTTTTAACATATTCGATTCTTTGTTAAAAAAACATCTACATATTTACTGTTGACATTTTTTTTTATAAATCAAAGTATTCATTCTCTCCTTCTACATCTCTTGCGGGGTAGGTAGATAGGATTTAGCGTTAGACGAACTTGTATTTTTGAGCTTAATAGTAAGCCGAAAACCTGGACGAAAAATCTGAAAAGCTTTTTGATCTGGACGATTTTATTTTTCAATATTCAATTCATATCACAACGATATCGCGGTGTCACGAAAATCGTGAAATAAGGTGATTCGGTTGGCGCACAGATGCATTGCCTTGAGAAAGTCAATTTACCCCTCCAATCTCTGTGCCTCTGGCAAGATATATACATCAAAGTAGATCCTTAAACACCCTTAATCAAAAAAAAAACGAATTCTATTAGGTACGTATGTAATGATTTGTCTCTGAAAATCTTATTCTTCTTTTCCTTGGGCACTTATTAGTCCCACATGGTGTGGCGTTTGCCATTATTGTTTTATTTCGCCACTTGGTTCTGTGAGTGCATCCTCTGACAATACATTGTACATTAAGCAGACAAAGGTATTACTGTTGACGATAATAATATTACCTACTTCATTTAAAGAGGAGTATTTCAACTTTCTACTTATGAGGCAACCCTAATTATAAACAACATTTTCTTGAACTCCTTTATTTTTTTCATTACAAAAAATGCACATTATTTTAACGACATTTATTTATTTCAATTATGAAAAAAGTAACATAAACAATCGTCACGTTTTTAACGGACATAATGAATTCATCGACATTGCGATTTTGAGTTTACGCGTTAAATCTTTTCTACTGCAAATATTTTTCCTGTCTATTTGGTTTCTTTCTACGATTCCCAGATTTTAAACTCCTTGTATCAAGGCTTCAATGAAATGAAACATAGTATCTACAGCATACTGTATAATGATAGAAATAATCGTATACATTTATCAGCTCTTGTCTTGATGTCGAGTGCCTTGTATCAAATAATAATAGATTGTTAAACTAATGCTACGTAATTTTGAAGACTTTAAATTCTTGCTCTCGGCTATAAAGGTCCTCTGTATATAATCATGTGTATTGTGCTCAGTGGCGTAGCTAGGGTCATCTGCGCCCGGGAACAAAGTCTGTACCCCTTCTCGGAGTCCCCAAGAAATTTTTGAAATTTTACGTTTTATATGGTTCATTTTCGAAGCAATAAGTATTATGAAGAAAAATATTTGAACCCGAACTGATCTTTGTTAAAAAAAAACGCCATCAGCAATCCTGCATTGTAGATGTGTCATTTTGTTTATGAGTAGAATGACGCCCCTTAATTCTCAATGGGGGCGCCAAAATCGTGTTTGCCAACTGGTTTGAAATGAAGATATTTGTGGAGCTCCAAAATTTAATCTTGCAAAACGTATTTGGTATACATTAGCTTACATCAAAATAAAATTAAAAAAATTGTTTTGATACTCATTTTGGCGCCCCCTAATGTGGCGCCCGGGGACATATGTACCCCCCTGCCCCTCCTAGCTACGCCACTGATTGTGCTTTACTGAATGTACAATAATAATAATATGAAGGTTTAATAGAAGGTAATAATACGTGTTTAGTGATGGAATAAAATTTAAACAAAGCTTACATCGAGTCATTCTGTGGAGTTTCCTGCAAAGAAGGTCTCCAACTATTTTCTATATCTTTTCTAGACTTCTGTAAGAGACACCTTCTTGATATAAATAATCTATCGACGGTCCAGTTTAACTCATCAACAAGTCGAAATGTCTTATATTCGAGAAATCGACATTTTTACTACTACTACTACTACTATACCATCACGGCATATCCCACAAGTGGGGTAGCCAGCAGATCAGCTGCATGTAAGAAACATGCAAACTGTCCTCTTCGTGCCAATATAAAATCAAGACATTCAGGTTGAGTGGCAAACCTCATCGCTGAATTTAAGATGTAAAATGTCTTTATAATTTTATCTATCTATCTATACCATCACGCCGTGTCCCAAGTGGGGTAGGCAGAGAGAACGGAACGCCAAACAGATCTATCTTTACACACTTCCTTCGCTTCCTCCACATTCATACAGTTCCTCATACACGCACGTCGGTTCCTCTTACTCAACACGCGGCCGTCCTTGAGAATTTGATCCATGTGATCAAGCCACGTGGTTCTCGGACGACCGCGTTTCCTCACACCCTTTCTTTCAGATAAGCATATCCTCTTTGTCATTCTTACCTCGTTCATTCGTTCAACATGCCCAAATCACCGTAGTTTATTCACGCGCATTCTGTCCACAACACTCTTCTTGCATCCGCTCATTCTTCTAATATCCTCATTCATCACTCTATCACGCAGCGTTTTACCAACCATTCTTCTCAACGATCGCATCTCTACTGCATTTATTCCACTTTCGTCCTTCTTCAACCACGTCCATATCTCGCTTGCATAATTTTATATAATTTTATTTATAATTTTTTTTATAATTTTGTTATATTTACAATATTATGCTTTAAAAACATAACAAAAAGGGAAATATGCCATATAATAATCGCACTGTTAGAGGCGTTATGTTGGCTTTGTTCCGTTCAATAGTTGAATAATTCGAAATATTTATTTGTGGAATCGAAACAAGGTACGTACGTAATTTTTTTTCAAAAACTTAATACTTAATATATAAAGGGAACCGTGTATTTTTTATGTTATTGTTTCGTGGAATTGATAAAGTGGAGTTAATTTTATGAATTACCAAAAAAAAAAAATTCGACTTGTTGATGCGTGGAACTGGACCGTCAATATGTTAAAAAAAACATGAGTAATCCTGCAGGTAATGCATATCTTGCAACTGAATCAAACTAATTTATGTAATATAAATATGTGTATATTTGAATAGGTGTTAGCACATGTATACAAATATCGTTTTTTGGGTACTCTACGTATGGTAACAGAAAATCGTAAAATTGAGTTGTGAACTAATAAACATTATTATTTTGATGTTGCACCCATGTGCTGAAGCATGGGTAGCTTAAGCATACTCTAAAATCATCGTTTTAATAATGTCGTCGAACTGTGGTGTGGTGTGTTTAAAGTCTTTGCAAAGCACAGCAGAGCTTCCATTGAGCAAGTTCGTTAAGCTATGTTAATCTTTCGTTAATGTCCTTATGGCTTCGTGTATATAGGAGGTATACGTAGATGAAACCCCCTTCCATATTCAACACAATGACATGAAATAATACAGCTTTAGAAGCACTACTTTGCCTAACTTTTGTGAAGTTTTCGTGAAAGCGCGAAGAGTGGATAAATAATATTAATATTAATGTTTTTGATTATGCTAATCAAAGTATACCTGAGATACAAGGAATACGAGAAGTTTATAATGCAATTAAAAAACTTGGATAATGCTGGTTGTTGCTTAAAAGAGAGTTTTGGAATAATCCTCTTTCACAATATTTCAAATTTTCACCATAACGGCAGTAGGTATGTACGTGTAAAATATAACCGAAAGAATTGACTCAATAAATTCAACGAAGATCTAAATTCCAAAGATGTATTGACTCTTGGTTTTTTTATTTCTAATATATTCACTTATTTATTCTTTACTATGATTACAAGCAAATTCACACAAAAATACATTTAAAACAAATACAATCTTACAATCAATATACAGAGGGCGAGTTTATTGCAGAGGCGCGATTTCTTCCAACTAACCCACTACTATAGACATTTTTAGGGGTGTGGTGTTGATGTCATTCGAACAGTGCTTTGCAAAAGAGAATTATACTTAAATATCGGCAAAATATCATTGGACTTCATCAAAAGTCTATCTAAGGGAATCGTTTCTCCTTTATCACAACAGAAATAACAGATCTTGGCAAAGTCAAATTACAGATCGTGTGCATGGTTAGGACGTTTGATTATTTGTGTGACTTTTGCTGATTCAACTGATAATGTGTTTCAAATATCTGTTGTGCGCTTCAAAATAAATAAATATAAGTGAAGTCATAAAATAAATTAAAGTAAAAACACTTTTTTCTTTATAAATCAATTAATGCATTCATTTGACATCTCAATCAATACATCATCGCCCTTAACGCTCCTCTCGGGAGCACAGGGCAGAAAACAGCCTCTTCCATTCAGAGCGTCTCTGTGCCAATCGCGTCACCTCTTTCCACGATATTCCCTTCGCTCTGATGTCGTTGTCATAAGAACGGTGTATTGTGAAAGAAAGACGCCCAGGGGCTTGACATCTAATAGGTATCTATCTATCTATTCCATTATAGCACATTCTATAAGCAGGATAGAGATCGAATTTATTTCGCACAATAAAGATGCAAGTTGTCCTCTTTGTGACATCTCAATCAATAAATCATCGCCCTCAACGCTCCTCTCGGGAGCACAGGGCAGAAAACAGCCTCTTCCATTCAGAGCGTCTCTGTGCCAATCGCGTCACCTCTTTCCACGATATTCCCTTCGCTCTGATATCGTTGTCATAGGAACGGTGTATTGTGAAAGAAAGACGCCCAGGGACTTGACATCTAATAGGTATCTATTTATCTATTCGATTACAGCACATTCTACAAGCAGGATAGAGATGGAATTAATTTCGCACAATAAAGATGCAAGTTGTCCTTTCTGTGCCAATAAATAAAGTAAGACATTCCGGATAGATAACACACCACGTAGGTGAATTGAAGGTGGTATATACCTAGGATGTAACGTTTTATGGATAACTGTATTTTACAGGATATAAAAAAAAACTATAGAAAGGAGTGCGAAACGTATTTTTCACAGGGAAATCTTTAATTACTGAATTATGTCTGATCGAATTCATTACTAATTTTATTTATGTATGTTTATATATGTAGTTATATTATATTTTATTCACTTTGTTTAACTTTTTCACTTTTGATCTATTTATATTTTTATTTATTTCTTGTTCTTCTATCAGTGCCGCATCAGGTCCCCCCGACGTTGGCGATCACTCTGAAGAATGATTCCCTGTCTCGCGCTGTGTGGACCAACTCTCCCATCCGTGTTATTCCGGTACATTGCCGTATATTTCGCAGCGACGACATCTGCTTCCTCCCCACTCCACGACGTCCCTCAATCTTGCCTTCTATTATCAACTGCAGAAGCCGATATTTATCACCTCGCAGGATGTGGCCCAAATAAGAGACTTTACGAACCTTGATATTTGTCAGGAGCTCTCTATTTGCATGTGCTCTGCGTAGTACTTCTGTATTGGGCACCAAATCTGTCCACGGTATTCGAAGCATTCTTCGGTGAATCCACATCTCGAATGCCTCCAACCGATTCATTGTGTTAACCTTAAGTGTCCAAGTTTCGCAATCATACAACATATTTATTTATTTACTCATTTTTTTAAAGATATATCTGGGTTTTGTTATGAACCCAAATTCAACCTTATACACCTTTCACAGTAAGCTAACGAAAGCTTGTGTCGTGAAAAGGGAGTTTGCCGGCACCTGGGATCGAACCACGGACCCCTTGTTCACGAGACCGAGACTCTACCTCCAGGCTACCGACGAACTCGGCTATTTATTTTTATTATTATAGATTTTTTAGGTAAGTATAATATTCTTTTAATTTTTTTTTTATATTAGGGTTGACTGGAAGACGTTGCTCAGCAACAGCCCCGCCTTTAAGTCCAGATTTTATTATCATTATCATGTTGTGTATTTTTTGTATGTTTATTTTGAATTTGGCCAAAAAGATTTATTTATTTATTTTATCGAAGTTGAGAATGTTTTTTTTTAACTATGAAACGTGTTTGCCAATTCGATGAATAGAGCTGTACTCTCTGTTTTTATTAAAAAATCACATCCAACTAATATACAGCGATTATTCAGCAAGCTAACCCACTTCTATAAGTAGAATACTTTTTTGTCAGTTCCTACTTAAAACAAAATAAATTCTTACGCGTAAAACTCACTTAGGTAGAAAAAACCTTTGTATTTATGTATATTATATTATTACCAACATATACATAATATGTATTCTGGAACCAAACTATACTATGTCATATCATGGCCAAAATAACTAATAGACATAATAATAATAATTATGATATAAGTTGATGTTAACAAACAGTTTTCATTTTTACTGTACGAGTATAATGACTTACAAAGTCATTGTTAAACTTTATGATTGATAATGGTTTTGTAAGTTAAAACCAGATATTTATTATTAGATATTAATAAATATAGTAAAACTTTAAACAGTTTGTTAACATAAATGAATTTGGATTTTTACAAAATAAATTTCAAATCAATCAATAAAATATGTCATAAATTATTATATTTCCGCCAAAGAATGATCAAATGCTATGTATGGTCTATTTTATTGTATGGATGTGAAACATAGACCTTAAAAGTCAATACAATGAACAGACTGGAAGCATTTGAAATGTGGCTCCATCGCCGTATGCTCAGAATTCCCTGGACCGACATGGCTACCAATACCGAAGTCCTGAGGCGAGCTAGAGTTGACAACTGATATTGAAGGGGAAAATTGAGGGATGCCGAGGTCCCGGTAGAAGACAGATGTCCTGGCTGCGAAACATAAGGGAGTGGACCGGTATCCGAAGTGTGGAGGAGCTGTTCCGAGCAGCGCAGGACAGGGACAAGTTCGCTGAGGTGATCGCCAACGTTCGGGGGACCCGACAAGGCACTTGAAGGAGAAGAAGATAACTTGTTTTAAATTTAACGAATCTGAGTCTTGTTCTCTGCTCAATTTTGAGTATGTGGAAAAAAATTAAAGTGGAAAATATTTTTTTATAAAAAAAATTATTTGAAATTTGAACAAAAGGTGTGCTGAAAAGACTTTGGATGTTTCGTGGAGCATCCGGCAAAGAATTTCTTATATACAACTCTTCTCAGTTAGTGTTCGAGTGTCCTGTAAAATACAAGTGTTCAAAAAATAAAGACATCTAACATCTGAAATCCTCCGAAGAGTTTTGCCATCTATCCCGAATGTCATCCATTTTATGTTGGTATGGTTGGTAAAACAGTTTGATTGTTTATAAGGAACGTGCTGCTGATCTACTGGCTACCCCACTTGTGGGATATGCCGTGATGCTATAGTAGTAGTAAAAAATCTAAACAGTCATAATAAAAAATTACGTTTTGTGACATAGCGTAGTCTCGCTCTGATGTACACAGTAGAAGCAACGTTACATAATACTCTTATGGTGGAAAATGTATGGAAAAAACTATTAATGGGTCCCTAAGGCTCTATATTTCAGAGCCCAAAAAGCATTTCGAGCTTAATAAAATCATAATGTGAATGGTAACTTTATGTTTTTTTGTCTATTTATTTATATTATTAAATATTATTTTTGTCATCTCTTTCCTCGTTTTGTTGTTTTTCAAGTTTGCTTGTTTTATTTTCTTTTTTCTAAATGGTCACTTTAAATGCTTTTGTGTTACGGAGTTGTGATAAAAAAAATACTCGTAGGTATATTAATATTATTTTGGTGAATTTATTCATTCATTCTTTACTGTATATTATATTGATATCAAACAACAAGGCAAACTCCCCTTTCACGACACAAGCTTTTAGCTTACTGTGAAAGGTGTATAAGGATGTATTTGGTTTGTAACAAAACCCAGATAGGTATATCTTTAAAAAAAAAAAAAAAACTTCGTAGAGGAATACATTCAAATTAAATACAATCAATATAATAATATAGAAGGTGAATTTATAGCAAAGGTGTGATCTCTTCTGATTAAATCTTGTATTAAAAAAAAAATGCATTCGATTTAAAACCAATTCACAGTAAAGTCAAGTATAAAAATAAAAGTTACTCTAAAAATTCTGTCTCGGAACAAGTATTTTACTCTTTTCTGTTAAAATGATCTAGAGTTTGGGTGTTCACATTGAGTAGTAATAGTAGTAAAATGATCTAGAGTTTGGGTGTTCACATTGAGTAGTAATAGTAGTAAAATGATCTAGAGTTTGTGTGTTCACATTGAGTAATAATAGTAGTAAAATGATCTAGAGTTTGTGTGTTCACATTGAGTAGTAATAGTAGTAAAATGATCTAGAGTTTGTGTGTTCACATTGTGAAAAGACATTTTAAACATATTTGATACTAACAAAAACACTTTTCACTATTGATTTATTATTTGAGTACTTTCGTCAAGTTAGCTTGACATTTTCAAGAGAACATAGTTTTTGGGTGTCCTGTAAAAGATGGATATTCTTATTGTATCAAAAATTAACAAAAAATATTAATTATACAAAAAAACAAAGAATTAATAATAATAATAATACCACTTTATTGATCAGAAAAAAAAATGAGCAATTGGCGAGCTAATTGCCTGGAGGCAATATCTTCCAGCTAACCAAAATAATGTGTGATTAATACTAAACGTGAACAGTTAATACTAAATTTTATTATAACTCATTACATTCTTAGTTCTAAGTAGAACATTACGTCATGTTTCCTTTAATAAATACTACAAAATGAAGGATAAAGGCACGGGGAGGAACTTTTTAGGATAAGTCTATGGATTTTAGGTTATTCTTAAAAACGTGTAGCGTAGAGGAATTTCTAATAGATATTGCAAGGTAGATTATTCCACATTCTAATTGCATGGGTCGTAAATGATGAACTGAAGAAGGTTGTGGTGTGGGCAGGGACGGCAAGTAACTGGTTATTAGAATTAGTGTTGACCATCACAGAATTGCATACAACTAGGGTAGCCAGCGGACTAACTGTACGTTACAAAAATGCACGTTATCCTCTCTGTGCCGGTTCAGTTAAAACATTCTGAATTGGTTGGTTGCCTCATTTTTTAAACTGAGTTTGACAGTGAACTTATAAGTCAGCCCGTCCCAGAACAGAGCAATCTAGTGGGACGGTGTAATTTCCCTGTCTTGCGTGAATCAATTAGCGACGTACACGGTCAGGCGGGCCAGGGGTGGCCTGATATGGGATCCTATTTTTTACAAAGACCAACATACCTAATTTATCCATTTTTTGGTCCCTGTGAGGACTGCCCCTGGCTCGCTCATCTGAGATCCCTACAGGGAGGCCATAATGGGTTTGATAAGAAGAAAGAGTGATATGTGATGTCCATAATAATTTAAAATATATTGTGAAAATTGTCAAATGTACCTATTGTAAGAAGGGTAATAAAAGAATTTCATTTCATTTCATATATTTTTTAAGTAAAACGAAAAACCAATTCTGTTTTTTTTTCATATATTATAAAAATAGAGCTGTGCAAAATTAACGTCGACTCAATAAATAAAAATTTAAACCCTGTTCCACCACGGAGCGCCCGCCAAGAATTTTATTGCAACTCAAAATAGTATAAACTTCCTTATAAAGTAAACTTGTGTGAATTTAGATTCAGTTTCCAAGAAGTAAAGTAGAAGCAACTAAGTAATACTTATTCAATAATGTACATAGACCGACATATAAATCAATTTATTTGCATCCCAGTGCAATCGCATGCCCACCTTCGTCGAAATTAGAATTTGTGGCAATTTATTCATAAATTTAAAAATTCAATTAAGCATGGACTAGTTGAAAAAAATCTCAACACTGCGATAAAATCACCCACTGTGCATTGCATAATTATGTTTTCATTATTTTATTCTGTAACAATCTACAGACATGAATACAATAAATATATATGCAATACGCAATTTGTTTTCAAAAATTAGCCGTAAGTGTTGATTCCGTTAAACGAACAAATGTTAATTGAATACAGATTGTGACTCATTGACGATGAAGATCTTGGTTTTAATGCAAAATGCTCTTAAGTCTGGTTTTAGACTACAATATTAAATTATTACTAAGAGTTAGATGTACGTTATATATAATCTTCATATTAATATTATCAACATTATAACATACCTACCCATATTTATACATAGATGCTTTTCACATTAAGATGTCTGTCTGTATTTTCTTCTCTGTTGAAAGAAAATGTCCGATAAATTTATTTTTTATTTACATATATGAATTAGACATGTGGAACCAAAGGATAAGGAAAGGATGTCGAAAAAGGTGTCTCATTCTGAAAGAAGGCGTCCAAAAATCACGTGGATCATGTTCTAAAGGACGGTCATGTGTTAAGTAAGATTAATTTACGTGCATGTATGAGAAATTGTATTAATTTAGAAATGAACATACGCCAACAGACTCAACATATAAGTTTTCAAGTCTGTTCAAGTTCGCTCAAAAAATAAAGACAATTTTGGCACGGAGAGGATGGCTTACATGTTTATGACATGCAGATATTATGCTGGCTACCCAACATATGGCACATACCGTGATGGTATAGTATTAGTAAACCTATTCCTACGCAATTTATTTATTTTATTCTTCACTGTAAATTGGTAACAATATTACAAAATAAAACAGTGTCATAAAAATATCAGAACAATTCAATGTAAAGAGGGCGAGTTTATCGCTTAAATGTGTTGTCTTCCAACTAACTCGGTAATTCCAACTAATATAATTACTCAGTAGGGCCAATTCTGAATCTTGATGAACTAACTAAACTAACTTATAATAGTTGACTAATATTAGTCATTATAGTACAAATTCGTATTCAGTATTAGTTACGAACTATAAACAACTATAAACTCGATAACCACCAAGGGCAAACGGTAAAATCTATGGGACAAACAAATATTATAATATATCATCACAGACTATAGTCTGTGATGCCGCAATAAAAAATGTTTTTCACGTTCCGATTTACACTTCTGGCAACAATATAATAGTTGTCGCGCGTGAAAATTGTGAAATGTCAGATTTGCCGCTATATTTTGACGTTCGAATTTGCGTCGGTGGTGGTATAATTTTACAATTTATAGATGCCAAGAGTTGCGAGGAACCTACAAATATCCATTTTTTACTTTTAATTGAAAAAACAACCTTAAACTTTCAAAATATAGCAATATTCTGCTGCAAAATGACAGCACCTAATAATATTTATGTTCATGTATAACATTAAAAGTCGCGAATAAAATTCTGCCAAATACAACTAATCGTAGTTGTCAGATGTCAACTAAAATTTCGTTCTGAATACGAAATCCATAGATTCTCGAAATTTATAGTTGTACTAAGGTGTCAAAATGAACTAGCTAAATAAATTAGTTTAAGTACGGAAAACTGTGAATATGAATTTGAACTAAATATTATGACTCAACTATCTCCTTACACTTAGTTAGTGCAACTAAACTATTTTATGATTCAGAATTGGCCATAGTATACGTTCGAAAAGATTCATGTCAAATTCAAATGGTGTAAAGAGAGATTTAACAGTATTAATATGTAATTATAACGTATTGTTTATGCGCTTTGCTTTTGTGAAGGGAATATATAATAGCTACAATATTTAGTAGTTAGATTTAGTATGTTGTAGCTTTGTTATTATTATTATTATTTTAGCTACGAAACAACGATAATATAATACTACGTGCGGTATAGAGCCATTTCTTGTAGATCGTAAATCTATGAAGCTTTGTTACAATGTGAGTTGAGATAGCTTTGTGATGTATGGAAATAATTTATTACGGAGTTTGCTATTACTCTAAGTTTTTAATTAATATGTTTATTATTGTAATATTATGTGTTTAATGTGTTGAGAATGATTCATTTATTTATATATTTAAAGATTAACTTCAAATGGGTGCAAAGCTTTTCTGTAAATCTATACTGGCATCCAAAATGGCCGGCAAACTCCCCTTTCACGACACAAGCTTTTAGCTTACTGTGAAAGGTGTATGAGGTTGTATTTGGGTTTATAACAAAACCCAGATATATCTTTTTAAAAAAAAAAAAAAAATAATCGATCAGCAAGCTCTAAATTTAAATCTCCGTGTTAGTTGGAAGACATCACATTTTAGCAATAAACTCACCCTCTGTACATTGAATTGTTTAACTGTTATTTTTCTGACACTTTTTTTTATGTAATATTGTAACCAATGTACCTACAGTGAGGAATAAAATAAATAAATAAATAAATCTTATGTAGTGGGTTTTTCGTAATCTATTGTATTTATTTCCTTCAGATCTCGACTGATGTTTCACAAAATCGTTTTTCTTTATTCTTGTATTTTCTCATTTTTCAAACGAACAAAATTTAATAATTATATTAATGTTGATACAGTAAACCAATTCAAATTTTCTAAAACACTTTCTCAAACCACACAGGTTGAGAAGTGTCGACAGTTAAACCCACAATAATTTCTTCTCTTGTGAAAGAGGATCGTCCAGAATATTCATATTTTTGTTTACAAAATAACAGTGTTCTTTTTGAAATACCTACGGGGAATTGAACTCTGAGGCTTGCGCCCTATAAGAGCCTAACAACACGTCTCTAGCACACCTAACCTCAATATTTTGTAATTCACTTACTTATTTACATGTGCAAAATGTTTTCTTTGTTTATTGTTAAACTTATCTTCAGGCACTCCTGAGTTATCCGGATGTGAGGTGACTCTCTCTTAAATATTACATTGAAAATGAATAAACTCATATATTTAACGAGATGTTTTGAAAATGAGCAGTGTGTATTTAAATACTTTATATTTCACAATTAGTATTTAACACTAAAATAAACGTAGGTATCTACTTATATTTTAAACCTAAAACACTAATGTTAAATACTACATGCATGTTGTGTACAGTATTGGTGATAGCACTCTGAATAAGGGATTAAACCTCACTCTTTTGCATGAAATGGGATGGGACTTAACACTGTGGATTAATTATTTGGACTTGTAATGCATTATTAGGTATTATGTATTGTACCTATACTCACCCATTCAACCAACCAAAATAATTGCTATTATTGTTACTAAACACAGAAATATAATATGCTACATCAAAAGGTTAAAATATGCACAAAAACTTTTAAATTTTGTCGGGATTTATTTTTTAAAACTTTTAATTTCATGAATACAATGTAAAAAAATAATCTTTGAGTTTTACAATTACTTTTGCTTGTAATTAATTGCAATGTCAGCTTTATGAAGAAAAAGGATTTGGCAAATTCATTAAATACTTTTTACGAAAAGATCCCATACAACCATTTTGCTATCAGCTTGGGAACATTCACTACACTCCTGTTCCTACACCAGAAACAAATAAGTAACAGTGCGTTCACTTTCGATTAAACGGTTTCTTAAAATGGGTAACGTTAGTCTCAGCAAGATTCTTTTTTCCACCACATTCCATAATTCGAAAGACTTAACAGACAAGTCTTCGGTAAAATGTAGAAATATATGTATCTAATATTTTTGAGAATCCTGTAAAAGATGCATATTTTTAAACATAAATGACAAATTAACATCATCAATGTAGAAAGGAATAATTATTGTTCTCTCTATCATGAATAACACACATACTATATAATTTAATTGCCACGGACACGACAACATGCATGATAATTATTATTTACAGTTATACAACGCCACTTACGAATATATGAGAGATGCAGCTGCGATTGCATTATACAATATACAGACATGCATACAAATATGCTTCATCACAGCATTTTCGTCAAAACAAACAAAATGATATAAAAATATGCACATATGCATAAGCATATTCCTGTCCCCAATTACATATAACATTTCTAACGTATGTATACATACAATGATTATGTATATATATTGCTGGATATTGTTTATGGCCTGCAGTAGGCAATCAAATGTGGCAGTGTTAACATGTGGTCGTTATATTTTATAGCGCCAATATTAACATGTATCATTTAGGTATACCTAATTCACATATGTGTAAGGAAGAATTTTATTTTTCTCAGGGCTATTTATTTGTAGAAAATAATATGAAACTTATTTAACGTCCAGTATAATTAAGCCATTTAGATTTAAAAATTCAAAGATTGCTTGTAATGTATGTAAAAAATGTTATGTACTTTTTAAGACTGTAAAAGGCGAAAGCCGTTTATTGCAATAATAAATAAATAAATAAGGTTTACCATCCATCCTAAGATACTAATTTTATTAGCATGTAGAAGACACCTTGTTTTTTTACAATCTTTACATCATGCAGCTAGTTGTAAATCCTATGAGGCTATTTTTAGTAACACGTAGAAGAAAAATTGTTTCTTTGCATCATTCAGCTAGTTACATATCGAAAAAGATAATTGAATTTTATGTGCTTAGGAAGATAAATGGTTGCGATGGTTTGAATTCATAAAATGAATGAATGGTGAAAGAATGACGATAATAATTATCTTTTTCGACTAAAAACGGAGATTTCTGATAAGTTAAACGTCCAAGAATCTATGATTTTGAATTATTTTTACAAGAAATGAAATAGATTTTTTTGTATATTTTTTTGGTATTTTTTTATAATTGGGTTAGTTGCAAGAGATTGCGCCTTTGCAATGAACTCGCCCTCTGTATATTGATTGTATTTAATTTAAAAATATACCTTCTATGAAATAATATGTAATCAATGTTCAGTAAAGAATGAATAAATAAATAAATTATCAATGTAGGTGTACTATTTTTTTTTGCTGTCTTGAAAATTGTTCTATGAGTCTTTTATTAAATTTTTTATCAATTTAGTAATTGGGAATTCAATACCCAATTTCGTTAATAAGAGATCAGAATTTTATAATTAAAAGAAAGACTATAAAAAAGCCTTGACCTCTGAGAGTTCTAAGTGATTCTTTCAATAACTATGTCCCCAGTTAATTAACTTATTTTTTTATGAAACATAATTAATATTACGCTGATATGAAAAGTCAAGGATGTAATAGAAAGCTTACCGCCCTTTCAGGGACGGCTGTAATGTTTCAAATATTTCTAGAAACCACAATGTACCGATGATAAAAAAGCTCGATAAGTATCGTTAAATGATGTAAACTAAAGATGTCTCATTCTTTTACGTAAGCTTTCAAGTGTTCAATAAAAGGCAGGCATTTCATTCAACATCGCGATTACGACATTTATCATCATCAATTCAGTGATGAGTTTTGCCAATCATTCTGAATGTCTTATTTTACGACTAAAGAGACAATAAAGATGACATGTTTTGATTGTCCAGGGCCTGAAGTCAAAACACATTTTAGCGTTACGTTTTCGTGTCATTATTTTTGAATATAGACGACGTTGCGCCAAAGTGACAATTTTCGTTACTATTGTGTACATTTTAGCTACGACAATAATTTGACACTTCCCACAACGTCGTCTATATTCGAACAATAATGACACGAAAACGTAACGCTAAAATGTGTTTAGACTTCGAGCCCAATTCCATATCTCAACAGGTAAAAATATCTTATACTCGAGAAATTTATATTTTCGTAATTTATTTTGCTACATTTATTTGGTAGGTACTGTAAAAACACAACAGAAAGTGAAATATAATTATGTACTATATATGTAGGTAATAATCACACTGTTAAAGACATACGTTTTCTTTATTTCGTAAAATAGTTAAACTATTCGAAATTAATTATTTGTAGAATTGAAAATTGGTATTTTTTTTTCTTAACTGAACACTATATAAACAGGTAAATATATATTTTCATAGTTGTTTTGATTGTGGAATATGAAAAGTGGCGTCAATTGTGTGTTTTACATACCTATTTAATCAAAATTTTCAACTTAATATTGATCTATGGAACTGGAAAGTTGATATTTTAATTACGTACTTTTGGCCAGTTCGCTGGCTACCACATTTATGTGATGTGCCGTTATACTTTAGATATTCATGGTGTCACATGATTTGGAGTTCGAAACGGATATTAATTAACGAAATATCAACAACAACGAATTTAATTTAAATCTTTTCACTTCGACAACCAACAACAGATCACCACAGATTTTAATTCTTCAGAATCTAGTCTTTAAGACTTCATCCATACATTATTTATTTATTTATTTTTAAACAACAAACGGCTTTCAACAAAAAAATCATAAAAGAATAAAATAGAAAATATAAAAAAAACATACAACTAAGAAATCTATAACTAAATCTTTAGAGAATAAACATTTAAATAAATACACATTATCAATGAACTCATTATAACCTGGAAATTGTACTATAAATACACATGGAATGGAGTATATTATATTAAATCTTTGTTGCAGTTATCTTCATCCAACGACCACGATGTGACATTCACCGGAGTGCATCGCCAATTGGCAGGAGACTATCATTGCGAGGTATCTGCAGATGCTCCACTCTTCCACACGGAGATCATGGAAACCAAACTGGAAGTCGTTGGTAAGAAATCATTGTCATATAGTATACTAACACATTACAAAAGAATACATACTTATCTGTACATTTGAGGTAATTTTGTGGATTATTCCGATGTTTCCATCAAACTTATTTATATGGCCGCCTTCGACTTTGTGAATTTTTATCTAATTCATAGCAGAAGATACGTATGCAGAATGGTTCCTCTTATAATTTTATCTTTAGTATCAGTTCGAAAATTCACGGACTGATTTCTGGTTATGGATTATTGGCATTTTTGATAGGTTGTTGAAAGTTTGTGTATGTATTAATGGTCAAAACCCATAAAATGAGTAATGAATATTTTAATTATAAAAATAAAAACTATCCGTGCTTCACGAGATGATATTACTTTAATTAGATGTTTGTCGAGTACAAAAACATAAAGGCTTTTCTTTTGACTGAGTATTCAAAATTCACTGATTTCCAAAATATGCTCTTACAGCAATTTCACACAACTTTTAAAGTAAAAAATAGAATTATAAGCTATTTAGCTATAAGCATTACAATATTGCTACAACAGTTGACAAACTCAATTTAGAGTTAAATGCCTATGTTTTGTATATAGCTTTACAAATATATAAAAGAAAAACTATTACTTATGACTGATATTAAAATGTCTTCTTATTTTTTGGCAGATGTCCCGGTAGCTCCTCCAGCCCTGACAGTAGACAGAATGAGGTACTCTGCGGGAGACACAATAAGAGCCAATTGTTCATCTGATTCAAGTTATCCAGGAGCTAATATCACATGGTTCATTAATGAACAGCCGGTAAGTTTTATCATATCATCTATGTACTTTAAATCTGAAAAATGTAGGTAGTTTTTAGAACCTTGGTGTTATTGACCGAAGGTACTTGTTGGAAGTCCATTGCAAGATAAAATTTAAAGACACTTTTTACTAATCGCCTGATGATCGAGTCGAGAGTCTCCGAATACTAACAAGCGAAGTTAAGTAATAATAGTAATTTGAAAGTTAACCATAAACCTATTGTGTCTTTTTTATTCAATTTTATCAAAGGTAGTTTTTGCTTTTAGATTATGACCAAAATACATTGTCAACTCGAGTTTCAAAATTTATACACAATAATTTTATGACATGATTTTTTTTAAATAGAAAAATAACATGTTAATACAAGATTTAGTTAGGGACGTCCTCGATATGTGTGAATTGTCTACACATGTTATGTTATGTTGTGACAATATTTTTATTAACTTTTATTTGAATAATTCAGAATTAATAAAATTTCAGACTACCTTCATTTTTATGTACCTAACTGTAATTTTGATAAACTTTTAGTACAGATGAAACAAAATATTTCTTTTTCGTTTAAAATCAGATCATAATTTTTATTGTGAAATTCAATTAGAAATATTTTGTAGAAGGTTTTTTTTTATCGAAGAAGACATAAATTAATTGATTTTTTGAGATGAATTCCAAAATAATTAAGATAGGTACTTAAGATATAAAAAAACTTTAAATAAGTTTTTTCCTTCGGAAATAGAAATGGAAAGTACATAATATTCTTAATGAAGAAGAAGAAGAAAAAGAAGGATGTTGGTAGAGGCATAAGACAATTAAGAGCTAAACTTTTATTGAACTAAAGGAAAGAAAAAATGTAGAATTAAATGAATTGGTCAGATGTTTCCAACTTCAATAAAAGTCATTCGTCTTTTTTTCAAACTTAAGTATAAATACATTCCTACATAAAAGTGTTGTTTTTTTTATTATTTTCTCTATCTGCGAAAAACAATATGATAGATTTAAGTCCCCCAATTTCGGCTACCTTTCTGACATAGGATTAAATGCTTTCTAGTTCTTAAAACAGTGCGAGAAATTTCCATCCAATTTTCATTTACGCTCCCGCCTGAGATCACAGAGCAGAAACCTGCCCCCTCCAAATGAAATCTGAATTGTAAACCCAAAATTTCTGATGCCGTGGACCTTACATCGTGACAATGAGAATGGTGGAATTGGTGAACATTGACCATGGACACCGAAAGTGATCACTTATGCCAGCCTAGAGCCAATTCGTAAGCATTGGGATGCTTCTCTCACTTCTTGCGATTAGATTGTGCACAATGTTACATTATGTAAGCATGGTTCTCCAGATGAAAAGCCTGATTGGTTTTGGAATATGATTAAATGGTGGATTGTGAAACAAGGACAACCAGAATGTCCGAATCCTTGTGAAGGAAAGATTGGTGTTTTAATTTTAGTGGATATTGTCAAAACTGAATTATTCTAGGTATAAAATAAGCATGTATTTAGAATAGTATAATAAGTTTGCGAAATAAATAAACAAAATAGTGTATTAAACCATTTGATTTATAATGTGAACAACTAGCGCCTCTGTTGATAAATGTCCGCGTAATAACGTTAGATTTATGTATAATATAGGTACATCTGGAGTAGGGCCAATATGCGAGTATTCCCATAATAAAGAGTATATGAGCTATTATAGACAATAATACCGAGAAAAGCAATTCACTTAGCGGTCGATGGAGTACTTACTCATGAACAAATTGATAATGGTGAAGAATACACCAATTGGTATTATGGTTAGATATTCATTAGGCAATTCAATATTTAATTGTGTGCCAATTGATTTTGGTACTAATAATATATTATATTTATTTAGGAACGTATTATCTCTATTCATTTTATATTAATGAGTGTGGTTAAAAATTTAATAAATTATATTACATTTTGAAAAATCTATTTGATATAGGTAGGTACTTTTAATTTCTTTTCACCTATTTCACCCTGTAAAATCACTCTCATAGAAATAAGGAGAGAATAAGCTTCCCACATTCTTTTCTCTTTTAGGTACCTTTTTTTATTAAAAACATAGGAAGACTATAGATTATTTCCACAAACGAAAAACTATATAAAGGTAATATGCATCTACAATAAAAAGAACGATACAATAAAAGATTCGAGAACCTAAAATGTGTAAATTCAACACACAAAAATATCACATTACAAAGCTTAAAAAGACTACGTCACTTTAACTGGTAATGCCCTGGATGAGACTCGAACCCACAACTGATCCTTTTTGCGAAGTGTGCCTCGTCCAATTCCAGGAGACACGCCGAAAGCTTCAAAATTCTCTCTTATGAACTGCAAATGATTGTTTCGCGTAAAATTTTCTAAACCTTATATAATGAAACCTACATTTACATAATATGTGGCCTTATACAATGGTTTATTGTAAAATTCATACCTAAAAATAATTATGTCCGTCAATAGTAGCAAAAAAAAATATTTAAAAAAGAACACTGTCACATATATGAGTTCTTATGCAATTATTTATAGATTTGTCCTAAATATTACGCTTGAGAATGACAGGATACCTGTTGAAACCTTGGTCGCTGGTAGAATTTATTTTTAGTGATGTAAGTAAAGTTTTTGAATCCAAACATTTGTAATATTTTTTTTAAGGGTTTGGGTCACATGCACTATGGAGGATATTTTTGACGCATCTCCACCGTGCGTTTTGCAGGATACTAGAGATCAAGTTGATTGGTTTTTTTTCTAGGTTTCGACACGATAAATAATAAGGGTTTGAGTACCTACTACCTACCTTAGACGTTCAGTATGTTTATATTATAAAATTCTAAAATTTACAAAATAGTATTTTGGTCTAGGTATTTATATATATATGGACAATTTGTAAAGCGCCGTTTACTCATAACATGACCTCAAGGGCGCTGTATATCGTATCCATCACCCGAAACTCCCAGCAAAAAGGTGTGTCTTCAGCCCTCTTTTAAAACTCTCTCCATTCACCTCCTCTCGCAGACACAGAGGCAGCTTGTTCCAACATCTGGGACCCGCAACACTAAACGCTCTATCTCCAAAGCCATCTTAAATGAATGTAAATAAGTTACGGCGGTGTGGGAATGTGGAAAAAATAAATGGAGGTTGAATGACAAAATATATTTATACAGCTTGTCTGGGAAAAACAGTACTTGAAGACGTGACTGGCTAAGGATTAAATGGTTAATACTTTCCGCCTACCCCGCGAGGGAAGCGGTATGATGTAATGTATTTAGTTATTTTCTTTACGGTATTAAAAAAAAAAATTATTACAACTACTATGCCATCACGAAATATCCCACAAGTGGGGTAGCCAGCAGACCAGATGCATGTTATAAACATGCAATCTATCCTCTCCACGCCAAAAAAATTAAGACATTTAGAATGCGTAGTACCTAAACGTGTTCGCTAAATTTAAGATTTTCCTAAAATGCCTTTATTTTTCCAATCACCTGCCTTTTACAGGACACCCGAAAACTTACAGGAAAGAGTTGGACATCAACTCTTTGCCGGTTGCTCCACGGAACATATTACCTACATAATATTTAAATTTTCAATATTTATTAATATCAATTTAAATTATTTATTTATTCAATTTACGGCTCATATAGCCATTTACAATATATATACATATATAAACATACAAATTCACAAATTGGTGTTAAGTAATTCAAATATATATAACTAAAATAATAACAACCACAAAAATGCAACCAAATATCATCAATAAAAACAACCATGTATAAATAAATGGATGGGCACTATTTATAGACAATTCAAGTTAGTAGGCATCCATACGAACAATCACACAATACAGCAATTATTAATTTACTTGTCACAAATTACAAAGCAAAAATATTTAAATTGAATTATAAATTATATCTTAATATTTTTTTTAGACAGAATATAAATATAAATAACACAATTCTGTATTATCAAGCTATTTTTGTTATCTCTAATATATCGGCTTTGTAACGAATTCAGTCGGAATAAAAAATAAACAAACAAACAGATCAAATACAAATAATCATACAAATTGTAAGTATATGATTAGATAAATAAAACAAAGCAAGAATAAACATTCACGAAACATAACAATACCTAAAGCGTACATAAACAAACAAACAGACATACTAAATAATCGTGTTTATATTTTTATTAATATATTTTGATATGTTGTTTTCAATTCCTCAGGGTTTTGACTTGGTATTTCAAGCCACACGGGCACATATTGTTTCAAGTGTAACCTGTCAGCGTCATTAATTTCCGTAATATTACGTCATTTTTTTTTTAATTTCTGCCATTTCTGTGTCAGTTATCCGTTTCTGTGTCATTTTGTGTGAGTCTATCTTTCTATCTATCTATTCTCTCACGCCGTATCCCAGGTGGGGTGGGCAGAGAGAACGGAACGCCATATAGATCTGTCCTTACATACCTCTTTCGCTTCTGCGACAATCATACAATTTATCACGCACGCACGTCGATTTCTTTCTCAAAACACGGCCGTCCCTAAGAATCTGATCCACGTGATCAAGCCATGTAGTTCTTGGATGCCTGCGCTTCCTCACACTCCTCCTTTCAGACACATATATCCTCTTTGTCATTCTTTCCTCTTCCATTCGTACCACATGACCAACCATCGCAATATATTTACGCTCATTCTATCTACAACACTCCTCTTGCATCCACTCATTCTTCTAATATCCTCATTCCTCACTCTATCACACAACGTTTTACAGATCATCCTCCTCAGCGATCTCATCTCCACAGCATTTATTCCACTTTCATCCCTCTTCAACCATGCCCACGTTTCGCTTGCATACATAAGTGTCGGTAGGTACCACCCAGAAAAAAACGTGTTTTTTTTTATTCGTTTTGCTAATAAATAAGAGATCGACAATCTCCTTGAAAGACGAAACACTTCTTTTCAATAAAAAATAATATTGTAGAAAAAAACTTTGTTTTCAATTTTATCAATCCTAATAATTTCATAGATGAAAATACTGTTCGCTTTTCTGGGAGAGATCATTCAGAGACAAAGGCTGAAAAACTACTGCATATTATACTTTATAAATTGTATATGTACAAAGAAAAATATATTACCTCTAATTGAAGATACGGATAGAGATAGAGTATATAATGTACGAGGTTCATATTAATTGGACACAATCTCATATAAAAGTCTTTATTTGTAATAAATGAAGTGTAATGAAAAGTAAACAATATATTTACTATTTTGACAAAGTGCCTGAATGCTGTAGTACGTAATTATGTCATGTGAGAGTAGTGATTTGCGGAAGATCGAATTTCTTATCGATGGAAATCTGTTACAACCCGAAATTTTTCAATCTTTCTCGGCGATCGTTATGATTTCTGAACAAATATTTTCGCTTTTATTTTTTTTTTTCTGAAAATGTATGTATCGTTCTACCCTTTTAAAAAAACAAGGAGAACGGAACATAAAACACTCCTTTCGAATCCGCTAAGGCAACGTTTCACCAACCATTTTTCTCACTGATCGCATCTCCACAGCATCAAAACCACTTTTGTCCTTCTTCAATTATGTAAAAAAAAAAAAAAAATATTTAAAAAAAATCGGTCTCATTCGATCTCATTTGCCGAAAACCACAATAAAAACAGTAATAGACATCATTTTTTTCCACCCATGTAATAGTAACAAGATAAATAAGTTAAATAAGTAAATGTACAGACATCTATAGTATAAGTTTTCCCATACAAACATATAAAATTCTGAATGAGATAACATACATATACTGTAGTAATGTACCAAATATTCGCATTGAAAAAAATGGGCTAACATAGCGAATGTTAGAAGATAAGTAAATATTTTTAACCAAGTGTTTTTTTCTACTATAATATATTGATCACGAGAAAGATGTCTTTCGACTTATTAGGTCATTACCTATCTTAAACATCGCAACAAGTAGGTAATTAGTCAGTAAATTTTTATGAAAACTCTTTAAAAAATTTCTCGATTTTCCTAACCAATTTAACGAAAATTTGATGCCAAGTTTTATAAAAAATGATGAAAAATTGAAATATTTCAAACTCGTATACCTACCAAAATTCAAATATGTTGAAGGGGAGATAAAAATTTGGAAAATCGACATGTACTTAAATCCTTAAATCAAACAGAGCAATCTACTGTGACGGTATGATATTCCTGTCTTGCGTAAATCAATTAATGACATGCACGGTCGCGCGAGTCCGGGAGTGGCCCGATATGGGATCCTACTTTAACAAAGACAACCATAATAATATTTGTCCATTATTTTAGGCTCTGCAGGGTTACTCTAGACAAAACTAAACACGATCTTAATCTAGTCTTAATCTTGATCATACGACGCAAGAAGGGACTATGGTCAAAAACACCGCGCTACCGCTAACGCGCGATCGGTTTGTGTGTATTTTTGGCCAATAGTCACTTCGTGCGTCGTATGATCAAGATCAAGACTAGATTAAGATCGTGTTTAGTTTTTTCAAGAGTAGCCCTGCTGTTGGGATTGCCCTTGGCTCGTTCATTGGAAGCCCATGATAAGGTGTGATAATAATAATAATATATTTGTAAATAGTCATGTCAGCTACAGGGGTAACTCCGAAATCTTTATTTATTTATTTAGTCAATCATTCAATCAATATACAGAGGGCGAGTTAATCGCAGAGGTGCGATTTCTTCCAACTAACCCAATAAATAATTAATTAACTCTTTAATAAATAATTTACAAAAATTAGATTAACAGGTTAATTTGTACATTAAAATACAAAAATCTATTATGATTAACACGCTGTTATTTTGAACCCGCGTTCTGAGCCAATTCCTTTGATATCCTGTATAGGTGATTTTTTTCCGGCATTAGACTGTTAAGTTTTTGTGTGACCATGACTGATCAAATGGAGACTTATCTGGTTGTATAATGCTGAGAAGTGTGGATGGAAATTCTGCCGCCGCGTACAAAAAAATAAGATCATTCGTGATGTAGGTACATGATAATGTATGTATAATAATAATACGATGATTGTTATTGTCTTATTTTGAAGACACGAAAGCTAACGCTTTTGTCTATGGAATGATATCCACATTCGGACACGTTCGAATGTCAAAATTAAATTTTCTGGACATCACTAATACATACACATTGGTAATAACAATGGTGGGAGATAAAATGATGTAGTAAGAGGAAGGGAAGAGTAGGGATAGCGAATGGGATGAGAGGGAAGAGGGACGAAGCACAAAAAGATAATGAAATGGTGTTGCTATGAAACATGACAGAATTAATGTTTTTTGGCAAATGTTCTTCGGACCAATTTGTCTAAAATGATTACATAGGGGGTATTACTACTACTATAATCATATACGTACCAACTTTTATATTATTAGGTATATGTAGTTATACAACAGTTTTATCACTTTTTCACTGGGTATATTACTAAAATCGCCGCCCAGTAGTTGAATTGGCCAGTTAACTAAATGGCTTACCAGTTAGTGTTAACATAATATTCAAATATTCAAATTTATTATTATTCAATAGAAATATGTAATATTACACACTTTTAATATTATTGTTAAGTCTATCTTCGTTTACAAAGTAGGTTCTTTTAAATAATGAACACGGATATTTAATTAATACAAAGATATATTCAAATAATCGTCCTAATACAATTGCGAACACAAAATAGTCAAACACACAGCGTATCAGTGGAACCCAAGGTCGCAACTATAATGACCCCTTTCCACATAGGAAGCTAGCCTATATAGATAAAAAAAGTTTTGCTACTCAATGCAATGTTGCTTGGTTAACTTGTAAACAAGTACAAGGTTCAATTCAAAGGTACAGAGTACAAAGTACGTTACACTACAAATATAAACATGCATACAAAAAACACAACTCGGTAGGTAGGATATAAAATTTAAATGATTCGACAAGTTCTGACTAAGCCATTTTACGTGCTGATTTTCGATCAGATTATTCGACTGTCTAGATAATGTCACAGATTCATTAAAAAAATCGCAATTTTTGTAATTTTGGTATATTTATATTAAGCTTTAAAGAAGTAACAGAAAGTGAAATATTCGAAATAATAATGGCACTGTTAGAAACATTATGTTGTCTTTGATCCTTTCAATAGTTAAACAGTTCGTAATATTTATTTGTGGAGTAGAAAAAAAGGTACATTTTTTTTCATTTTTAAATTTTTAATAAACAAAGGAAACCGTGTATTTTTTAGAGCTGTTGTTCGTTCGTGGAATATGTAGAGTCGATTAAATCTATTACCGATTTAATCAAAAATTTCGAAAATATTGAATTGTTGAGTTGTGGAACTGATCAGTCCATCTGTTACATATTATTTAGCATGGCATTGTGATTTGACCAAATAAACAGGCATTTAATTGTATGCCGTCGTTTAACTGACTGCCTAATCGTTTAGTTAAACCGCTGATTCGGGCGGGAAATGTATTTTGTATTGTACAAGGTTTTCTGTTTGTATGATCATAATATTATTATTCTGTACCTATCGTGTATTATTAGTTAGGTACCTATCTATATTCAGTGTAGTTGTGTATGTTCATTGATAATTAGATCACTTTTTCTTTTGTTTTAAACAAAGGAAGTCATTGTTTGGAATAAAATAATTTTCTTCATTACTTTATTTTCCTACTTATTCTATCCAATATATCTAAACCAACATGGAATCTTCTACAAATGGAGTAACCAATGTTTATGTTTATATATAATTTATTGCATGTGATGTAATAAAAGCACAAACCATTATTATCCCTCTTTTTTTTTATTATACCATAACTGGAATTACCAGCAGACTAACTGCATATAATCAACATGCAAGCTGTCCTCTCTGTACCAATAAAAAATAAGATTTTCAAGATAGGTGTCATATTTTTCATTGTTTAATTTAAGAAGGGAAATAAAAAAGTTTTCATTTTATTTCATCTCATCACAAATTAAATTTGTTTATGTATACCCACCTTTTACAAGGCTCACGAAAACTTACAGAAAAAATAAGACTACCCGTCGAAATTTATTTAAAAAATAAAATGTAAATTTCGTAACAATATTAGTGTATTTAAGCAAACTCAAATATTCCTTTTCTTGTTCACAGGTCAACAAAACTCACACGGTGATTATTCCAGAATATCCTGAAATATGGGAAATGAGCACTTCCTACAGCCTAATCGAAATCACAACTGAAGAAGAAATACAATACCCCAAATATCAAGTTGGAGGAAGCCAACAAGAGACATTTTCAGGACAGTTGAAATTGCCAGGAACATTTCCAGAAATATCTGTATTTACAGCATATTCAGGCGATGGAGGAAACAGAAATTACCAGAACAATAATCCATACGACAGAACTCAAGAACTTAGAGAAGGAAGAAACGGCGACGAAACTTACAATTCCGACAGAAATAAAGACCTTTATTATGGTTCTATGGAACATAATGTTCCAACGGGACCAACTTTCATACCTTTGAAGATTACTCGTGTACGTCTTCAGCCCAATTTTGTTGGGAACATCAAGATCAAATGTGTCGCTACGATATACAATGTTTATAAAGATGTCAGTGTCGAGAGGGAAATAAAAGAAGAGACTCCGCATATTGCTCACGTTATGGGGCAAAGTTCTGCAGGTGAGTCAAGCATTTAAATATTTGATTTTCATAATTTCTTCTCTACGTTAGTGAATTAATGTCATTAACATTAAGTTCGTATTTTTCGTGTTGAAAAATAAATTTGAAAGTTGAAGGGCAAACCTCATTCATCATCGTCCTCATCGCTTCTCTTGGGAGCGCAAGGCAGAAACCAGCCTCGTCTCTGTGCCAATCGCATGGCCTCTTCCCACAACATTCCCTGCGCTCTGATGTCGTTGTCATAGGAACGATGTATTGTTATGAAAGAGAGACGCCCGGGCCGACGGAACCTTTACGGACGGAAGAATATTGCTCTTTCTGGCCAACTATCATTGGGCATTCTCAGAACATGACCCAGTCATGACTATCGTCTCTCCCGAGATGCCTCATTATTTAATGAAAAAAAATAGATTTAAATGTTAAATCGATGTGAAATATTTTTAATGACTTCCATGTACAGGACACTAGTAATCTTGCATTAAAGAGTGTCAAACCTTGCACATTTTTGGCATCTCAAAAATGCAGAGAAAACGGAACGGCTAATCTCATACATGTACGCCGATTTCTCCTTAAGATCCTTTAGAATTCGATCCATGTGGTCAAGCCACGAAGTTATTAGACATCAACGATGTTATTTTAACAATTAACTAGTGTACGTATGAGGTTATACGGTTATGAGACGCGGTTCGACGCGCTCATTGGGTGTTCCTCTTTCTTCTACATATTATATTTGTCATAGAATTTCTATGTGTCTGTATTTTTCTGTATATTTTGTTATTGTCATGATTGTTTGATGTGTAGGTACAATGACAGCGAAAAGGTTTTTACTGTAGGTAATGCTGTTCATTGTTTCATTTATAAATAAATAAATAAAAAAAAATGTAAATTTAATTCATGAAACTTATACATGAAACGTATAAGGCTTACACCCGAATTCATAGTCGTTAACTTGAATAATACTTGGCCGAGGAGCACTCAAGTAAAAAACAATACTCAAGATGCGGATGCATTCTATAGACAAACACTGCTCCTTTACTTCGCTAAGTTAACGCTTGAGTCGTGGGGAAAATATAATTGTGGCGAAAAGTATTGTCACTAAACAAAATGTATTTTTAATTATGTTTTAAAGCATAAAAAACACGGTTAAACTCTATATTTTTGTGTTATTCTTCGATTAGTACTTTTTAAATATTGTTTTGTAACATTTTATAGTAAATTTAAACAAAAAAAATGATAGTTAAATGTACAACCTCGCACTATTGTTATATTATAGAAAAAGAAGTATACATCACTTCACCTGCCATTTAACATAACCTCAAAAATCACAAACGACAAACCGTCGTCGTTCCTCGTAATTAAGTTTATTGTTCTATGGTTCCCTTTCGTTGTCTTGTTTTGTTTTGCGTTTCAGATTATAATATAAGAAATTTGTTTAAAATAAATTATGGATTTATTCATATTTAGCAAATTAATCATTAATTATCAAAAATATTAGTGCCGAATATCTGGACAAAATGTATCATTTGCATTGTTATCTGACATGACGATCATGTTATGTTTTAACATTTATAAATAATGTAAGTATTTATTACTTATTTAGCGAATAATTTTATTTATAAATAGTGTCTTTGTACACTACATATATACCTTATTAAAGGTAAATTACTAGAAAAAGGCAAAATAAAATACATCAAACGGCGTTTGACATTTCTAAGTAACACTCTAGTCGTGTCCGTCGACGACTTGGGGTTCACAGGTACTTGAGTATGTACTACTTGGGTAAGTTTTATATGACTATGAAATGAAAACCGCTACTTAGCTAGCACTCAAGTATCAGGGAATACTCTAGTCACGACTATGAATTCGGGTGTTAGAAAAGACAACGTCATCTTATTCGGTAGTGCCCCGAACGGGACTCGAACCTGCAAAAGGATGGGTAGCGGATTAAATTCCCGTCCGGGCACTACCAAATAAGGTGACGTTGTCTTTTCCTTACCCTAATATGGTAGTTTCTTGTGTTTGTTTACGTAGAAAGAGATTATGAAATTGACACTAAATAGTTGTATTAATCTCGTTATAACCCTGTATTCCCTGGAGAACTGTTGCAACGGAATAAAATAATATAAAATGTAGAATGTTTTGAAAGCAGAATTAAAAGGCAGAATATAATAAAATATAAAATAAAGAAAAGAATAAATTATATAATCGAATTATAAATTACTTATTCTCTTCCCCTTGTTGACAATTCGAGAAAGAAAAAAATCCATTCAATCTTCAATATACTGGTGAATAAATAGGAAGACGGTGTATAAATTATTTTTTCCTGTCCGGTGAAACTTTTCCAAAATGGATTTGGGTTTTTTGCATATTTAGTCATTGATATTATTCTATTTTATTGCCGTATTATTATTGGCCAATTTATAATAATAATAAAAATATAAGAGTAAGCTGAATAAATCGGTCTTTTTTCAACAATAAACACAAAAGAGACCAATTTTTCATTTTTTTTCTTGCACAGTCTTTATTTCAATAACGTTGCTTCACTTAGCGAAAATTTCTTAATTGATAGTGATAAGTTGTTTACGTGTGACCGGAATAGGAAAATAACTATGTAATTTCAACTTCATTTTTTTTAAATATTTGAAATATTGACCAATAAAAGATTTAAGAATATTATTATCTTGATCATACAAATGAATTTCCTATTCATACTTTGTATTCTTTGTTTTCGATAATCCATCCAAAACAAGTGATTTGTGCCTACTATTTTACATACATTATAAAGAAATCCATTTATACAATAATATTTTATTTATATACATGTAAATGTTTAAAGATATATTTTTCCTTAGAAAAGTAAAATAACATTTAATTTGTAAAAACAAAATGCACACATCTTTTAAAATAAAATTACTTGGTACTTGATACTACCAGTCCATCATGCCACACCTATCCTACAAGTAGGGTCTGCATATAATAAAAATACAAGCTGGGTCCTCTGCGTGTAAAAAAAATCAAGACATTCTGGGTAGGTGGCGAACCTCATCGCTGAAATTAAGGTGTAAAATATTCTTATTTTTTTAACACCAGCCGTTTACAGGACACTCAAAAAATTACGGAAATGAGCGGGAGACCAACTCTTTGCCAGGCACTTCACAAAATAATAAAATTAACGCAACTAAGATATAGATATCTTACAACTGAGAATATACATCGCTAATTGATCAATTAATTCGCTGAGTTCGTCATTAGCCTGGAGGTAGAGTCTCGACCTCGTGAACAAGGGGTCCGTGGTTCGATACCAGGTGCCGGCAAACTTCCCTTTCACGACACAAGCTTTTAGTAGCTTACTGTGAAAGGTGGATAAGGGTTTATAACAAAACTCATATATATCTTTTTTAAAAAAAAAACTTTATTTCAAAACATAGATATCTTTAAAACACGCTCAGAATAGAGGGGCACTTTTTAATCCATGCTCCAGAGAAAATCGTTAAACAGCAAAAAGGGGAAACATATAGTCTTTCTGCAATCGCGGTTCGACTGTACAACATTATTATGCATAATAAATCTTCATAAATTGTTGGTAAAAATGACATGTTGGATTTTTCCTGAATAATTATTAATATATAATAATATTAAATATAGATATAATATATCTAGAATAATAAAATATTGCCTAATACAAACCGACAGAGTATCGAGTTTCCGGAAAGATATCAAATATATTTTATAATATTATAATATATTGCAATATATTACCATTGAGAGGGAGTTCTTTTGAATATCAATGAATCACTACTTTTTCTATCGACTATCTAAACAATGTAGATACCTACTTTTACTTCTCTCAAGACATGTTTTATTATCTTCAAACTATGACATTCTTTAAATATTCGGCCGACGCGTGTGGCCCAAACATTTATGTATAAATAAAAACAGTTTTTTTTTTATGAATTAGGTTATGCACAAGTTTCAATTGAAGAATATTTGTGTACCTATTTACTTTTTATTTTGGTAAACATTAGTCACCTTATGCAGTTTATTGTTTCCATTCGTTCTAATTTTAATTTCAAGATATAAAGATAAAGACATTTATTTAGGTAGGTACTTGTTTATTTGCCAAAAATAAACATACAAAAATAATATAAAAACGTCATTGTGGAATATATGGCCCCACTAGACCAAAATCTGTTCTGTGGCAATACTTAGAAAAAAAGCTAAGAAAAATAAGACAATTTAATTAATAAGAAAAATAAGACAATTAAATAACTAAGAAAAATAAGACAATAAAATAACACAATTAAATCTCGTAGAAAAACCCATGTCTGTCCTGAGCAGCATGAATCAGTTATTCCACACCTCTCATCCCTGTCTGCTCTTGGATGTTCTGAAATCAGGAAAGCCGTTTTCTTCTAACCCCTCTACGGTTTAATTTAAAAAGACAATCAAACTTTTGCTTTAATGTTATAAAAGTTATAACTATATTGTATGAAAACTATAAAACTTCTGTTATAATATCAACAACATCCTTTTATCATACTTCGAGCTTTTTCTATCAACAATTGATCCTTTGTGTATTGATCATATTATAAGAAGCTTTTTTAGGAATAAAGGTAACAAAGATAAACTCTAAAGCTGTTTTAACTGTTTAGAACTTTCCCATAATTGAATTACCTATGTGAATAATATTATTTAGGTATTCCTAAAAGCTGTAGGTATAGTTTTGAAAAAACTTATTTTAAATGCTTGAAGAAAAACAAAAGAGCTTGACAAACTCGATTACTGTAGTATTAATAAGACAAAATACATTTTGAATGTTTTGAAAAGAGTGCATTTCTTTCATATGATTTTACATATAAGGTACATTAATATAGATCGCGATCGATTTCAGCAAACCGTTGCCATTAGCAGCGTTTACACAGCTGGATGAATACGTCAATCATCAATCATCAATTTTCAATAATTTGGTGACAATTCGGAGTATTCTCCGAAGATATATTCGACTGAATGCCTCCGTTACGCTCCTTGGGACGGAAATTGTCGTCAAATGATTGAAGATTGACGATAAACTTTTTCATCCACCTGTTTGGACGTTGCCATAGACGAGCGAAACAATACGCATTGTTGCGCTCGTCTAATTAAGTGAGCCCACTGCATATTTAAGCGAGCTTAACTTTTAATTAAAAAAAAAAAGTTTATATATGGTTTACGGTTTTAATTCGCCACTCAATTGCCAACATTCGTTTATTAAACTTACCCATTGATTCATACCCAACATGATTTGATTTTTGCGTGGAAAACAATAAAATATATTAAAATTTCACCATTTATTAAAATGATTAAGAACTCAGAGAATCGATGAATATTTATAACGAAATAAAAGTATATAAGTAATTGTCACACCATAATTTGAACCATCTGCGTTGAAGGCTGAAACCAACGTTTTCCTGAAAACTACAATACACTACTAGCAATAATAATTTCAAAGAACAATAATGTAAAAAGTATAGATTTCACAATAGGTAGTGTTAGGTATGTATTGGAAACCTTATCATCCTTTTGGCACAAGTCCAAAATTAATGAAAAGATATAGGAAAAGAAATGCGTCAGACGAAATAAAAGTATTATTTCTAAGTCGACATTGTTTGTATTATAACCAATATTTTGTAATGTTCTCGTTTATATGAGAACGAAGGACTTTCTCAACAGGGCAAATGTAAGTTATTGTAAGCAAATTATTTCATTCGACATTTATTGCTCAAATGAAATGCAGATCCTTCACAAGTCATTACTCAATACAGTCTGTCCTCACCGTGTTTACAAAAAGATAAGATATTCAGAATGCCCAACACAGCTCATCGCTGCAGAATTGAAAACCTTAAATGTTTTATACAAATCAAAATGACTTTTTGACACAATCGAGAGAACTGCATATTATTTGCTCAAAAGTGTGGATTTTAATCATTTTTTTTTTTAAAGATATATCTGGGTTTTTGTTATAAACCCAAATACAACCTTATAGGTACACCTTTCACAGTAAGCTAAAAGCTTGTGTCGTGAAAGGGGAGTTTTCCGGCACCTGGGATCGAACCACGGACCTCATGTGCACGAGGCCGAGACTCTACCTCCAGGCTACCGACAAACTCAATCATTTTTGGGTTAAACACATTTTAGTTGAAATTTTTACATTAATTTAATAAGATATGATTTAGAACAAAATCACTTAATTATATATATAATGAGTTACAATCCATTGGATTGGTCTGCAACGAGTTTGGTTTTTCTTCTCCATTCGTCTCTATTCTCAGCCAGTCTTTTCAGCTCTACGTATGAACCACAGTTCATGTCCCTCTTCAGTTGGTCCATATACGCATCTTTTGGTCGGCCTCTGCCATTTGTCCCCTCGGTCTTACCCTCCGCGATGGCGATGAGTAGTCCTGGGTACCTGATGTTGTGGCCAATCCAGTTAGCTCGTTGTTGGCCGATTCTCTTAAGAAGTTGCCTTTTTTCGCCTACCCTGGTTAATACTTCTTCGTTTTCGACATGTTCCGACCAATGGATCTTAAGCATGCGTCTGTAGCACCACATCTCAAAGGCCGCCAACCGTCCGCTTTCACTCTTGCTGATGGTCCACGTCTCACAACCATAAAGCAGAATGCTCCATACAAAGGCTTTAGTAAGTTTATTAATTAGGTAGGTACTTAATTGCCGGAATGAAAAAGGGATGAATTGTTGGTCCGGTAGAGTGACGTATCTTTTCTAAGCCATTTATGTATTAGACACACGCCTTCTTTAAAGTAATCAAATAAGAATAAATAAATGGAGTAGGCTCGTTTCTTCCTACCCTGCACTTTCAAAAAGAATGTAGTTTTTATTTTTTATTTTGTCGGGCTGTTATCTCGATGCTGTGGTTGCTCAAGATTACGTTTTGTCATTAAAAAAAAACATTTTGATCACTTTATTCAAATGCACACTACAATTGAGTGTCATTCAATTTTAGTCAATACTTATTAATATTTTGATTATATTTTAATTGCATGACAAGAATTTACAATAGGATAATAATAAAATTATAATCACCACTATAACAACAATATAATCACCACAAAGCAACACGGCTTTATGCTTAAGAAATCCACTCTTACTAACCTACTTATATATCAAAATTATATTGTCAATTCACTCGCTAAAAGAGGTCAAGTCGACTCCGTGTACACTGACTTTTCAAAAGCTTTTGACAAGGTGTCACACGACATGCTACTTTGTAAGTTACGTGGGTACGGGGTCGGCGGAGTTTTCTATCGCTGGATTGAAAGTTACCTCAAAGAGAGAACACTTAGAGTCAGGGTTGGTGATTGTGTCTCTAAAATGGTATTTGCTTACAGTGGTGTGCCTCAGGGTTCGCACTTGGGACCAATACTATTTAATGTGTTTATCAATGACATAGTTCAGATCTTCAGGGACATAGAGGTGTTGTTGTTTGCTGATGATCTAAAGTTATATAAGTTTATCGGTAATATGGAAGACTGTACAATACTACAAACTAATTTAGATTCTCTAAATGACTGGTGCAAGAAAAATAAGCTTTGCCTAAATATCACAAAATGTCAGGTCATTAGATTCCATAAAACTAAATCTAAAATTGTTTTCAATTACTCAATTGATAAAGTTGTACTTGACTCTGTCACAAATTTGAAGGATCTAGGCATCACCTTCTCTAAGGATCTGACTTACAACTTACACATAGAGGCAATTGTTGGTAGGTCTATGAGGACTCTGGGTTTTGTGTTTAGACTGGTTAAAGACTTTCAACTTATTCAGTCTTGTAGACTACTTTTCGTCTCTCTTGTGAGACCCTTACTAGAGTACAATACCACAGTATGGTCCCCGAACTATGCCATCCACTGTAAAAGTTTGGAAAGGGTACAGAGAAAGTTCTTGAGATTGATAAATTACAGAATGGGAATACCTATTGAGAATATTGAATATCCAGTCTTAATGAGTGAGCTTGGTCTCCTCAGTCTCGAGAACCGTAGGAAGATGTTTGACCTTTGTTTCCTACACAAGATTCTAAATGGTGCAATCGATTCTCTTGAACTGATTGAACTGATCCAATTTAATGTCCCTTTTAGAAATACCAGACAATCTGTGACTTTTCACGAGTCTTATACTAGAAACAATTATACGTACCATACTCCAATAAACAGACTTCATAGACTTGGTAATCTGGTTGGTGAGAACATAGATATTTTTGCCGACAGTTTCCTCAAATACAGATCTGACATCATCAAATTTTTATGTGCAAAAACTGACAACGGGTAGTCGAGGTTCAGAGTTTACTTGTTTTTTTCTGTAATATTTATCATTTTTGGTGGGATGAGACAATGTGTATAATTTGAAATTTTATTTATAAAATAGTATTTATAATTTGCTGTATATATATAAAATTATTTGACCTTAATTTGTGATTTTTTTAACTAACTGACCATTTGTTTTTCTGTTTGACATTTAATATTTATATCATTTCAATTTTAAAATTATTTTTTTGAATTTTATTTCTTGACCAAATTTTATTTTTAATTTTATTTTTTAAATTGAGTCAACATTGTTCTATTATTTAATTGTACTCTTTTTTTGTGTCTAATTAATTGTTTTGTGTCTTTTTTTAAAAGAAAAATATTTTTTGTATGCATGTATTGTATGTATACTAGTTTTTTACATGTAAAAGGCTTCGGCCGTGAATATCTGAATAAATAAATAAAAAAATAAATAAAATAAATAAATAAATAAATAAAAATAAATACAGGCTGATAAATGAAATAAATGGTTAAAAATGCAAATGGATATAGGTTATCTACAAAAATTGTAGATTTAGTTTTTATTGTAGTTTAATTATTAATTGCTTTTTGAAGTTTGTTATTAAAACTGTTTTAATGTTCTCTGTATTTTGTATGAGATTTATGGAGGATTGTAACTGACGATATCGTGACGATATAAACGGATTAATACATTTTTTTTTCATAATTGTTAGTGCTTGGAACTAGAAATTTGTGATTTTATTATTGTGTCTTGTATGATTTTATGTGAATAGCATTAGCCGTTTATGTATTAAAAAAATACATGCAAAAAAATATGACTGACAATATATGTCTTAATTCCGGACTTTGTTATAAGTATAGTTTAATGCGGGTGTATACACAGATTCATAATTCATGTTCTACATAAATGTTCTACTCCAGTAAAGTTGGTTGCTGAATGATCACAATACTAAATAATTATACCTACTGAATAATTATGCAATCAACACTATTAATTAACTATCAACACTATGTTTTTGTGATTTCAAGATTTTATTTTGCTTTCCACATTTTATTTTGCTGTACTGTAAACATTTTTCGTAAATAATAGGTTTGTATTTTGTAACCTTTTAAATTGAAATTAATTTAAAATCACATCTTCTTGTAATGGAATATTATTTAAAAAAAAATAACATGTACGAATTCCCGCAGGTTCCGTCTCATTCTCTTTTCATTTGAAATGTCCTCATTTGAATATGAAAAAAAAAATGTCCTTAATCTTTTTTTATGACAAATATTATTATCCTACTGGCTGTAGATTTATATGTTTTCATGCCAATTCTGCTTCTAAATCTGCTTCCAATTCTGATGTACAAGCATCGATATAATAATAATAATATTTTTTCTGTACAATCAGCAGAAAAATCAAAGACGACTTACACGAATACAAATACAATAATACGATTACGTTAATATCGTTCGATTCGTGTAATTTTTGGAATAGAATAGATCTCTCACTCTTTTTTGAGAGTTTTTTTTTAGTATCCTGTAAAGGACAAGTAGGAAGGCATTTAACATTCAGTCAATCAACGACGAAAGGAATGCCTTCCATTATGAAAGTATTGTTTCTTTTCAGTATCTACTGAAAGGATAAACTTGCATGTTTAATAATAATACATGTTGTGGCACCACTGGTTACCTAAAAATAATATTTGTAATGTGAAGTTCTCGATACTAAGCTTTGAAAACAAGTGTCTTAGAAGGATTTTGGATGTCAAATGGTATGAACATGTTAAAAATGATGCTGTGCGCCGGCGCACCCAGCAGAGACCTGTAATCTCCGTAATACAGGAGAGACGATGGTCCTGGCTGGGACATGTTTTGAGAATGCCTAATGATAGTTGGCCAAAATGAGCACTGTTCTTCCGTCCGCAGGGGTTCCGTCGGCCCGGGCGTCCCTCTTTCACAATACACTGTTCCTATGACAACAATATCAGAGCGCAAGGAATGTCGTGGAGAGAGGTGACGCAATTGGCACAGAGACGCTCTGAATGGAGGAGGCTGGTTTCTGCCCTGTGCTCCCGAGAGGAGCGTTGAGGGCAATGATGATGATGATGAAGTTCTTGAATAATAAATCAAGTGCCAATAGTAATTATTATATGTTGAAGATGGATGGCATACCTCACTGCTGATTTGAAAATACTAAATATTTTCTTGTTCAAAGTTTTTTACAAATAGGACCTTTTACAGGGCACTTGTTAATTTACAGACATTATTAAGAGACCTACTAATAACGTGGACTTCATGGAAAAAAGTACGTTAACAGTCCAAAGACTCTTTATAAGGAATTTTATAAATAACTACAAATATAATGTAGGTACTTTTATGAAAAATCAAAGCTTTTGCTGCGAACTAAAAAGTTTTGATAAACATTGCTTTTTACGTAGGTATGCACTATAAATAATTTCAATGCCATTTATTTTGTTCTCTGATATTTTATTCAAAAGAAAAGTTTATTTTATTATTAATTTTATATTTAAAAAAGGTGTTCACAGTTAATTCTGCGATAATTTACCAAATACAGTAAGTAGTAATTAAAACTACCTAGTTGCTTTATCATCATGGCATATCTCATTAGTGGGGTAGCTAGCGGTGCAGCTGCACGTAATAAATATGCATGCTGTCCTCTCTGAGCCAACCGAAATTCAAGACATTCAGGAAAGATGGCAAAACTCGTCGCTGATTTTAATATGTATAAAGTCTTTATGCTTTCAAACATCATCTGTTTTTTTGCAGAACTCTCAAATACTAATACGAAAAATTTATAAATTATTTACCATGTGCTCCTCAGAATATAGAAGCAATGAAATTTTATTAGGTTTATTATATTAAATTAAATACCTAGTTAAATTTTATTTCCTTGACATATTTATTACATGCTTATGTACTCGTTTGTATTGACTTATTTATATTGACATACCAAAATTGAATTATTATTATAGACCTTATCTTATGTAAACAATTTAAATATTAATTTTAGTTTTTACTTTCGAATAAACTGATTTTATTATATCTTCGAACTATTTTAATAAATTGATTTGATACTAAAACTAATAGAAAACTATTACAAGTAAATCTTCACTGCAACATGATTATATAATGATTCTTACATTATCTTAATATTGATTTTGACTCGTTGTTTTGTGGTGAATTATTTTGTATAGAATATTTTGTTTTTTTTTTTTGTTGTCCCTTAGGTAGATTTTTTGTTGAACATACAAAAGGCTCACGCAGTATATAGTAATAATAAATATATAAACAGCTATAAAACTCAGCTATAAGGTTAAACAACTGTTAAACTAGCAGTGGTACTTTTTAGTGAAATAAAACTATAATAATGTAAGTTTTTTTTAATATAAAACTTATTTAATAGTATTCAAGGATACTCATAACGAAATATAATATCCTGTCGTATAAAAACAGCAGTTTTTATTAAAAATTCTATTTAATACCTTATAATATGGATGGTGTACCTACTGTAAAAATGTTTTAAACAACAAAGACAAGAGGTGAGTGGAGCAATCTCAGGCGCCGAAATAAAAACCCTTTAACGACGCAAGCTTTTAGCTTACTGTGAAAGGTATATAAGGTTGTATTTGGGTTATAACAAAGATCAAGATAAATCTTTTTGAAATTATGTAAAAAAAAAAGAGTCAATGATTGCTATTGATCTGCATATTCAAACCAAAATTTAAAAAAAGTCATTCTTCGTTTTATCCTGACCGGGGATCGAACGCGGGTCATCTTCGTGACTCAAAGCCAAAAGTTTTGATTCCGCGTAACATCGGTCACAATGTAAACAAATGATAATTATCATAAATTAAAATATGAAACTCAGTTTTTATTCAATTTTGTGTCTTAAATATTGTTGCGAAACATTACCCATATCAAAAGTAAAATAGAATATTTCCTGGTATTTTAATCCGACTACTTCAAAATTATTATATTCTAAGAATTCTGTGATTCCTTTGGTAAATAAGAAGATAGGCATTATTATTGTATTAAATATTCTTACTTGCTGATTTCTCATCCTATAAATACGAGTATATGTTGAGAAACACGTGTTCAAAATAAATAATTTACTTATCAAATATTACTTTTTATTCAAAATAGTACATTTTTTGATTACACCAACTTTGATAAATTATAAATTTTCGCTTCTGGGGCTTTTTTCCAACATACCTAACGAATCACGTTTATCAATAGCTTGCACCACCTTAAGGGTAAACTAAAAAACAAATCTTAGTTAGTAATCTTTTAACAAGTTGTGAATCTTTGCTGCTCTTACATTTACTGCGATAATTACACTAAAAATCATGAATGTGGTTGAAAATTTCAATTTGATAATCTACATAAATGTACTAGTACTATACTATACTCCCACGCCGTATTTCAGGTGGGGTGAGTAGAGAGAACGGAGGGCCATATAGATCTATCCCTGCGCACTTCCTTCGCTTCCTCTTCATTCATCCAGTTTCTCATACGTGCACGCCGATTTCCGTCCATCCGTCCTTTAGAATTTGATCCACGTACTCGAGCCACGTAGTTTTTGGACTCCCACTCTTCCTATATCCCTTATTTCAAATAAATACATCCTCTCTCCATCTTTTCATCGTACATTCGCTCAACATGTCCAAACCATCGTAACTTAACATAAATGTACTCACTGCAAATCCTGCAGGAGACATCATATTTTATTTTATTTTCATTTCCGTTCCAGATGATTCAATCCATATTTTACACAAACGTTGAAATATTTATAAATTTTATTTACATGCGTACACACAATATTAAATCTGTTTTATGTATAATTATGTATTAGAGGATATTAGAAGAATGAGCGGACGTAAGAGAAGTGTTGTGGATACAATGCTTGTCAATAAGTTACGATGGTTTGGACATGTAGAACGAATGGATGAGGAAATTATGACACACAGAATAAATCTATCTGATTCTCAAAGATGGCCGTGTTTAAGTAAGAGAAATCGACAGCCATGTATGAAAAAAATTATGACTTCAGAAAAGCGAAAGAAATAATATGTAAGGATAGATCTATATAGAGTTCAGTTCTCTCTGCCTACTCCACATCGTGGTTAGATAGAAAAAATCACTTGATAATGATAATCTCGCCACTTCACATCATCCTAGTATTTTGAATTTTGTATTGTTTTGTTAACACTTTTATATCATAATATGCAAAATGAATAAATAAATAAAACAAATTAATAGCTTGTATTATTTTTTTATAAAATATCTGAAATTTATTCTTTACATCAAGTTTCTATTATTATTTTTTTAAAAGATGTACATAGACACCTATCTGGGGTTTTGATATAATCTCAAATACAAATTTATACACGATTTGTATATTTATTACATGCATTTAGCCAAAGGCTCCACCACTGTCTTGTACGGAATGCCGGAATGAGATTTACAAGCATGTAAATGCATGTTAGTGTTTTGCATGGTTTTAACTTTTTTTTAAATCTTATAAAGAAGACTTCAGTAAAGTATCTGCAATATTTTCTAACTGAAGTTTATTAATGCAGGTTTGATATTACTTTTAAAAAAGCAATGTTCACACGTGAGACTGTTTCAACACAAATAGTGAATATTTTTTTTTCTCTCTCGTCTCATTTTAAATCCAATGGACACTAGAAGCAAATAAATAGATTCATCAGCTGTTACAGATTCTGATAAATACCTACATAGGAATATTATTTTTGATTATATTTTATTTTCAATAATAATAAAAATATCCATCGGTTCAATTTCCTCTTTGCTTCAAACAGATTTGCAACAAGATTCTTCTCACTACCTACGTAGGTACTTTCATATTATTACACTCTCGAATCAAAAGTCATTCATTGTGAAGTTGAACGAAAGCTTTTGTTTGTTTATCGAAATATCGGCTTTACATTTTTCTCATTTTTTTTTAAATATATTTAACAAAATACATTAACATTGATTGTTTCTTATATACTATATACATTCTCTGGAAAACAAAAATACGTTTTTTACCCCTCCAGAAAGTGCGCCAACACTTGTGTAGGAGTGGCAAGCAGTGTCTATACATAATATCAAAAATATATAAACACACATAAAAATAATAAAACATATAAACACCAAACAGTATCCACTAAAACAAAAAATACTGGCAACAGGCGGATAAATTTTCCACCCAATGCTTCTATACAAGTATAAAGAGCTTTCAATATATCGACAATCGTGATATTTTTTAAAGTTGAACTGAAGAATAATTATTTAAGAATTGGTTTTTTATTCACTGTGTCGGTTTCAAGGTAGTAAGAAAATTAATAACAAATTAAATTATATTATTAAGGTCTTACCAAATTTCAAGTTATTCTCACTAATTACTTAACGATGCTAAATAATTTGTTCCAGAGTAGGTATCTATGATGATAGCTGTACGAATTTTGAAAGAGAGGTTTAAAGAATAAATTAATTTGCACATCTCTTTAGTTTTAATTTGATGCATAGATTGGTTTTTATTTAAATTGTACTCTCTATTCAAAAAATTTTGTTTCATATCACTTAAACTTTATGTATATTTCTGTCTATTTTTTTCCTGAGAAAATCTTCTTTTGTCTAATTGGGATATTATTAATTTCAATTATCGTACTATTTCCCAACTTTATCAATATGTACATATTATATTTCGAATCGTTTCTCGACTTGGTGATCTTGAAATCTCATATAAAGTTACAAATCAAACACTATTATTATTTACTTTCCTCTATAAGGCTGTCACTATAGAAGTAATAGAAGTACTACATACATGTCACAGTAACAGAGCTGATCTAGTACTTTTAATAGAAAATAATAAAAGTAATGTGACAATAGTAAGTACAACATAGCACAATATAGATGTATGAGTTACAATCCATTGGATTGGTCTGCAACGAGTTTGGATTTTCTTCTCCATTCTTACATATTCTCAATCAGTCTCTTCAGCTCTACGTACGAGTCACAGTTCATATCCCTCTTCAGCTGGTCTTTATACGCGTCTCTTGGTCGGCCTCTGCCATTTGTGCCTTCGATCCTACCTTCCGCGATAGCGATGAGCAGTCCTGGGTGCCTGATGTTGTGGCCAATCCAGCTAGCTCGTTGTTGACTGGTTCTCTTAAGGAGTTGCCTTTTTTCGCCTACCCTGGTTAACCCTTCTATCAGAAAGAAATTCTATCAATACAATAATTCTCTCACTACACAAATTATTGAGTAATATTTAAACTGCTGAAAGAATTTGAATATAGAGATACAATTTTATGTTCGGATTTTTTAAAATAGCGTAGAAAATTAGAAATAATGCAACTCCCCTCGAAGCACGAGTCACACTCTTTTCGAGGTCGAAAAAAATATATTAATATATAAGAAATTATTTGTGATGTAAATTGTTTTATTATATGTATAAATAAATAAATAAAAAAAAATGATAAAATTATAATTCTTAAATTAAACTTTAGTGTTACATTCTTTGTGTCATATTATTAGACTTATAATAATTATATAATATTTTTTTTAAATATATAATTTCTCTAGATTATCTAACTTACAGAGTGAACCTAATGATAAATGCATAGTCGATCAAAAACAGTTTAACCATTACTTAACAATAAAAACATATACAGCAGGCCAACCATAATAATGTACGTTATAAACATGCAGCTTACTCTCTGAACCAATAAAAATGAGTCATCCAGGATGAGTGGCATATTTCATTCCTGAATTATAGATTATGTGAATTGTCTTATTCATGAGGTTTTTCAACTCGAATGTGATCTTTAGTGAAATTTGCTCGACCCTGTTTTTTTTAAAATCTGTAATTTTAAGGAAAAACAGTACATAAGTTGCGATACTTACGAATTGTGAAAGGTTGGTTTGAGAGGACTTTATTTAAGATAAATTCACTAATTCTTGATTTCAACCATTAGATATATTGCTTCAAGACAATATGTGTTCCTACCTATTCTTTTGAAATCTTTGGGTAAGTAGGTATATCGTTATTTGTTGAATATAAACTAACATCAATAATGTGCAAGCAACCAGTTCTATGATTGCGTACAAGGCTGTTAATCTTATAGTAGAAACGATAATCAATATTTGTTGATCTAATTATCGTCTCGAGAGCCAGTAGATGGTAATTCAATGAACTTTGGAAACAAGTAACGAAAGCTTTGTTTGTTATCTATCATGTATGAATTTCAAACCTAAATAAAATAATAAATACTGCTATAAACCTACCCTAGATAGTGGTAGTTAGATAGATAGCTAACTGGAGTTAGTGTAAGGGTATGTGATGGTGTGAGGAGGGCAGCGGAAATAAATTCTTCAGCAAATAATCCGAGCGGATATTGAAAAATAAGATCGTTTGCGATGCTTTGCCGTAGCTTTTCCAGTACCATGCAGTACTACCTAAATACTATATATATATATATTGGAACTATATATATTTTGTACTTGATATGTACATTTTATGTAATATATCGTATATTCGTCAGCTGGAACTTCGTACATATATACAGACATCCGTACAGTTAGACAGTCATAGGATTTTTAAAAAGTTTTGTTACTAATATCAGGCGTCAGTTACATCAGATTAAATCAACACAAATTTCGTAATACTTTTGAATTCTTTCTGTATCTACCATTGAAGGTTCAACTTAGAATGTTGATGTTTTTTAATAACACAAATCACTAACTAATTAGCCACAATGTTAAAATACCTATTTAATTAAACGTTCGATACAATGAGTTAAGCTGATTATGATATCTCAGCTGTTTTATGTCAAACAAGTTTATAGATAGATATGTACGTGCCAAATAATTAATTAAACGTTTTAGATAGTAAAGTGAACTCGTCCAAAAATTATATGACAATAAGTACGACTTAAATAAATAGAAGACGGTTAATGCCTTCAATATGATAATTAATTCCACCGATTCTGAAAATCTTAGTTTATCTAACATGCAGTAAGTTTATTGACTTTACGAGGTGGCAGGTACCATACTAATTTGCGTATATAAATGGGCAGAATTTTTTTTTATTTGTGCTTATCTGTTCCTTATCAAATTTTGATTTTTAAAATTTTGACAAAACCAATCAGACGGGAAAACCATTTCTTCACAGTGTAACATTTTGCAAAATCTAATCGGAAGAAGTAAAAAAATACGTCCCAATGCTTACGAATTGGCTCTAGGCTGTTATCACTTTCAGTTAAACTATAAAAAATTAAAATATTCTATACATTTTAAAATTTTTGTCGTTTACTAATTATAATGTCATCGAATAGCTTTTTGATTAGATATGATTAGATATATATATATACGAGAACATATCAAAATCTCTTTTTTGATTTTTTTTTTTGCTTCATGATATTAAGTATTTGACATTCCACAGCTGTTTTATTAAACTTAAAATATTTTAAAAATTAAGCTTTGACATTCATTTCTGAAAATCACGCAACCTGACTTCTCACTATTCCCTTTATTTATATTAGTATGTTTTTGACAATTTTACATATCTAATTGAAATTGACCAAAAAATTGTAATAAAATCATATAGATTTTTTTTTATAGAATAATAATAATCGTTTATTAAAATAATAATATAAATTACAAATTGAATACATAAGTAGATAAAATAAAATGCATAATGCATAAGACAATCCATATAAAATAAAACAACATATTAAAATACAATAAAATACAACATTCGTTCCCAATAATACAATAAAACACAATACAACACTATACAGCATAATACCAATAATAAATAACAATACAAATAGCTATCATCAATTCATTTGATCAAAGTACCTGTCCCAGAATTGAGCGTGGCTCGTGCTCTGGAACAGGCCTTGATCCACCTTAGTACCTATATTATCGCTCTCTCTTGATTCTTCAGCATCATTAATTTGGTCTTTTCAAAAACAAACAACATAATCACTCCAATTAAATCAAAACAACAAGCTGTCATTCACCAGCTTATTATAATTCATTATTTCATTTATAGTTTTAATTGTTATTGAACTGTTTCTTATTATGTTCGGACAAATTTTGCTATTTTTATACGTTATTAATGTATCCCAAAGTGTAAACATGTCAAAGACCCAGGCTATGGATTGAAAAGTAATAATAATAAAAAAAGAAATAAATAAAGTAAAGTTTCTTTCCGCTCACCCTGTGGCTATTTATTACTGTAGAGGTAGGCCATGCCCCTCGAAATGTTTTTATTAAGCTACTACTACTACTACTACACCATCACGGCACATCCCACAAGTGGGGCAGCCAGCAGACCAGCCGCATGTAAGAAACATGGAAGCCGTCCTCTTCGTGCCAATATAAAATCAAGACATTCAGGATGGGTGGCAAATCTCATCGCTGAATTTAAGGTGTACAATGTCTTAATTTTTTATTAAGCAATATTTTAAAATAATTTCCCGTATTTTTCTACTACCTTTTTCTGGACGGGTGAAATGAATTGGACTTTTACTATTCTTATTATTATTATTATCGGGAGGAATCTGTCTAGTATTACGTGGCACCAGTGCCTGTCCGCCGATTGGTTCTTGAAAATTATACCACAGCATTTTATGAAAAGCAAATTGATTGGCACATATATTATTTTACATAATTAATAACTTTATATATTATTTTTATATTATAAAGTAACAATCATACTATATTTTCAATTACTACCAATGTCAAAATTTGATATTACTTCTACCTACTACTATACCATGACAGCATATCCCACAAGTGAGATAGCCAGCAGATCAGCTACATGTTATAAACATGCAAGCCGTCTTCTCTGAGCCAAAAAAAGAATTAAGACATTCAGGATAAGTGGCAAACTTCATCGCTGATTTTGAGATGTAAAATGTCTTTATTTATCGAACACCTGCCTTTTACAGGACACTCAATTTTGACACAAATTTGTTATTACTACGTATTAATTAATAACCCTGCAGAGATCTGTTGTCTTCGTGATGGTCCTGGCTGGATCATGTTCTGAGAATGGCCAATGATAGTTGGCCAAAAAGAGCACTGATCTTTCGTCCTAGGCGTCCTTTTTTCACAATGCACCGTTCCTATACAAACGACATCAGAGCGCAGGGAATGTCATGGTAAAAGGTGACACAATTGGCGCAGAGTCGCTCTGAACGGAGGGGGCTGATTTCTGCCCTGTGCTCCCGAGAGGAGCGTTGAGGGCCATGATGATTAATTTACAATCATGGAGGGCATATGAATAAAAAAAAAATTAAGTCCCTTGGTTTAATGCTATCTATAATGTAAATTTAAAAAAATGTGTATTGTGAAAATCAAAAATAAATCTTTATTTTTGTTTGTTTCAGGATGCTCCCTCAAGACCAACACTCATCAAAACAGCTTGCAGTGTTTCTCAATCTTTGGAATATTCATCGCTCACACAGTTTGGAAAGTGCTGACATCTGAGAGATGAAATAAATAAAACTTTAAAGTATACAAGTAATAATATATTTAACTAATAATAAATAATACAGTACCTAGTTATGTATCGAATTGTTGATTTTTTTAATTTAAATCCTCAAAAAACAAATAGGTAAATAATTATTAATTAATTATATAAATAAATAAATACCTATATTATAAAATATTATTGTTAGATGTTAATTTTTTACCAATGGTATGAAATACGAAAGATTTTAACCCGTTTATTTGTAAGTGTTATAACAAAAATATTTCAAGTTACCTAAAATATTATTTAAAAATAAAATAATTAACAATATTTAATTTTAAGAATAGAATTGTTAAATTTAATTTAATTAAAAATAATTAATTCTTCTAATAAAACTTTCTGTATCTATATAATCCTGTCTTTTATGTAGAATGAGAATTTTAAAGTCATTATGGTTGAGATGGAAGAGTTGAGTAGTTTGAATTTTAAATAGATATACGTACATATTTATCACTTTTTTTCATTATTATTTATTTTGGGGAATAATATTACAATTTGTTTTCAAAATCGGTTTAAATGTATATACTTATGTTTGATATCATATTTGAAATAATTTATAACACTTGTTTATGTGGTTGTTATGTCATTATGGATGATATAAAAAAATATTTATTATGTTTTCTATATGAACCTGTTACTTATTTTACTGTCATCATGAAAACTCTGTTTGAATAATTTCTAAAGACACTGTGGATTAGTTGAAAATATATTTTAAAATATATGATGACTTTAATCTTTATTTGAAATCAATTGTTACTAAGTTTTGTTGGATGATTAATTTTATCAAAAACAGTTTTAGATTAAAAAAAATCCAGACTAGAGAATTAAATTATTTACACGTAAAATATAGTCAAACACGAATGGATTAAAATAATAAACTATAGCATTTAGATTCTATTAAACTTACTCATATGTAATAACTGTTATTTTGTCGAACTACATGTTAAACTCATGAGTTCTTTAGGTGAATCGAAATAAAAAAATAGATTTATCAAAATATCGACTAATTTCACTAGACTTTATTAAAGAATTTAATGTAAACTTCTTTCTTTGTTAATAGTGATTTTTTTCGAACTTAAAATAGAAATTTGTTGATGGAGAACAAAACGCTGTCTGTATTCTAAATAGAAAATAAAGCTATTTTCAGTTAGCGAGCTTTGAACCATGTTGTTTATTTTGAATCGAGAAACGTTTCGTGGAATGTGCTGATATAATCGATCTTTAAGCTCCAAAGCAAGTTGTTTATAGCGCTTATTGTTAACTTAAAAGCTGCTAAATGTAATTGAAGATTTTGCAGGGAAATATCACCCACGTTACTTTCTGATAAATATTTTGCTAAAAAACTTAATACACACAAATAATAAACATGTTTTTGTAATGCAAAGCTTTCCAATTAAATTTTGCAAATGTTTTATGAAACAAAAACTTTTTTCTTATTCTCATTTTTGTTTTTTTCGTTGTCTTTTATTTTGCACTAAAAACCTGATTGTGCTGCACTTAGCTAAACATTGTTTTTCTTGCTTTTTATAAGTACCTACCTATTAATGTTATAAACTCCGGAACTATTGAGAACAATTAAAAATACGGTCTACGGTCTACACTTCTTTATGTGATCCATGAAACATTCAGCAAGAACCTAGAAAAGATTTAAACCCATGAGTGCCATTAAATTGATGATAATTTTTTTTTATTATTATTTGAAGTATATTATCCATGATTACTTAATGTTTCATTTTTGGGTATATTTGTAAATAGTATAAGTAAAAACATAACCCATGTTTTCAATTGTAATAAAACTAGTTTCTCATTTTGTAAATCACTCAGTGTCATTTATTTTCTTTAATTAGACTATCCACTCCAGGGAATAAGTTGTAACTCACCTAAAGTTTATATTATACAGTAAATAATAAAATTACTCAATAAACAACATTATACAATTTTTCGATTTTCGGACAGGAAACACATAAAGTTCATTTTAATTTAGACTATGAAATTGTTGTAAATAAAAAATAATGTAAACTTTTATTTGATTGATATATGTATTAGGTACATATAGTAAAAGCTTGTGAGGCATATATCCATTTTCAGTAGTAATTAGATTTAACTAGATATTAGCTACCGCTTTAGTTATATGTAAGTAATTATTACTGAAGATGGACTTTTGTCCAAAAAGCTTCCAACTAAATGCATCAATCAAATGAAAGTAAATGGTGTTTTTGTATTTTATATTATTTTGTAATGTAAAAATATTTCATTCACAAAAAATAACAAATAAGAGATGATGCAATCGTATCTGTTTATAATGTGTCTAGGAATGTTCTCTATCTAAACACCTTCGACATAATATGAAATTGAACTAACTGGCAATAAAAAGTAAAACACTCAGGATGTTACTTTTGAATATCTAACGAAAACTTTCATATTTTAAATACTAATAAAAACTTAAAAAAGAACCTTACATCCTTACATCTCCAGATTCTCTGTTCTATGATTTAAAAATGGAAACGAATCCTTTTTGCCAAATTTTAAAAATATCGCGCTACGTTTTGTCAGTGGGTACGTACAGCTTCTGTTGTTGTTCTTTTATTATATTCAGCCACAAAACGGAAATTAAATTAAGAATTGGAATAATTCCAACACCTCTCCTACTGTACTAAATAATGAAACAAAACGGCGACAGCAACGCCACCTTCTGAATCAAAACAATATTCATAATCATCCTATTTCCTGTTTACACCATTCGTAACCTTGCTATAAGAGTATGTAATTAATATTTATTTTCATACATTACAAGAAAATATTATGTACATTTTTTAACTTAACTTGAGGAAATTTATGGATTTTTTCTTTCTCTACATTAAATAAATTCAATTCAACGATAAGATAAGCCGTTCATCCTTATTTTTTTTACAACAACAAGAGAAATTAAACTCCAATATTTTTCAGGAACATAAAAAAACTTGAAAAACCGTGATTCTTTAATTTAAAATGATTTACTTATTATATTTTTAAATTTCTCGTACACAAACCTTCTCTGTGCCATAAGGTTAACATTAATTAAGAATGGATGATATGTTTCATCGGTGTTAAAAATATTATATAACGTTTAATCAGATATTTTATGTCTGTTATTTTTTAATTAGATATTTTATGTCTGTATTTTTTTTAGTGTTCTGTTGAATAGTTCCAAAAATCATCACGTGTGACCCTTTCTTTAATTTAACACGAGTTTTATTCCACTTTTTTCTTCTTCATCCAAAATAAAATAATAAAAAAGCTTGTTTTATGTACCAACACAACAAACATGTTGTTTAGTAAAATATTTATTTCAACATACAATGCTTTTAATATAGGCCTATAGTATTTATTTAAGTATTGTTTATAATTTTAAAGTAAATTTATAACAATAATATTACTTACGATGTTTTACCTCTAAACCAGACAATTTATCTTTTAAATAACCGTAATTTATATAATTTAGGTAGAATTGAAATAATAAAGTAATTGTCGATGGTATAAAGCACAAAAGACACATGTCCACTTTTTAGGTAAAATGAGTTTATACATGTACAAGATCGTTTGCAACGCTATCTATGTCCTGACTAAATATCAGCAACAATCTTAATATCATTATTGAAATATTTAATAAAAACCAAATGTCACATGTCCACAAATGCACTTTGTTCTGTGCACAGATGTGACATGTTACATAAGATATGAAGATTCTAAAAAACAAATGTCCATCTAGGACGGACATGTATCATCTGTGCACGCATAAACGCATCTCAATAGTCGCCGTGAGCGGAGCTTCCATCACACTTCGAAACACATGTCCATGACCATCATCTAAAAATGATAATTCTTGACATTCTGGTTAAAAATATAATAAAAAATAAGTAATAAATGACATTACAAAAGAACAAAGGTTATGATTTTCAACACCTTCTGCATTCATTTGAAGCTATTGAATTAATTGAGAATCCCAACTCTCTGAATACGATTCAGCGATGAGTTCTGATGATATTATGTTGTCGGGGATTCATTTACATTAAATGGTGCTGCCTGTCATATTTTTATACTAAATCAGTTTTTTTTAATTGATATACTTAATCGAGTTTCCAAGTGCATGTTGAAGGTAGGATATTGAAAAACCTTACGTATAAAACAGCCCACATCTATAATTCGGCGATGAAACATGCCACCCACCCTGAAAGTCTCATTTCTTTGATGACAGAGAGGAAAATCTTCACTTTTGTTGCATGAAGTTTTTCCGCTGTCTATTTCACTGGTAGAAAATGGCGGGGTCATAAGAATGAAGGAATCAATAAACTCGAGAATGGAGACAGATTTTTACTGTACTGATTAAAAAACAGAGTAGCTTACAAAAATACGAACATTTTTGTTATCGCAGTTTAATATTTGCGTATTGATTGATGTGACTTTGCTTCTGCACCCGTCAAGTATGGACATAAACAGAGTTAAATTAATTAACGTTCCAATTATTTGTTCAAAAAGAAAATTTATATCACAAGTTCACACTTTTCACACTTATTTAATTCAACTTTATTTTTTTTAACTGCAAGGCCAGTAATGACATACTTCGATTTTATCATGGCTTCTAAGAGAAAATATGATATCGTTAATCCGGAAGAAGTTTGTTTATCCGATATTTATGTATGAACGTATAATATCTACATAAAATAATGTTATTATTTTTATCACAGGTAAAGAGAGGGAGTAAAGAGTCTACATAAAGATTATTTGGGATTGAAAATAAGTTGAAGAGGTGAAAAAAAAACCTTTTTGATGAATCAGTCAAACTTACAGTAGTAATAAAATTACCATAATGGCCGTAAAGTATCGAAAAAGTGGATGTTTATGGAAACATTGACGAGGGTCCGTGACATTTAGAAGGGAGTTATATCGATATCATGGAAATACTTCAAATATACACACTAACCTACTTATTACTATTCTATTGCGATAATAATAAAGTGAAATACTTGGATAAGGGTAGTACTGAAATATTGTATCAAAATAACACAAGTTTGGGCTTCAAAAAACATAATAATTGAACTATCAGAGTGAAAGAAAATAAGAAATCTACTCAATAATTTCAAGTGAAAACCAAATTTATTTGTATTATTTTTGTGTCATTTTTTCAAATTGATTTTGGTCCAACTTTTGAAATATTTTCTTCTCATTAAGGGTTTCTCACCACTTTCCAGTTTAAGTACCTATTTTGTTATTTTTTTTGTTATTTTTTTAATTTGTCAATACTATGCACATATTTGTAATTTTAGATAATTGAGTCGATCTTTTTAAAAATAAATAAATAAGACAAAACAAATTAATCTTCTCTCTTCATGTATACCTACATAAAAATAATAAATAAATAAGTAAGGTAATAAATTATGAAAAAAAAAATATTGTACTGTAATATGAAATATTCCATAATAATAAATGTATACATATTAAAATTAAAATAAATTAAATTAATAAATAATAAATAATATCCGTAGTATATTTTAGACAGGGTGCCACTAACTATTATTATAATTATTATAAATACCTAATTATAATTAAAAAAATATACTTAATAACATGTAATGAAATAAATTAATTATTGTTATTATTAATTTATTATTATTCTATTATCAATATATAACATTCCTGTGTTATTATCTTCATTTTTATTATGTTATAATTATAAAGTATGATGTTTATTGAATGTAATGATATAAGTATGTTAAAAATTACTATAAAGATAAAATATAAATAAATTTATATAGTAAGTCATGCGTTTTATTTTTTTATACACATTTATTAATTGATTTAACAAAATTATGTGATTACCTTGATATGGGGGGGTGAGATAGAAGGTGATAGAATGATTTTGGTAGATAATATATAAAATAGTTACCAAAAATGCCAGCGGCTGAGACTCTACTGGGCTACTTACAGCACTCCAGGAGTTAAAACAATAAAAAAATGGTCTTAATTAAATATATAGTGAGGCTATATAAATAAGAGACGACAAGTTATAGGTATACAGATAGGCGAATGTGTAAAAAGCAAAATGTAAATTTTAAACAAACATTTAATGAAAATAAAAATGCTTACCACTATTACAGACACATTTTTAAACAGCAACACAATACTACGACTTACTCACTACCCCGTATTGTCTGTGCACACGTAATTATCCCAATATAAAAAAAACACACTTGATTATTATTTCAATAAAACGAAAACGTAGCACTTTTAAAATAATTAAATTTCACTTTGCGATGATTGTAATGGATCCCACGATGAGGGCGCCTCTGGCATGAAAATGCCTAGAGGCAAACCAGTTGAAGAAGGCGCCCCTTGGCGCAGTGCTGGGAGGGCGAAGTCCCACGTCCGAGGCTCCTGGAGGCAATTACCAGCCTACACAGGTGCAGAGTTGGCTCGTCATGACTTCAGGAGGAGAATATCTCGACTCAACTGAAGCCCAATGACTAGAGACACTTGTCTCTCTGAAGGTCAGCTGATGAGTGATGGCAGGAGCGATCCTTATACCAAGGACGCCTGATTACGACTCGCTGATGATAACTGTTCACCACTGATGGCTGATGGAGACTAACTGATCTTTCAAGGACATTTCTCCGCTGTTCCTTGAGTGGTGTAGAGAGGGGTTGGTCATATACCCCTCCTACGCTGTGATGCATCTCTGTGCAGCGCCGTGATTGGCTAATTGAATACCAATACACGCTCACCGCAAGTTCCATTGTATTGCGAGTACACCTGCACCCTTGTCTGCATTCCAGGAATTATGTACATGATGAAATAAATATTTACAAATAAGTTTGATATTGTTAAGCGTCCAATGCGCTGATTTATAATTATTAATTAATTCACATATGAATATTTAAAGCGTCTCTTGCACTGATATTAAATATAAAACATTTCTTGTGTCCATTATCACCATTATTATTATAGCGTCTTTTCGCACAGCACAAATAACACACATCTTATTCTATTACATAGCACAATACAACCCTTTAGGTAGATAATTAAATACTCAAACTACGTATGTTACAATAAAATTAAAATTCATACCTAAAGAGTCGTTTACATAATTCAAAATATATCATCGATATCAAAACTCAATAGATCGAAGCGTAGGTATAAAAAATCCAACCAAGCAGATACTAAATAATTACAATACGCAGACATTCTAGAATCTTCATAAAATAATTTGATACATAATGAATGCGCCTTAAGTTGATACATAATGAATGCGCCTTAATCTTTTGTTGAGTTTTTTCTTTTTATTGCCCCTGTTGCTACGTAGATACAAATTTAAACAAACAATGATAATAATTGTGAATACCGGTAGGTACAAAGATTAGTAAACAATACATTATTAATGCAGGTACCTTTTTAAGTGCCAGGGATATTTTTAATGTCGGGATTTTCAGAGTTCTCAGGAACTGCATTGTCTTATATTGAAATCCCGTACAACTTTCTAAAAACCAATTATTTTTTAATGGTAACTTTTCGGCACAATACCTACTATACCGGGCATAACAAATCGCCACCCATTCCTTGACGAAAAGTTATCCATTCTTTATAATACATATCCTACAATAAATTTTCAAATTCAATACACTTGAGCTAAACTAGCCATAAAATTCAAAACAATTAGTAAGCAGGTAGGTGCACACACATTTCAATAAAATAATTAACATTTGAACGCGTTTCTTTTTTTTCATTTTTCTTTAAAACCAGCTCCATTTCAAATTACAAAATTACACATACATTGTCTAATATACTTTTGTTATGTGACTAAAATAAACATAGGTAGATGTGGCTCATCATCTGAAACGAATATTATACTCCTCATACTTCTGCACTCAACAAGCATGCTTTGTGACAGCAGACTGGGGGACTGGTTCTCTCAATCGCACATACGTCTCTCTTCACAAACATTGAACCTCACTGTCCCTCACAAAACTCACTTACATGGACCTCACTGTCCTCACGACGAAAAACATTGGGGAACTAAGCAGGACGGAACACTCATCGCCTCTGTGCTTATCCCATACTAAACAAAACATATCCTTCATACACGCAGAATTACTATCTTTCTCATACACGCAGACTTTCTCTTCAAAACACGCAGAATAAATACCTCTCCTTACAAATAACTCCCCGTGCCAACTGAGAATCCCTCACATATCTCTATCATACAAAGCAACTCTCTCCTCTGTCACAACTCTCATATTCAGAATAAACAATATTATATTTTCATAATTCACACATCCAACATCTACATAAATAATCTTCACACGTTACACTCGCTGGTTACTTCAAACAAATTCTATTTTCCATATTCCAAATTTAAATTAACATTTCACAACGATTAAAAGAAATAAATGCACACGTAGGCATTTAACAAAAGTTGCACCTACCTACCTACGTAATTAAAACATTTTAAACATGAAAACTACCTATCTATTCATCCTAATTTTAATCTGGGCGCCAGAGATATTTTTACGGAAAATATTCAAACCATTTAGAAATATTTAAACAGAAAACATTTTTCCTATAACAAGCCTAAGTCAATCCTAATCCAATATGACACACATATGTGACTATCTGGCTTGATTGAATTTCTTCCTCGACTTCAAGCATCGACAATCCATATCGATGAACAAATTACAAAAATAATCATCGATAGCAAAACATTCATAGTTGATTCGATTGATGGATGCATATTTTATCTTTTCGAACAATATCCACGCTGTTCTACGGCGACGCGATATTTTCCTATTCACGAATCTAAACAAAAGCATAGCTGTACATACTAGCAAACGTATGCAGCTCTCAACGATGCAACCGGCGATAATCAGCATTGCCAAAACTGATTTTAAAACCCACGCGAAAGACTTTACCCATTCGTGAATAGAGGGGGGTGTATGTGCCTCCCGTTCGGTGTCTTCTTCGAAGTCCTCCTCAACCTGTTCCTCCGAGAGGGAAACCTCATCCTCTGCGGGTACCTCAACCTTCCTAGCGTCCTGGCTAGGTACATCACACCGAATTTCATCGCGAACAGATGCTATGTCTGGAAGATTATCTAACAACTCATGATCACCCTCCGTGATCAGATCACATTCGGATTGTCCCTCCGTAGTGTATTCTGGAAAGTCCAGGCGCCATACCAACTCTTGCAAATGTTCCAGATTAACTAACTCCCGACCATTAATCCTCGTCCTATACCAGGATGTCATTTGCTTCCATACGCTCATTGCTGGTCCTTCATCTTTAAATAATACATGGCCATACCCTTTTAACCGATTGTTTATCCTGACCTTCCAGTCAACAAAATCACTCCCCAGTTCATCCCGACCTTGACACACTGTCAACAGGTCATTATAGATCGCATTTATCTGTCCTTCCACACCAAACCTTCGCAAAATTAATTCTTTGAAAACACCCCATCGACAATACCGAAACCCCAGAGACTTCCAGTACCGCTTTGCGTCGCCGCGCAAGCAATACACAGCCTCCCTTGGCAATTCATCTTCCCACTCAAGCTTCCAGCGTTCCTCGCATTCTTTGAGGAACCGTTCGGGGCCTTCATCAGTCCAGCCTCCGAACGAAAGCGAAAATTCGCGCACATAGCATCTGATATACGACACCTTATCCATCGATCGAATCATACCGTAATACACAATAAACACATGTCAGATAAACAAGGCCAAAAGTCAAAACAATACACATTCGCCATTACAGATAACTTGTCAGTTCATTATTAAAAAAAAAAAAAAATATACACCCTCCTCCGATATCACAAAAAAAATTAATTACAAAATCTCAGGGATAGATTCGTTGTAGCGATTATACACAGATGTGTATTTTTTCGCTACGAGCCCCACGTTGGGCGCCAATATGATATGGGGGGGTGAGATAGAAGGTGATAGAATGATTTTGGTAGATAATATATAAAATAGTTACCAAAAATGCCAGCGGCTGAGACTCTACTGGGCTACTTACAGCACTCCAGGAGTTAAAACAATAAAAAAATGGTCTTAATTAAATATATAGTGAGGCTATATAAATAAGAGACGACAAGTTATAGGTATACAGATAGGCGAATGTGTAAAAAGCAAAATGTAAATTTTAAACAAACATTTAATGAAAATAAAAATGCTTACCACTATTACAGACACATTTTTAAACAGCAACACAATACTACGACTTACTCACTACCCCGTATTGTCTGTGCACACGTAATTATCCCAATATAAAAAAAACACACTTGATTATTATTTCAATAAAACGAAAACGTAGCACTTTTAAAATAATTAAATTTCACTTTGCGATGATTGTAATGGATCCCACGATGAGGGCGCCTCTGGCATGAAAATGCCTAGAGGCAAACCAGTTGAAGAAGGCGCCCCTTGGCGCAGTGCTGGGAGGGCGAAGTCCCACGTCCGAGGCTCCTGGAGGCAATTACCAGCCTACACAGGTGCAGAGTTGGCTCGTCATGACTTCAGGAGGAGAATATCTCGACTCAACTGAAGCCCAATGACTAGAGACACTTGTCTCTCTGAAGGTCAGCTGATGAGTGATGGCAGGAGCGATCCTTATACCAAGGACGCCTGATTACGACTCGCTGATGATAACTGTTCACCACTGATGGCTGATGGAGACTAACTGATCTTTCAAGGACATTTCTCCGCTGTTCCTTGAGTGGTGTAGAGAGGGGTTGGTCATATACCCCTCCTACGCTGTGATGCATCTCTGTGCAGCGCCGTGATTGGCTAATTGAATACCAATACACGCTCACCGCAAGTTCCATTGTATTGCGAGTACACCTGCACCCTTGTCTGCATTCCAGGAATTATGTACATGATGAAATAAATATTTACAAATAAGTTTGATATTGTTAAGCGTCCAATGCGCTGATTTATAATTATTAATTAATTCACATATGAATATTTAAAGCGTCTCTTGCACTGATATTAAATATAAAACATTTCTTGTGTCCATTATCACCATTATTATTATAGCGTCTTTTCGCACAGCACAAATAACACACATCTTATTCTATTACATAGCACAATACAACCCTTTAGGTAGATAATTAAATACTCAAACTACGTATGTTACAATAAAATTAAAATTCATACCTAAAGAGTCGTTTACATAATTCAAAATATATCATCGATATCAAAACTCAATAGATCGAAGCGTAGGTATAAAAAATCCAACCAAGCAGATACTAAATAATTACAATACGCAGACATTCTAGAATCTTCATAAAATAATTTGATACATAATGAATGCGCCTTAAGTTGATACATAATGAATGCGCCTTAATCTTTTGTTGAGTTTTTTCTTTTTATTGCCCCTGTTGCTACGTAGATACAAATTTAAACAAACAATGATAATAATTGTGAATACCGGTAGGTACAAAGATTAGTAAACAATACATTATTAATGCAGGTACCTTTTTAAGTGCCAGGGATATTTTTAATGTCGGGATTTTCAGAGTTCTCAGGAACTGCATTGTCTTATATTGAAATCCCGTACAACTTTCTAAAAACCAATTATTTTTTAATGGTAACTTTTCGGCACAATACCTACTATACCGGGCATAACAACCTTATTTTTTATTATTTTAGTACCTATATTATTTTTGTACATTAATAGTATTTTTAAATTACTAATTTGGCTAAATTTACTTAGTTTTGGATAGGTAGCTTTATGTATTATAAAAATAAAAACTGTTATATTCACGTATTTATTTTAGGTGAGTACATCAAAAGACAATGCTCTTATATTTTTATCCTTATTAATATGTTTTGGAAGAACGATTGCTGAGAAAAACAGTTAGTAAAATTTTCAAAATGAAGTAAAGAGTAGGTACTGACACTCAAAAAAGGAAAAAAGTGTTTTGTATATATTGCATGTTAATAAGATGATATAGTTTTAATATGTGGAGCAAATAAATGATGAAAATATTGAATTAATCTTAAAAAGGGGTGAAAAACAGTGCAAACGTCCGAAAACTACATACATGGTTTGAATATGTGGATCGAATTTCGAAAAATTGCTGGGTGTTGAGTAAGAGAAATCGGTGTGTGTGTGATATTGTTTGAATGTGGAGAAAACAAAAGAAGTATGTATGTAAGGATAGATTAATAGGTATATGATCCGTTCTCTCTGCCTTCTCCACCTGGAATATACATTGAGGGAAAATTATAAAATCATGTAATTCATACAATACAGAAGAATAAAATGATGAAAACAGCAGTGGCAAAGATAATATTCTTATACTTAGATGTATGTGCTTTGGCGAAGCTCTGTTTGGTGGACTTTATTTGTTTGTTTCGTCACTACTTATTGACATAAATTTAACATCTCCTATTCAGCGGTGATGTATGTCACTCATCCTGAATGACGATTTTATTTATAGGGACGGGAAGGAGAGTTTTGACACATGAGGAGAAGAGCTACAACACTTCTGAGATATGCCATGATGGTATAAAAAAAGAAGACAGTTCCGCTACTAAGAATAGTAAATTTAAAGAGCTTTATAGATCTTATGTGGTACGAGTTAACAAAAGCTTCATATACAATTATTATTATTGTAGCTTTTGCATTTTATTTCAATCAGAAATTTTATTGAAACTGTTAACCTACGCTTGCTTCACAACATTCAATATAAATTACTAATAGTGTAACTTTATATGACGAGTGAACATTATAGTTTGATGTTCATTATTATAGATATTTTCCAAATTGTTCACAGCTGATGTTAAAATGCGTCAAATACATACAATGCCCGCTAGGCTGACATGTGTGAAACTGTACAAAATCATTTTGCATTTCACAAAAATGTAGATATTTAACAATACTACCTTTGAATATACTACATTATACTTTTTCTCGTTCAACTGTACCTACCCATTTTGAAGCTCGATGAACCAATACTCTAACTTATTATTTTTTGTTATAGTAACGTGCCAAAAAGTTAAGGTAGATTAAGGATCATAAAGAAGAACCAGGGGCCGTAGACAAACCGTACTTAGCGATCGACTTCTGGTGAACTTTTCGACAATCTACCTACATGTACCGTGTAATTGAACGTTGTTGTTGCGGTTATAGTCGAAAATTCGTTTGTAGTCGATCGCCAAGTATGGTTTGTCTAGGGGGTCAGTTTTCTGGAAGGGTTTATACATGATTAAGTTGCAGAAAGCACACATTAACCGCCATCCGTTTTTTGGGGCCTCCGCGGCAAAAATCGATTGAAAATCAATAAAAATACTACTAAATATCACTTTATCGCCAAATAATTTTCAGTATTCCTGGAATGATTTGTCAGTAAACTATTCATGAAAAAAAAGTTGGATTTAAGTTTTTAGAATCGATTTTATTTAACTTTTTCAAAAATCATACGGAGACCGTTCTCTAGGGCCGCTAAAATCACCAACACATTTCAGCTGTTTTGAGTAAAGTATTCATTTATATTTTATGAATTCCAGCTGTGATGACTTCTACAAAGTGTTTAAATTATGTCTATAAGAATTGTTTTTTTTTATTGTCTTTAGTCACATTATTATAGGTTATAATATTACACAGCAAAAAATAGTTTTTGTAGTCATTAGTAATATAATAAATCTTTGACAGAATTTATAAAATCTCAACCTTGTCATTATTAGACCTATTTTCAGGATAACTGACAAAAATGTGGGAAAAAAACATAATTTATTAAATGTGGACATACCTACCTAATATATTATATGTATTTACCTACATAATACATATTTACATGTGCACATTCATAAATTAAATTATTCAAATAATATAACTTATTTGTCTGCATTGATTTCAATAAATCATTAGGTATTTATTAAGATTTTATGCCCAATAAGATCTCATTTTGTTGAATTAGAATCTTTCTTCTCACGCTAATTTCACATGGAATAGACAAAGAGGACCAAATGGCATATATTTATTTTGAAACATAGTTTTTTTGATCTGTTTCCTTGCATGAAATGGCTACTAGAAGCAATACTTGCAATGAAAATGGATTTTCTCATATGAAATCGTGATACAACATTTGTACAGAATTCAGCGCCCTTTTCGCTAAGAAAAACGATTAGGTAAAAAATGCTAATGGTAATAAAATTAATATTACAAATAGGTACCTACTATATCGCCAGTTATGATGGAGATGTTTTATGTACTCAAGAAACATTTTATTTAGGTGGATCATACATAAATAGAGAGGTGTTGCAGGTGAACAAAGGAAACATATATATTTATAGGTTCTATCAAAATATATCTCACAAACGGGGTAATCAGCAGGTGAACTATGTGTAGTAAATATATAAAACGCCCTCTCCGTGTCAGTTAAAAATTACAAATAACTTATGAATTATGAAATATAAAATACTTGTATGATAGTACATATGTATTGTTTAACGTTTACTTGCTAAATTAACTGCATAAAATTTTTATACAGGTTGTCCTTCCCGTGCCGTAAAAACTTCATTATGGGTATCATACCTTATAGTCAAATCAAAAGTATAATGAAATAGGGTTACACGAAGTAGCTAGCACTTTTTATTTCAATAAAAAAATATAAAAAAAAAACTCACAGACTACCATTTGAGTTTTACTAATACTATGTAGAATGTATTTCTAAATACACAAATAATAATCTACGATAATAACAATAGACTATTCTCTTTTTTTTTTAAACACTGAAGTGTGCATTATTTTTGAATAATAGTTTGACAATGGTTTTTTGAATGCTATTGAATAATCATTTTTTGGGTAATCTCTAAATTGCGTAACCACAAAGAATTATTTTGAAAACCATAATGAATACTTAAGTCATCCTTTACTAGTGCATTTAACAATTGCACATTGTTGTTTCATTTCTTTGTTTCATATTGGTTCATTATTTTTATTGTTATCATTGTTTTCCGTCTGCATGGTATTTCATTCATTATGATGTTTTTAAGATTTTACAACCTTATTTTTATCACTGAGACTCTGCTATAAGTATATACATTTTTTATAAAAACCATCAAAAACAATGAATCAATCTATTCCATATTATTCTTTTATATCTATTGTCATTTACACATTTTGTACTGAGTATTATTTCAACTTGAGTCAAATGATATTATTGTGTTTTTTGTTTGTTTAACTCATTGTTTTTTTTATTTATCTTAAGATCTTTGTGATGTTCAAAACCAGTAACATAGCATTATTCCCAATTTTGAAAGTATCCTTTCTATTATTGAAATACAATCATTGTGTTATGATGTAATTAAATAGGTAAAATGACGATAAATAAATCACGCGGAATGTGAGCATTTGCATCGTGTTTGTATGGAGGCCGCGCAGGGTGTAGAGATCGTCTGACTGACTTTATCCTAGGGAACGGACAAGAGTTAATATCAATTCGTTTTAAACCTTAATAATGCAATCATTGCTTATTTATTTGAAGGTATCTATGATAAGTTTCATGTTAAAAAAATGTTTGGTTGAAATTGATAAAATATATTTTATATCCAAAACCAAACATACACAAAATACAAACACTTCTAAAAACATACACATATTATATTGTGTATAATGATACAATTATACGAAGGCACCTTTTATTCTAAAATCGATGTTCGGCGCTTGTTTTAATTATGTACGTGATAGCAATATTAATAGTCATCATCCTAAATTAAATACATTAATAATGCTTTTGCACATACATTAAGTATAAAATACTGATGAGTTCGTCAGAAGCCTGAAGGTTGAGTTTCAGCCTCATACCCAAGAAGTGCGCGGTTCGATCCCAGGTACCAGCAGACAGAACTTTCACGACAGAAGGTTTTAGCTTACTGTGAAAGGTGTATAAGGTTGTATTTGGGTTTAAATTATAAACCCAGGGGCATCAGGGGCAAAATGTTCGATTAAGAAAAACAATCGAGAATACTAAGATTTTATTCTGTAATATCCTTATTCCTGACATCTATAGCATGTTCCAATATTGTATTACTAAAGTATTAAGTAAATGACAACATAAAAACATTTCAATACAAAACACAGTTGTCGACTTACGTTGTTGTATTATTATTGCAATTTCTTACAATTAGTCTATGTTCATTGCTGTCAATATCCAAAAAGAATCAAAGTAAAATAATCTGATTACTGTCAGAAGAGATCTGCATGTTTGAAATCATTTGAATAAATAATATAATATGTCGGATTTTGTGGAAAGACAATTAGTAGAACTATGTACAATAATGAACAGTATAAGATATTTCATTATATAACATAATATAAGTGGCATTTACAATGTGATAATTTCGCGACATGATTAATAAAAACGAGTTTTCTTGCTTTTAAATTATCACTTTTAATTTTAATTTTGCGACCGGTTCGACACGCTAGCGTCATTGACAACAAGTTTTAAAAGAGCTCGTCAATGTTTTTATCCAGATAGTATGATGCAAACGACAATCAATCGCCATTGTTCATTAATTTGGTGACAACTCGGAGCATTCTCCGAAGAAATATTCGAATGAATGCCTTCGTAACCCATATAAGGACGGGAAACGAAGGCATTCATTAGAATATTTCTTCGGAGAAGGCTCCGAATCGTCACCGAATGATTGAAGATTGATGATTGATTGACATTCGCTTCCTACTATCTGGACGCACCCAATGACACTTATGTGTCGAAACCGGTCGCAAAATAAGAATTAATAGTAACAATTTAAAAACAAAGTAAGAAAAATCGTTTCTATTAATCATGTCAATAAATTTCATTTTAAGATTAATTTGAAAAATATCTGGTTTGCAAATGGAGTCTCTAAATATAAATTTACCATTTCATAGGTATGTAAAATATATCACATATTCGTTTAAAACCGTTATTGGTCGACTGGTAACAATTAGGTAGGTAGACAAAAAATGATTTTTCAGCGTTAACTGAAAAATAAAACTCAAAGTTTGAACAGATGTACCTATAAGTTCATAATATAGTAAAAAAGCTCGCTGTGTATTTTAATTTTGGACAATAATATATCAATGTTAAATTACTATTAACAGTAATTCAGGCTTTCAACCCGTGTGCTTTTTATCAACATAGTTGTTAACAACAAAAAAATGCTCGATTTATTAAAGTGAAAAATGTATCTATGATAAAATGCTAGTAGTTTAAAATAATATAACTCGATATCAATAATTTTATGATTTACTGGAAAACAAATGCAAGACTTATTTTTATTTTACTCATTTAAAGAGAGTTTTTTTTTTATTGTGTTTTATAAATAACGTTCTTAATCACTCGCAAATGAGTGGATGGTCTTGAGAATAGAATAGAATCAATTTGAGTTCGTCGGTAGCCTGGAGATAGAGTCTCAGCCTCGTAAACAAGGGGTCCGTGGTTCGATACCAGGTACCTGCAAACTCCCCTTTCACAACACAAGATTTTAGTAGCTTACTGTGAAAGGTGTACAAGGTTGTATTTGGGTTTATAACAAACAAAACCCAGATATATCTTTAAAAAAAAAAAATTAATGTTCAAGCGGTGCTTCTAAAACTTCCACCTGCCCAGCAATACTGTCATAACATCTAACGCAATTGGGAAAGTCAGCTATTAGCAATGGCCGTATACTTTGTCTCATTTCTGTAGATTTTGGGTAAGTTGGAAGTTTGGGTTATTTGGAAGGCAAGTTAATCGCGATTTTGCTAACGATTTGGCCTTTGTATATTCATTATATCAAATATCAATGTTATTTTTCATAAAATTGTTTATTATCAAGTATGTAAGTATGTAAAATTTAAGAATGAATAAATGAATAAATATTAAAATATACTCTACCATTACGGCAAACTCCACAAGTGGGGTAGCCAGTCGACTAACTGAATTTGATGAACATACAGATTGTTCTTTCAATGTCATTTGAAAAAAAAAAATTAGAATACGTCTTTTAAACGGCTGAAAAGCTTAAGCAAAACTAGTTCAAAGATAATAAGGTTAAGCTGTGTCTTGGCGGCAAAGTGTATAAGTTAACAAAGGATCTCAAATATGGGATTCATAGGTTGAAAATTCGAATACCGCCTACCTGAAACTTTAAACAGGTGTTTTTTTTTTAACTTTTTACATAAACTAAAATGTGATTTTATTAATTAATGATTGGCTGTGAGTCTTGGCACTTAACCAAGGCTCAAGAGCGGTAGATACTAAGTTTTGAAAACAAGTGTCTTTGGAGGATTTTGCCATTCTCCCGTTTGCAAAGGTTCCGATGGTACGGGTGTCCCTCTTTCACAATACACCGTTCCTATGACGACGACATTAGAGTGCAGGGAATGTCGCGGGAAGAGGTGACATGATTGGCACGGAGATGCTCTGAATGGAGGAGGCTGGTTTCTGCCCTGCGCTCCCGACAGGAGCGTTTTGAGGGTGATGATGATGACCATTATGTTTTGAAACTGTGTTTGGGCTGAGTAGGTTGTAATAATAATACAGAGATTACTATTAAATGCACTTTGTTCAATAATTGTTAAGGTTAAACAATTACACAGAGAGATCTACAATACTTTCGTGTATACAGTGCCAAGTATTTACTGATAATCATAGAGACCCGATAAAATCAAGGGTTACCTTATCTTTATTAAATGTTAGACGACCGGGATAATTGGAATACATCGTATTTTAGCGATAAACACGCCCTCTGTACATTAAGTTGTGTAACTGATATTTTTATGATACTGTTTTGATTTGTGATATTGTAACCAATGTACAGTGAAAAATAAAACAAATAAATATTACTACTTCTATTGGTGGTGTGACCATTATCAAAAAACTACACATTAAGTGTTCAAAAAGTTCAAAAAGTAGGTGATAAGCCTCATCGCTGAATGCAAAATGTCATGAGTAATATTCCAGTACCAGAATAGAACAAAAGCTGTAAATGTTAAGTTGTTATGTCGGTGCACTCATGATGGGGTGTAAAATTTTTTATTCGATTCCGATAGATTGTTATCAAACTTTGAAAATTATAGCTTTTATTGATATATCTTTCTAGGTAGGTATAGGTATTATAATACGAAAGTTCATAGAGAAAAGCTAGTTGACTCGGTGACGCATTAAACGTACAGGATTAAGGATATATTTATAAAATCAATTTACCGCTCGCAATTTTTCCGATATTATTAAAAAGAAACCCTATATTTTCTGTTAGCTTAATAATAACCAACGGATCAACTGTATAGTTTTTAAATACACTACGTAAGTAAAGTAAAGATAATATTTTTTGATAAATTTTCAATAAAATCTGTAAAAAAATATGACAAAACACTGGAAAAATAAATAACTTTAATTTACCATAAAAATAACTTTTTACTTAGTATCTATAATATTCTTCTTAAGGCCGTCCCCTCGCTTGCGAGTGATTTAGCTTTTGGTTTAGTTTTTACTCATTAAAATCAAAGTGAGTTATTGTAATTTATAAAAAGTACTTTATTATAGTACATGAAGGTACATTTTATATGTGAACATTAGTGAAATAATTTAAAAAGTCTTTAAAAAATAAAAATAATGTTGGAATTCCTGTAAGAGTCTAAAGAATTATTTTTTTATTTTATTTTGACAAATTTAGTACTGTGGAGCCTCCCGGCAAAGAATTGGTCTCCCGCTCTTTTCCGTTAATTTACAACTATGTTCAAAAGAATAAATACATTTAACATCTTAAATTGAGCGATGAGATTTGACCCCTATCCTGAAATCTTATGTTTTGTGGCACAGAGAGGACCGCATGCATGATTGTTACATGCAGCAGGTCTGCTGGCTTCCTCACTTGTGATATATGCCGTGATGGTACAGTAGTAATCGAAGTAACATTTTTTTTTAAATAGCAGTCCAGTATAGCTATATCACTTGTAGGAAATTTCACGATAATTTGATAAGAGAAAGTTTTTGTCTACCAAATTATTCAAACACTAGACAATTATTTTTAAGTAATTGAGTAATTTTCAACGGTATATTTCTATCTGAAAATTACAACTAGGCAATCGATATTGTATTGTCATAAAAGGTTGACTCTTAAAGCGGAGAATAATAAAAATAAGTCACTTATCCACTATTACGCGAGTGTTTTTACTGCTGGATAAAGAAAATACATTATTTTTTACCTACAGAACTATTCTAGTTAGTACCTACTCGTATCTATGTACTAAAACCTATTATTTAAAGCAACGAATCTATTAGAAATGTTTCTTGACGAATATTACACCTGGGCAACACCTTCATGATTACTGGGTTAATAGAAACAACCCTTACATTCTTAAATAGGTAAAACAATACGAGAGAGATGTCTATCGACTTTTTAGTTCATTATCAATAAATTAGAAGTCGAAAGACGTCTCGTGTCCTGTTTAATCTTGTTTAAAAAAATCATGATTAGATATTGTTTTTCATTATATTATCATTTTCGTGTTTCAAAAAAGATGTTCTAAAGGTGCACATTGAACAAGGAGAAAACTCTGCCAGATTAGGTATGTCCCTCAGCAATAAGAAAAACATGTTAAGATTATTAATTACTATTTTTTTCATTGTTTAACCGGATTTTGGTGCAGATGACATAACCAATCAGATATCTCGATTGAAGAACCATGTTAACACAATGTAAAATCATCTTGTTAATTGAGATCTGAATTATGAGATCCCAAAAAGATGGTTGCTTCGATGGTTTGCATAAAGCGTTTCTCGGTTGGTGGACCTAACATCGTGACAGTGAGAATGGTGGAATCAGTAAACGATTGAGACTACCATTACAAATGCATTAAATTTTATGATGACAACTAATGAAGGGTTCTTTTATGAAATAAATTAATAATATAGAATAAAAGAAACTCAAAAACTACCAATCACATCAAAAACAGGTAAAAAATGGAATTGGCTGCATTCTCCTTAATCATAAGCAATAAAATTCTGAAAACAAACTGTGCACCTTTACGATGCAATTATGTGAAGACAAATTTTATCCCTTTTCGCACACGTCCAAGTCTCATTATTGCACTGAGCAATTTTATGCAGTCACAAATAATATTATTGTTTTATGTAAGATAATCAATAATTCTTGAATCTGATTGAGACGGTCAACATAATAAAAATAATAGGGTAGTGTCTTTAAACCCGGCTTCTCTCAGAAAATAAAAAATTAAATTGATAAAAGTAAGTTGATTGTATAAGAACTCGTAATTTATTTACCTATATTGTCATAATCTAGACCTAGAGAAAAAATAATTATTGAAAGTTTACTTAAGTTGGCTTCTATAATATTTGTTGTCATCGATTGATGAGGATAACTTAGAAAAACTTCATTAATTGTGTCGGTGCACACGTAGTAGAATTCCATAATTATGTTATTGAAACAAGTGTTTCTTTCTACTATAGATTATTGATTCCGAGAGAGATGTCTTTCCACTTATCAGGTCATTATCAATCTGATAATGACCTGATAAGTCGAAACACGTCTTTCTCGGAATCAATAATCTATAGTAGAAAGAAACACTTGTTTCAATAACATAAGAAAAATTTCAATAAACATCACGTTCTATGGATTATTTTTTGATTTAAAATTTAACGTTTAATAAAATAGGTGATGTCTTAATATATGTAATATACTGTATATTTTTTAAAAGACATGAGGTCAAATAATGCAAACTTTCATAAAAGGCACTGATACCCTTATTACTTGTCGCGAAATCACTCAATATTAATTATTGGGGGATCAATGGGCAGGACCGAACGGTCGACTAGTCAAAACCGCCATCGTGGGAATCTTTTATAGGTACCTACTACTCGTCATCATCATTATCATCGCTGTCAACGCTCTCTCGGGAGCACAAGGCAGAAACCAGCCTCCTCCATTCAGAGCTTTTCAGTGCCAACTTTATACTACTACTCTCTTTTTAATAACCCTTTTGGAAGTGGTTATATATGATAATCCAATCGTAATGTCTGGGATATAAAATCGAGAGATCCTATGTAAGAGTCCTTCTGGTGCCACCATCATGAAATAAGCATATACACGTATATCATTCTTTGAAAGTGTTGAGGGCATTGTTAGATTTACATATTTAAAGTCATATTTATCTTAAAAGAATTAACAAAACAACAAACACATTTACAAAGGAACTAGAATATTTTTGTGGGATTTGCAATAAAAAAACTGCTGACGCATCACAAATTGTATTTGTGTGTGAGAAAGTGGACATTGAAGTTTGGACAGACAAAAGTAGTTGTCAGTGGTGATAGTTAGTAGTCAGCGAGAGCATCGAAGACAGCGTTCTTTCAAGTGCTACCAATAACTAATAAAAAGAGCCATATGGCCAGTGATGTAACTTTTATATAAGCATAAGCATTCACCTCTATGCAAAGAATTATTCATGAACCATGCCTGGACAGATACTTAGAGATGGAATTGCAATCAAATAACGAGGTTGGATCAAACAAAGCAGATCCCTACAGTTCGTAGTACAGAAGAGGATGGTGCAGAGCAACATATTTGTCGGGCGGTCATGACCATCTAGGAAATCTAGAAGAGAGAAGTTTGTTTATAAGCTATTTGTTTGAAAGAACACTTTTCTGCTATTGACTTCTAATTTTGAGCCTTAAGAAATTCATTGTACATAAGGAACAGAGCCGATGAGTCTATATTTGTATTGTTGAAGTTAGTGAAAGGTGGCTCTTACTTCCAGGTAGGAGTCGGTTTAGCTGTCTACTACGAAACTGTTATTTCTTTACATTGTTACTACTTGTTCATTTTAATAGTATTTTTTACTACCGTAAAGTATGTGTTGTCATTTCCCTTATATTTAGTACTTAACATAAAAAACGCGTATTTGAGCTTTACTTACAAAATTACTAGGTTATTAAAACTGTATCAATTTAAAAGTCCCGCCACTGCTTCCAACACCCTTTCAATAGTTTCATAAGGACTCTCTTTCAGCGTTTGATATCCTTCATCTCCCCTCTATCTTCTCAAATCAGACATCGGGAGGGTAGTGGATGGATACCTACCTCCATAATAAATAATAATAACTCACGCCATTTCATTTTCAGACAGTGCAGGGGTAACAAACCACGTAATTATATGTTTTTTTTTATAAATTGTTTGAAGAATAAAATATCGGTGATATACTCGTCTAATTTAATTAATGCGAATACGTTTTTATTCTAAAGTATTTTTACCTATTCATCTTTTGTTAGAAGATTTTTTTCGATTCAGCGTTGAGATAGAAATTATGCCACTCATTCTAAATTGTTTGTTTCTCACAAGTCCGGACACTGTGTACATATTTGCACCTGTTATACAAAAAGCTTTGTCTTCACGTGGGCTTCCCCCCCCCTCCTGTTTTCTTAACATTATAATAATAAATTGACAATTTATAATGCGCCGTATGGTGGAATACTTTAAGGGCACATCCCGAAATAAAGTGTTAATACCTGTGACTTAAGCCTAATACCTACGTATATATTATTTTCCTGATGAGATCGCCTTGCCAAAAGCTGTTATGATCCCAGTGTGAGGTGATATTTTTAAAATAATAATAATATTTATTAGAATATATTAAAACTTAACATATAAATAACAATAAATTGTACAATTTACATTAATTAATAGTTAAATACGATTTGTCAAACTGTTGAAGAGGCCTATATCCAACAGTGGAGAGAAAAAGATTAGCAATAAGTAAGTAAGTAAGTATTTCAAACAAGTGCGTTTCCAACCGACTCTTGAACAGAAAAAAATAAGAGACTGCGTCTTACGCACTTGTTCGGGAAGATCACTCCACATGGATAGTCCAGCCGAGCTGATGGTCAAGTTTTTAAGGCAAACAGACTCTTGAACAGAACAAGAGACTGCATCTTACACATTTGTTCCGGAAGATCATACTTCTTAGAAATCTTTAGACCAGAGGTACCCAAACTTTTTTTTCTCGTGTACCACTTTCAAAAATTTGCTGGTTTCGGTGGACCCCCTGTATTTCTAGCCCCCCCCCCCCAGGAATTTGAAATATTTCAAAAACTCCTCGGTTTTCTTACAGAATATTTTCTCACAGTACCTTTTTTACAATGTAACGGGTATTTGTATCGACTATTGTTTATGTCAATATCTGGTGCTTTTACCGAATATCCGATACTTTAACTAGGTATCCCTGGGGTTCCACCTGGACCACTGGGAATCACTGCTTCAGACTAAATGTCCGCCTTCGTTTCTCGTCTTACGAAAGAAAAATGCATTATTTAATACAAGAAATAAAAATATTTTAGTCCTTCATTAAAAGTTTTGTTATTACTTATCCATCATGGTATCCCACAAAAGTAGGTACTTAGTACTATACTGAGAGGAAAGATGTAATGGCGATGTTTCAATTACTGTGTTTTTCCTATTGTCAATTGAAAGGATGTGCTGGGATAGAAATAAAAGTAAAAGTATATACCTACACAAAGAAGACGTACCTACATACTTATATATTATTAGATATAATAGTAGGTAAGTATATTTTGTCTAGTAGAAGGGCGTAGTAGCTCAAAAGAAAGATAAGTAGTTAGGAAGGAAAAAGTTACATTGAAATAATACCTATAATATATTAATCTGTCATGAAAAGTATACTGTGTTCGGTAGGGAATCATTTTTATTGAACGGGCCGTTTCTTAGTCTCCATTTCGGTGTAATGTAATTTTTTATTGTTGGTGATTTTTAACGGTAATATTTAAACGTGCGACCGAAAAAACAAATATTCGACTTACAATGATCTTACTCTGATACTTCTTACTTGTACAACAACAAAAAACAAGTTGACGGCTTATATCCAGTGACGAAAAAATCATAAACAAGCTGCCATAAAATAACGAGCCACAATTATACAAGTAAAAAGTAGAGTTAGTCGGCAGCAAATGTAATTTTCTGATCGAAAATGCTATCCGGTTATCAACCACTTTTGTTTACACAGTTTTTTTTATTGAATGGGCATTTTATTCTGCGATTATTCTGCAAGACACTTCTGTTTTTTGTATATAGATCGCGATCGATTTCAGCAAACCGTTGCCATTAGCAGCGTCCACACAGCTCGATGAAAACGTCAATCTTCAATCATTCGGTGACAATTCGGAGCATTCTCCGAAAAAATATTCGAATGAATGTCTTCGTTACTCTCGTTGGGACGGATAATGAGCGAAACAATAATGCATCTCATTTTAAACAATTTTAGATTTATTTGTTCGCGACAATACTGTACAGAACAAAAACAGGTTGATTTCATTCTCTCAATTCATTTTTTTTTTAATTATCTCAAACAATTCAGTTCTCTTCAATTAGTTTGAGATTTTATTTTTTCAATAAAAATTGCTTTTTCATCCTGAGAATATTCATTCTTCTATAACGAATACTGAGAGAGACGTTTTTCGTCTTTTAAAGAAATTGTTAACCTGATTGTGATTGACAATGTCCTTGAAAGACGAAGGACTTCTCTTTCAATATAAATCAGTATGGTAGAAAAAAAACATGTATTTTATTTCAGACTTAAGGTTTTTTTTATAGTTGGTAAGTGGAGTAAACAGCAAATTATAATTCTTCTTTCATTTTATCATCAAGGCTTCTCCTTCATCTTGGATAACGAGTAAACCTCGGTTAGTATTAGAAGATATCGCTTCTGCGATAAACTTGCCTATATCATTTATTTTGATCACGTAATTTTATGATTTTGTAATTATGTTTGCTTCTTATATATGAAATAAAGTTTTTTTTATTACTATCAAAATGTTATTATAGCCTCTCGCTCACGTTGAATATTTTTAATTTATTCTACATTTACTAAAATATATTGAACACTCAATAGCGTAATAACAACTCCTAGAAAATTGTTTAAAGAAAATAAAATACCTAATTAAGACAACGTAGAAAAAACTATGAAACCGCTGAAATTGAATTTCTTCTAACAGTTAGACACAAAAAAACTACCTTTAATTAATGCAATTTATTATGGGTTCTTGAGTCTTCTAAACGAAGTATCGTAGTCCAGTGGGGTTGTTCCCGATGCGGACCGTATCTATTTTGATAGAATCCACCAATTTATTGTAATATTTATTTATTTAATTCAATCATATCTATTTTAGTACAATCGTATCTATTTTTTTTAAATTTTACGATTAATTGTATAAGTGCGCAAGTTGTGGAATTCCATAATTATTGGATAAATTAAAACAAGCTTTTCGTTTTTCTTTAAATTAGACAAACACCATTTTGATATTTGCGAAACCTAAATTAGAACGAAACATTAAATTTGTATTTATTTATTCAAGAATCTTATTTGTGTCTAAGAAACGTCAAACGAATAATTATTTATTAATATCTATTCTTAGAAATAATCTGCGATCTTCACGTCGCCGGGAATCTATTCCGTAGAGTCTCCGGTGAAGGATTGGTCTCCCACTATTTTCTGCTTGTTTTAGAGTGTCCTGTAAGAGTCAGGTATTCGCAAAACATCTAGCTAAAGATATTTGACATCTTCAGTTCAGCGATGAAGTTTACCGCCCATCCTGAATGTCTTTTCTTAGCACTGAGAGGACAACTTGCATGTTTGTTACGTGATGTGATCCCCCCCCAGGAACCCCGATAGTGGGAAAAAACCGTGATGGTATGAATCAATGCATGACAATCTAAGTAATAATCTAGTCCCTACTAACGAATCTAGACGGTATATTATTAAGTGTACCAACTAGGTTAATTTTTTTGACATTTGGTATATACCTACTCTTCGTGGATGGCCCCAGGGTCATCCCAAGAACGTTGAGACGTACGAAACCATGATCAAGATATGGGATGGCCTGAGGCAGAGAACTGATGCCAATAAAGATGGGCAGGTGTCTGTGAATGAATGGAGTTCTATGTGGGATGAAGTCCCGACCGTCCTCTGCAGTGGCAGCAGCGTTACATGAACTTCATGTTTGACCTAGAAGATGACTCCAATGATGGCTCCATTGACGTGGACAAGTTCACTATTTTTTGCTCTTGTTACGGCCTACAGACTTCTGAATGCAATACTGCTTTCCAGAAAATGTCCAATGATAAGGACATAGTATCCAGGAAAGAATTTCAGGAGCTCTGGAAGCAACTTCTAAAAGTTTAAAAAGAACAAAAAATACTTTTTAAAAGAAAACATCATTATTGACAATAATATACTTAACTAAAAAGCCACGGCGCTCTTGAGATGGTCACGGTTCATTCAACAGCGCCAAATACAAATTGTCTTTTTATTATTATTGAAGTTATTTTATAGGAAGTAAATTTTGAAGTTTTTTTTCAGATGATGTTTCTATAAATAATATTCTTAACCAAAACGGTTGGCATCGAAAGTAACCTCAAACGGTACGTAACATAATTTAGATGCGCATAATTTCGTTCGTTTTATTGAAATAATAAAAAAATAATAATAATATAAAATATATAAAATAGTGTCTACTCTATAATAATAATAGGTAATAAAAATATCGAGTATTTACGTCCATTTTGTGTCACTACTGCACCCGTTAAATTGGACGCCATTTTGAATACAATTTTGTGAACGTTCTCCCGCCTTATTGATTGTTAAGAATAGAAATACTATAATGGAGGGTCTTTTATCAGGTGCAACCCTTTGCAGGACAAAAGTACCTATATAACTTTCTCTCTTATATTTTCATTTAAATTGCTAATGCATTTTTAAATTGAGAATCAGAATTAAGTACAGGAAAACAATAATTTCAATACCATTCTGGTACCGTCGCTTACGTATGCAAGTGAGACATGGACGTGGCTGAAGAAGGATGAAAGTGGAATAAATGCAGTGGAGACGCGATCATTGAGAAGAATGCTTGGTAAAACGCTGCGTGATAGAGTGAAGAATGAGGATATTAGAAGAATGAGTGGATGCAAGAAGAGTGCTGTGTACAGAATACGCGTGAATAATCTAAGGTGGTTTGGACATGTTATACTGACAAAGAGGATATACTTGTCTGAAAGAAAGGGTGTGAGGAAACGCGGGCGTCCGAGAACCACGTGGCTTGATAACGTAGATCAAATTCTCAAGGACGGCCGCATGTTGAGTAAGAGGAACCGACGTGCGTGTATGAGAAACTGTATGACTGTGGAGGAAGCGAAGGAAGTGTGTAAAGATAGATCTGTTTGGCGTTCCGTTCTCTCTGCCTACCCCACTTGGGACACGGCGTGAGGGTATAGTATGGTATAGTATAAAACAATAATTTCAGGTAGTTTTTTGCTACGTAGGTATATTTTGTTTCAACTTATTTTTCGTATTTTAAAAAAAATCTTAAATTATCGTGATGTTCCGTGAAACGAGTTTCGTGAAATTAGACTCCCATACTTTCCTTAAAAATGATTTAATTATGTAGTTTCAAAATTCTTAAATTATCGTGATGTTCCGTGAAACGAGTTTCGTGAAGTTAGACTCCCATACTTTCCTTGAAAATGATTTAATTATGTAGTTTCAAAATGTAATTTAATAACAATATTGAAAAATTATTTTGTAAGTAATAATAAAATGATAAAACAAGAACAGAGTGATATTAATCTACTTTTTTCATGCTTTGAAACGTAAATGAATCTCCAATGTTGTACAAAAATAAAAGCAATAAAAACTTTGCCAATTGCATCTTGGACGTCCTGTTTTTCTTTGTTGGCATGGAGAGGAAACCTTGCATGTTTATTACGTGAAATTAATCTGCTGGCTACCCCGCTTATGGGATATGCCGAAATGGTATAATAGCAGTAGCAATAGCAACTTGCTAAGTGTTTAATAATCTCTTCTACCGTCATGACATAATATTCCACAAGTAGGGTAACCAGGAAACCAGCTGCATTAAATTCATTTGAAAGATGTCCTCTCCTTGCCAGAAAAAAATAAGACGTTCAGGGTGGGTGGCAACCCTCATCAATGAATTTAAGATTACAGAATATTCGAATATTCACGGAAAAGAGAGGGATAACCATCGGGTGTTTGTGAAAAATTAACCTTATTCGTATAAAATTATTTGCCTATGTATGTATGTACAAAAAAGTTAATCTATTTTAAAGATTTAATCAATATTCTTGAAATAGAGCAAAATAAATTGACAAAACAAAATGTTTCACTTTAATTAATAAAATAATTCAAATTTAATATTCAAGTCATATTTTCATTTAAAAACTGCTACATTTTTTATTTAAATTATTTTTTAGTAGGTATCCATTTCTGCACGAGTTGTTTTTGTACAGTGTTTTCATAGTAAGAACTTGTAGTATTCTGAGCAACTATTTATAATTGGCAATTACAGGGTATTTACTGTACTCAGCAATCACCATTTAAATACATATTTTAGTCCATTCATACGTAAACGTAAGTTTGTTTAAATGTTCTCAAAAAATACCGTAATTACACAAGAAATACGTAAAATAAGACGTACTATAGAAAATTTAATCCCTAAGGATTATTTTAGGCTTGAAAACATTATGATCATCTACTACTTCACCATCACGGTATTGAGCAGACCAGCTGGATATAATAAACACGCTAGCTGTTCTCTCCGCGCCAGCAAAAATAAAACCTTCAGGATGGTTAAAAAACCTCATTGATGATATTAGATGTAAAATGTCTATTTTACATCTAATATCTCCAACACATTTCTTTTACAGGACACGAAAAAACTTACGAAAAAGAGTGGGAGACAATTTTTTGTCAGATGTTCCACGCAAAATTACTTCACATCTGCAGAAATTTTTATTTCCATTTAACGTTGATTTCCTGAGCGAAGTCGAGTTAAATTATGCTAGTATGAAATATTATAAACGATAGCTCTAATGAAAGTGCATCGGCTCCCATATAGCAATATATCATACATACATACAAGTTGTTATACTACCTAGTATCTTATAAAGTATCGGGTAGTGAAGTATTCGTTACGTATTGCGACTACCAATCAGTACTGAGGTAGGTACGATCTTATAATGATATATGATTATTTAGGTAATAAAAAAAAACACCTACTTAGGTACTAAAGATCATCATTCGTGAAAACGGGTATCTGGTAACGGGTATAAAATACCCGATTTTTTATTCATCTATATTAATCACTTGGTTCACAACAGTGATAAAAATAACATAAAATAATCTCATTCAGTACATTAATAGTAAAAAAAACATAGATACATAGATACCATAGGTATAAAGTTTTGTTATATAGTTAAACAATTATCTACTTTAACGGCCCGGGCTCATCATAATACGTCGTTCCTATGATAACCATATCAGAACGCTTGGAATGTCTTAGGAAAGGCTGACTCAATTGGTGGAGAGACGCTCTGAATGGAATAGGCTGGTTGGCGAGATGCTGATGATAAAAGCAGATTTTGATTAACATACTAATTGTTCAAAAATACTTAGATATGGTAATAAAATTAAAATTATACACAGCATATTTACCAAAACATTTTTATTCTTTACTGTAGGTACATAATTATTCTTCTTGTTTTACAATAATCCCGTTGAACTCCCAGTAAAGATTTGGTCTTCCACTTTTTTCCGCAAGCTTTCAAGTTAGGCATGGAAAAGACGGTTTTCATGTTTATAGCATGCAGCTAGTCTGCTGGCCATCCCACATATTGTGACGATGAAATAGTAGGTACTAATAGAAAACAATATACTGGATAGACTTGATATTCCACCGGTAAAGTAAATTATCTTCACCACAATTATTATTATAATTTTCCAAATAATTCGTAGTAATAAATAATTAGAGATCAAGTATTTTTTTGCCAAACTTAACATTTCATTCGATTGCGAGTGCTTTGCCATGAAATTAAAAATAGGACACCTCAACAGACACTAAACAACTTACTTTTTTACTTCCGATGGCCGACCAGCCCTTGCAGGATCTTTGCCTCCGAAACAATAGATCTCCAAGCCTTTCTATCTTGAGCAATGGACTTCCAGTCGTCTTTAGCATTTAGCTCCTCTTGTTGAAGTTATCTAACAATCTTTGTATTGGTCTGGCCAACGGTCTTCTGCCCTCGGGTATACCCTGCGGAATACCTTTAGTCGCCCTCTCTTCTCCGGATTTTACGACTAGGCCAATCCATTCCATTCTTCGGGATCTGATCAGACTTGTGATGTAAATTTGGTATTGTGGAGCGAATTTCTTCATTGCTTTTAAGCCTCCAGGTTCCTTCTGCAATACCCGATCGTGGACTCAATTTAATTCTTAGAAACCGATTTCCAAAAGACAAAAATCTTTGATACACCAGGATTCCGAACCATAGATGTCCACTAGTTTAATGAGGCTATTGTATAGTTACTAAACAACAAAAAAAAACGAGTAGTACCTACCTAATTTGTATCGGTATTATTGTACCTTACCAATGAAAGAATCTGGAATCATCTCTAAGAATATACCCTCCACTATACCCTTATTGGTAGTTATATAATATGTACCTACTTTCGTCTTTGATTGTAATACGTAGCGAGTAACGGGTAGCAAAAATCTGAGAAAATATCTAGTAATGATGAAGTGGGTACGTTTTAGGTATTGGGAATCCGCGAGTAAGTACTAAAATTTATGACGCTTCTTGTTAAAGTAATGGAACATAATAATATTATCCCCTATACTCGTGATTGGTGAGTAAAAATAACAGTGACTTTTATAACATACATTGAAGGACCCACCGTCCACCCGGATACCGCAGAAGTCTGGGGACTTCCATTTATCCGAAATTCTACACTTAACAAATCTTGTCCACACCGGAGGCGCCATAGTGGGCAGCCTGAAGGGCTGGCCGGCCAAACCAACAGTTAAAAATAACAGTAACAATAACTTTTCGGGTATTGTTATAGAAATAAGTAGGTAATCTTCTTCCTGGCTTATTGCCACTGAAGGCTGTTGAAGTCGACTCTTCTCGTTCTGAGGTTATACATTCTTCTATTCCCAGTGTCATCTTCATCCAGATTTTCTTTGGTTTCCCCCTTGATAGATGTTGAGGAAGATTTATTTACTGACGTGATTTGGTTAACTATATGTTCCGGTGGTCTCCGCCTTATGTGCCCATACTATCTTAGTTGCCTATCTTCTAGCTTGGTATTTATGTCAGTACCGATGCAACCACGAATGCGTGAACTATTTATTTTATTTATTTAGTAATAATAATCTATTGGGATATATTTTATGATTAACACAGCAGAAAACGAGAAGTTTTACCTTTTTTTAGGATATGCTGCTAATTGGAAATGATAGTTCTATTTGATGATGATGATGATTATGGATGATTTTGTTTTGACGCCGTTTAACAGTCCCTAGACCGTCTAAAGGGCGCCTATTATTTTTATTTGACTATTATAAAATTTTGAAAATTTCGAGAATTTTATGTGAGTTCCAATTGAAGGTATTATTAATTGTCACAAATATTATTTACTGATTTACATTTTTAAATTTGAAATTTTTAACTAGTTTAAAAATAATAACACCCAATAATTTAACTTTATAAAACTATTGATACTAAAAAAATATATTTAAATTTTGTTAATTTGGACAATTTTAATATAATAATATTTAATTTTGAAAAATGAGACGTCAGAGGTTTCAGGCAGCTACTACCAGCGCCATCCACCGACCGACTACTCAATACCGATTATTTAAGAAGTATAAAGATTTTTTGGCTGCATGGAAGTATTAAGGCTTAGTTCAAATCCAGGTTTTTATAAAAAAAAATATAAAAAACTTTTTATGCTAAAAAAAACTCATAAAATATACTATTTGAAATACCTACTACAAATTGTGACATTGAAATTTTTTTCAGATTATTCTGAATATTGACGAATCAAATGATATTCAAAAGCTAGTACTGTACCTATTCTATGGCATGAAAAAGTATCCAAATCGCTTTATAACCCAGGTTATAAAATTATTGTTATTGTTATTTGTTCTTTTACATCCTTTCTACATCCATCACTACTTTCATCTTACAAATTCCTCACTATTCTTATTGTACGAACTACTTGTAGTAGCATTATATATAATATTATGTATGTCAGTAGATACAAAAGGAAATGTCTCTTCCTTCAGTTCCTGAAGGAAATAATATTAATAGTAACTCCAACATAAAAAAGGATATCGCAAAATAAATACATACGGTGCCGTAATGATGTCGTCAATAAATCATGGGATAAATAAAAATAAATAATTTATATTTGTGCATTCCTCCATGATACCTATATTTTGTTCCTTACTGCGCAGCTTTTCTCATTATTTCTAGGGAAACTTGGGATACAATAGAATATGGTATTCCTAACTATAACAATATTGTACTCCGTGCAGTAGGTACTCGGTAAAAAATAATAGATCCCCACCATTATCTGTAAATTATTCAGTGTCCTGTAAAAAGCAGGTGTAAACATCTACAAAACAGCGGTGAACGATGCCACTTATCCTGAATGTCTTAATTTATTGCGCATTGGCACGAAGAGGACAATCTGGATATCTAAAAATTGTAGTTAATCTGATGACTGATTGACCGATTACGGGATATGCCGTGATGGTAAAAAAATAGTAATAGCAAGTTGTAACACTTTCTCTCTGCAATATTTAAGTAGGTACTAGGTACTATTATACCATCACGGCATATCCCACAATCGGAGTAACCAACAAATCAACTGCTTGTAATAAACATGCAAGCTTTTCTCTCTGTAAAATTTAAACATCCAGGATGAGTGGCGAATCTCATCACTGAATTCAAGACGTAAAATATCTTTGTTTTTCCGAACACCTGCCTTTTACAGAACACTCAAAAACTCACGGAAAAGAGTGGGAGACCTTTTTTTTGCCAGGTGCTCCTCGAAACAGATTAAAGTAGGTCCTACTCTTGAATATCTGTTAAAAAAGGGGAAGTCCAATGCTTAGTGATTTGAAATTGGTAAAAACATTAAATATACCTAATTTTAGTGGGACGAATGAAAACTTATAATAATTGTTCCTATTTTTAGACAAAGGAGAATAAATTCTCTTTAGAAAAACGTCAATAAGATTCTGTGTATGTATTTGTATTGCGTAACCAACATTCGGTCCTTTGGTAGTATCTGCCTTAAATAGTTAATTAATTAAAAAGAAATCTCATACAAAATTACGCTTATAAATTACTAATGAGTAGGTAGTCCCTCCCAATCTACCTACCTATATTATATAAGGATCATGTGTATGTGTGTGTGGGGAGTGTATACTATACAGTAACAAACATGTATGTATTAGAAAACGTGAAATAGGTAGGTATAGCTTAGTACGTAATAATCTAGAATCCTACTTGTAAGAGATGCCGTGATAGTCTTGGAAGAAAGCTAGATTATAACATAAAATTACTTTATCGCCAAGATAGAGACGCTCCGTCTCCTTTGATTCTGTTTCTTTTGATGATAACTCTTGTGTTAAATTTCTGTCTCGCTTTTTTTTGACTTGGCATTTCCTTATTTTTTTGTTTTATTTATTTTTTCATTTTTCCTGCTGAGATCGCTTTTGCCAAAAACTGTTATGGTCACAGTGCAGGGTTATATTTTTACAATAATAATAATTATGTTTTTACAGTACAAATAAAACCAACACTCAAAATGTTGATCAGTTAGTTTAAATTAGTTAAAGTCATTCTCAATAACGTTTTGTTAATGGAATGATATTAGGCATGGTGCATTTTGAAAGTTGGTGAAAATACAGCATTATTGTTCAACATTCTCAAAGCGTTACAAAACTCGAACTATTGTTTTTCAATAATATGAAAATACATATGTGTTTAAAAATTTAATATTGGAGCACTCGATAAAGATTTGTTCTTCTACTCTTCTCCGTAAGTTTTCGACATTTTTTTCACATTTTCGTAAAAGACGTTCGTTGTTCGAAAAAATAAAGATATTATACGTATTAATTCAGCGATGAAGCTTGCCAGCCATCCCGTTTGTCTTTTTGTTGGCACGGAGAGGACAACTTGCAACGTATTATCTAATATTTTTTATGATTAACTTTACGTTAAAATAATACTAAACTTGAAAGAATAAGGATGTTTGGGAGTAGATGTTTTAATATATCTCAAATGAATTTATACATAGGTCTATGCAAAAAATAGTAATCTACATAAATCTCTGTATATGGGGAAGAGTTGACTAAAAGAGTACTGTTGCTCCAACCGCAAAATTTCACACTAAACCAAGCTTATGTTAACAACATCAGAATGTCGGGAAAGTCGTGGAAATAGGTGACTATATTGACGCGAAATGTTTCTCTGAAAGTGACTCATTTCTGCCCACAAATAGCTCTTGAAAAGATTTTTGAGAAGAATCAGATGACACAAGGCAAACTGCGCAAGTAAAAATTTTCAAGACTTTTTTTCTAATTGAATTGATTTGACTAATTTTCTAATCGTTTTAGTTTGATTCCCAATTATATTTTGTTCTTTGCCAATTGTTGTTCTCGTCTCGCTCCAAGTTCGAAGTCTAAGATTTCCGAGTAATTTATAATACGATCTATCAAAGAAACCTCTTTTGTGTTATTCTACGTATATTAAGAACAAAATAATTACGTTGTATTTGAACTTATGTAGTATTTCCGATATGTGAATTAATTAAGAATTCAGAGCATCAAATCAGCGAATCCATGTTATAACAAAATATCTTACTACGAACATATGTACTGACTCATAGTTATGTTACAACATAACACAGTTATGTACACAATATGTTATAGATTTACGTAGGTACTATGTTGTACTTAATACAATATCGTGGTCTCAATACTGTAACTAGACATCTCAAAATCGATAGTTTTGAGGTAATGGATAAAAATCATGACTCATCAGTGATAGTGTAGTGAACAGGCAACACTAATAATGGTATTGTTGTGGTCAGCTGGGATGACGTTGGTAAACGAATTGTGAGAAGAAAACTCCCCTTTCACGACACAAGCTTTTAGTTGCTTACTGTGAAAGGTGTATAAGGTTGTATTTGGGTTTATAACAAACAAAACCCAGATATATCTTTTTTTAAAAAAAATAAAAAATATCAGGATTCAAAACCATTCTAGTTCTCTCTGTCTGGCTAACCACACATACTTTTACGTCTTCTCTGTATAACTCGTATTGTAACATAATTGTAATAATTGTAAAACTGTTTTAAATATAGATTATCTTTTGTTAATAACCGCGACTTTCATTGTACACATTTGGTAAGTCACTTTCTCTTCATAACTTTCTGATCTGAAGTCAATCAATCTTTATACTTGCTATCCTTAAGGATCACACTCTCTTACATCCATCACATCACTCTACTACCCTAATCACTTCAATAGTAACATTGCTCATATTGTATCACTCACTTAATTTATTTTTATTATATATTTTTATAAGATTTCCCTTTTCCCTGACTGTGAGTGTGGAGATGTGCAAACGGTCAGACACATAGTACAAGACTGCCATATCGAAAAATTCAGTGGGGACCTCCAGGACATCCATGAAGCAGAACTGGAGGCGGTGACAAGACTGTAGAGGATACGACGCAGCCTACATGCCATACGAAAGTATGTAAGTAGGTGGGCATTTTCAAATTTTTTTGCTTCGTTACGTAGTGGAACCTAAAAAAATATGTGTAACAAATCATGCCTGATTTTGTATTTAAAATATATATACAACAGTAACGGACGTGAGAAATCAATTACTTTTAAGTTTTGTGTTTTCTTTTTTTCAGGAAATGCGTTTTCGTGAAGCAATATCTCAAGAAATTTCCATTACATCACACAATTCAACGGGGTTTTAAATAAAAACGTTTTAGTGAATAGTTGTCGAAAGTATTTAATATAGTTATAATCACAACATTCTATAAGAAAATATATAATTTTATTAGGAAAATAACGTAAAATGTCACATTTTCTGTCCAATTGGTCCATTACGTTACGTTTTGTACTATACAGTAATGAGTTTTCTTATATTCTTCACTAATTATAGCAAATTTGTTGGTGATTTGCACTTTCCAACAACAATTCAGTTCACATACTATATCTTATATATTACAATAATACAGTTGTATCAGTTGTTGGAATAAAATCTAAAAAAAATAGTCGGAGATATAATAGGACTGTAACGTAATAGGAAGTTTCTCGTTACGTAATGGAAAAGTAAAGCTAACGTCGCATGGTAATAATATTCATTAATTATATCAGTCGAAAATCCGAGATAAGTTTTTGTTTTTTTTTTTTATATATTTTATTTATTTATTTATGCATATTCACGGCTTTCGCCTTTTACATGTTAATAAAGAGAAAAAAAATAATAACAACAATTAAATCGAAAATAATATAAACAATAAGTAAAAAATGATAATAGCAATTATATTCATATGTCAGTTTATTAATTTTTTTAATAAATTATTTTTAATTTATTTTCAATCTTTGTTGAAGATAAAAACGTGATCATTTTTTAAAATATTATATTACTCGCGGGCCGCAGGAAATACGCGGCGGGCCACATGCGGCCGCGGGCCGCAGTTTGCCCATGCCTGGTTTATAGAATACCAATATGGACTAACTAAAATTGGAACGTTACTATTTTAGTTAGTGCACACTAAAATGAAATAGAATCGGGGGTAGCATTTGTCGTTTTTGTTACACTTGATTGGCCTGACGTACTGATTTATGATTTACTAGCAATCACTTGAACTGTTTTCATAATAATAAATAAATATTGGACATCATAACGCCATCATAATAATTATTAACATCTTTGAATATAGTCGGAAGATTAAAATATTCAATGTAAGCTAGGCTTTACAATTCCATTACGTGACAGTTTTTTTCCACCAATACATAACGTTCCGTAATGGACGTGACGTATAAGTATCGATCTCTGTTCATCCACATGTTTACACCTTGTTAGTGAATATAAGGATGCATTCGACTTGTAATTCAAAATGAACAATATTTAATATGTAATTAGAGTCCAAAAAAAACAAATAAAACTCTTAAGTTACCTTAGAAATCTGCGTTCGTAATGGAACACCAATTTTAGTGAGCAACAAGGGGGACCAGTTCCGTCACAAGAATCTGCACAACCGACGTTTTTACACAATATAGCGGCATTCATAGACTAATATAATGTTGCCATTAATTATAATCGACACTCGATTTGACCAAAATAAGTAAAACAGAGGTTTAGAATGGCCGTGACGTAATAGGAATTCCACTTTTTGTGATTTGAAGGACAGGAAAAAAATACATATTTAACATATTTCTGGTTTGCTTTATGATATTTTATGGGACTTTATTGAATTTAGAGACAATTAAGTTTTAAATGAAGTCATAAAACCTGTGAATATAATGGGCAGACAAATATAATTTTGTTGTTAAAGTTGAGAGGTACGCTGAAGACATGTTGAAATACGTCATTCCGTGTTATTGATTTACACATTAACTTGCAAAATTTAAATAGTTACCTGTTATTTTTATGCTTAACTAAGAAAAAAATCATCATTTTATCAATAATTGTGATTTCGGGCAAAACTGAAATAATTGGTCATTTAAGAAACAATTTTGAATTCTCGAGACGCGTACGTTATACTCATAGCAAAAAAATCTGAAAATGCCCAGGTACCTCAATACCATCAAATTTTGAGATGTGTAGTTCTAGTATTGAGCTGATAATAATATGTTATAAAGATATTGCTTGAGTTTCTAAATAAAATCTTATCATAATTCAGTAGGCATAGTCCCACACTTTTACCTTTCCTAGAATCTAGCTAAGCACTATGAATAAAAATTAATATTTTCTATCTCAAAGATAAATATGTATAGCAAATTGAGCCTTATATTTATGTGTTCTTTGGCTGATTGAGATTTAGAGAAGTGATTTTTTATCATATGATATATTTCTGTGAAATTAGTTATTGTTGCTGGTATAGAAAATTGGATCATTCAATAATAGATTATCCAGTAGAAATCAGTAGGTACAAAAATATGTCTATCGATGATCATAGTTATATTTATTATTATTATCTTTCACTGTATACCGTAAGTAGATATAATAGAAATGTTCAGATGGCAATATTGGTGGGGTATCATCCAGACTCAAAAAAACAAAAAAATTCAAAGACAGTCCTCAGGATTTGCCTTAAGTGCTCCCCTCAACAAAAAATTTCCCTTAATTACAACCCTTTATGTCCCTTGGAAGAGATACTCACTATAAGGCACTGCTCATAATTGTCATTGAAGGAGCGCCTCACCGAACATCCGGATAGCTTAGAAGTCTGGGGACATCTATTTGTCCGATTATAAATCTACTCTGGCAAATATTTTGTCCGGTGCCATGGTGGGCAGCTTGAAGGAATGGCCGGCCAAAACTCTCACGTGCAGAAACATTTGATTACACTTTAATCATGTCTCTCTAGCCAAGAGTAAAACATACAGTAAAACAACAATTATAGCATAATAATTGTCAACTGTCATTAGTTCAATAAATAAACACTTAGCGAAACTATACTTTACGATCTCGGTATATCCCACAAGTAGGATAGCCAGCTTACTAACTCCATGAGATTAAAATGCAGTTTGTCCTTTTCGTTCTAATATCAAAATAAGACACCCTGTATTAGTGGCATATCTTCGTCATCGCTGAATTCTAAATGTTAATTTTATCTTTTCGTGAGATTATTCTAATACGTGCCTTTTAATCGATACTCAAAAACCTAAAGAAAAGAGTGAGAAGTCAATTCTCTATCCAGACTGTCTATTTAGAGTCTCCACTATCTTTTTCAAGATACTAGATAAAATAATTGGGTACCAGGAGCACCAGGTAATGAATTGGTCTCCCACTTTTCATCGTAAGTTTTTGAATGTCCTGTAAAAGTAAGACATTTCACATCTTAAATTCAGCGATGATGTTTGCCACCCATCCTGAATGTCTTGATTTTATATTGGCATGGAGAGGACAGCTTGTATTTTATTTTATATGCAGCTGGTCTGCTGACAACCCCATTTCTGGGATATTCTGTGATGGTACAGTAGTAAGTAGTAGGTAAAAGCAAAATACACTATAATCTTCTTCTTCGCCCTCGCCTTTATCCCATTTACTTGGGGTCAGCTCTCCTAGTCCTCATCTTCCAAGTTTTCCGGTCCCCTGCATCCTCCGAGCACAACTTTGCTTCCTTCATGTCCCTGGCAATTGTGGACATCCAGATGGTCACTGGTCTGCCTGGTCTTCTAGGTCCTACTTCTACGTCCATTGTCTTTTTGATCAAGTAATATTAAGTTATATTAATCTTTTAATATTAAGTATATAATAAATTTACAGTGCGCCGTTTTGTGGACTAATATTTTTGAAAAAAACATTTTGAAAACATTAGACATTGACATTCAGACAGAAGCAAACTCTAGTCATGGTTCTTCCACCAGAGCTTTCTGTGCCTTTGAGATTAACACTTTATTAAACCACCGAATAAATCATCCATCATCATCATCCAAGTCTGGAGAAACCCCTTGATGTACCTTTTTGTAGGTGAAGGAGAAAGTAATAGCATTGTAAATATAGTATTGTGTTGGTATATTATATATACATATCTCCGAAGAAAGAACTATGGGGGTATTTGTAGGGAGAATAAAAATATGGAAGATTGTACATCACTTCTTAATGTTTGATTATTGATGTGAAGTACGTAGAAATAAAATGCCGAGAAAATAATAGATATATTCTCATTATTTCATATTTCACGCACCACCTGTTTCTTTTTATATATATTTTTATAAAATATACCTAGAATATTTTCAATTAAAAATTTAATTAATTTACAGTAAGATTCAAGGTACGCCTACACCTTCGAGAGCAATTTTCCTACATTTCTTATATTGTCATTTTCGTTAAAAAAACACAGGTTTCACATTTTTTCTGTATGTTTTCGAATGTCCTGTAAAAACATCTTTCTGCTTTGTCTTCTGATATCAAGCGAAGAATGTGATAGGTATGTCTGCCTTCTCTTGTAAATGCCTCGTTAGGTCCCCTCAATTTTGGCGCCCTTGACGGTCCTGCGCTGTCCAGAAAAACTCCACATCTCTCATTCTGGGCCAGTGTTGTGTATTGGGCAGCCACGATGTTTGTTTTTTTCCAGCTCCTCGGCGTCTTTCTATTTAAGCTGGGGCATTATCAAACCCAGAATGTGGTACTTTATATGACCCAGGAATGAGATTTCCAGATTCTCTGTCCATTCCCGCTCTTTTTAATTCTTCTTCATTTGTGGCCCTACCAGTACAAGGAATATGAAGCATTCTTCTATAAAGTCACATTTCAAATGCTTCTAAGCGATTCATCGTATCCATTTTTAGGGTTCAGGTATCAGAACCGTACAAAAATATAAAATTTTCATCGAACTTTACAAGTCTCTGTAGAAGTTTAAGGTTAATGCTGTTATTTTTCCCTACGCAACATAATATGATCGAGACCAAATATGTAGGTATATTTAATACTATTTATAATACCTATCATACCTACTGTGAACAGTTTATTGCCTTTGAATAATTTTGTCAATTTTATTGAAAACTCAAAAACCAACGTAGGTAATTACCGGATATACATAATAAATACGGAATAATTATTTGATCAAGAATTGTGGAAATGATTTTATTCAAATAAATAAAACCAATCTTTTATCATTATTTCAATTACCACGAATTTTTCAATGTAATTAAACAAAAAATAAAGCACGCAGCACTAGGCGTTTTTTTAACAGAATTTTGTATTAAGCACACAGTTTCAGCGAAAGATCCACGCGTACCCATGGGAAATCATCAGATATTTTCTTTCTAAATAATGAAATTAACATTCGCAATGGGCTTCAAAACAACAAAAACAACAACTACTACTACATCCAACTAATAAAGGATTTAGCTCGTAAATTCTCAAACAGAACTGGGTAAAAATAATATACTTGTAGCCGGTATCATCATATAATAAGTAATACAAACTGACTACCAGCATTATTTATCTACCGGTAATGATATATTATTATTACAATGTTTGTTTATCAGACGTTATAAAAAATAATGTTCGCTTATACATATGTACATAATGTGGTGTTCACACGAGACGACATGAAGGCCTGACAATTTCGCTACAAAAAAATTAAATCTGTCGGACGTCCATTGATCGTCAAATGTGTTCACACAGTCCACCGACATAGAATCAATCTTTCAGATACGCTTTGATATTGACTATTACGTTCTCACGTAATAAGCAAAATTAGGAAAATGAATACAGTTTCAAACTGAACTATAAGAAGCAAAATACATATTCTCCAATGTAGTACTGTTATAAATAGATCTATAGGTATATGCTCGTTAATTAGTCTAGGGGTCTTTAGAAGTAAAGGGTCTATGCTCGCTGTTTATGTCTAGGGGTTTTCTACAAGTGTATAGGGCCCTTTACTTAGCTCTGGGCGAGAGAGGCCTCTGTGTCATGCTTACCCTTAAGTCCACAAGCTGTCTGGTTACCAGGAACTCCTTACTCTGTCACTTCCTTCAGTATACCAGTTGTACATATAGAATAAACTCATCTCATTACGTATCAAAGTAAAACTATAGATATATCCATGTAAACAAACCAAATTATATATATATCATGTGAAACAAAGATTAGCAAAAGTACATCATATCTTTCCAAGAAAGTGGATATTTTATTTATATCAATCGAGCCATTAATTTAGCTCTTAATTGTCTTCATGGTGAGATAATAGGGTCATCCATCCTTTGGTTGGTCAAGGACTCGAACCTTGGTGACATAACTACTCCAAGTATAAACTAGGTTATTGGATGATTATATACAAGGAGGCGAAGAGATGTACTTTAGCATGATTAAAGTATTGAAGCTACTTGTAGGTATAAAATGGAATTCAACAGAAAGATAACGTATGGTAATTGATTCACATTTATTGTGTACATATATATTAAATAATACAACAGTTACTTTCAAGGTAAACTTGTAGGGAATAATATTCCGTACAATATGCAAAATTATGAAAGTACTGCCGACTTTGTATAGAGATATTAAAAACAAACAATGATAATCATCGGATAATCCAACCTCGGTATTATATATATCAAAATCAATACCTGGTTTACCATATGATCTAAAAATAATTAAATTGAACCATTCTTTCTTCATTCAGTCTCAAGATCTTAAATTAATACACCAAGGAAAGTAATATATAAATAGTGCTATGATAATATGAACTCAGTTATGGAAAAAATATCATATTATACAATATACAATAATATTATAGTCACTTACAGATGGACAGGCGAACCGATGTTGAATAACACAAAGCCGAGTATATTACTGATGAAGAATGGAGTGTACTTTGACGGCAGAGACCAGAATCGTGAAAGAAACATACTCTAATGTCTCTATGGCGGTCGCTGGTCGTACCAAGAACGCACTGGTGTGGGGGTGGTGTCAGAACCTGGTAGATTCTGTCCTCAGGACGGAAGAGATCATTACTTCTCAAGAGGTATGAGGACTCTTATACGTTCCTACACTATCCACGGTGTAAAAGGTAGGAGACGCCTCTATTTCAATAGTCCTTCCAAGAATACGCAGCTAGTCATTCAATCACTCTTATAACAAAGGTCAAGACCGGAAAAGTTAAGAGAGGATTTCCAAGTTCACATGGGAAAGAGAGTTACATCGGTAGATCGCCGATACGCAGCACTCAGGCTACCCGAGATGAAGTGGTATCCGTTGCAGAACTATGAACACCTTCCTATTTTAAATAAATTTGTAATACTGAGCAAGTAGTAAGAAAAGTTTATGTGATTTTTATGATCCACATCATTGAATATTTGTTCAGATACAATGAATAATAACACTTCACACGGTTAAGTGGGATGGCGGGAAACAACAGAACCACGCCCAAACGAACATATACTACAATACTCGAAACTTCCAAATGTTATCATTATATCACCACAAGAATCGTAATATATAACTCATAGGGAATATAAGCTTGTTCATAACATTATTCTGTCTATCGATTATTATTGATTATTAATCATTATTATTGTACATTGAAGATGGCGGTAAAATTGGTCGCGCACGTAACAACACAAACAGATTTCAATAGTACATTATTACACGACACACAATAAGAATCATTTCATGTAACGCCGGAGGATAACAAGATTGTTCATTACACTATTACGGTGATCGACACTAATTAACTATGAATAATATTATTATCTGGTCGTAATTACTTCGGTGGCTGTCCGTGGCCAAAGCAGAGTGGGGACTGGCCCACACTCTCTACGTCTGGACTAACCCATGGTAAAGGGGGAACTGTTGCTTCATAACGAACTTCGGAAGACGTTAGACAAAAATCCGTTGGGAAAACCACGTGATCTACTGCTAAGTCGAATTTATTATTGGTGATGGGTGCAACCTTCGTACGCACGAGGATACCCGAGAATTACCGACTAGTGGTAGAGAGAATACAATATTATTATTATTTATATTATCGAGTGACGAAAAAAGGACAACTACGAATTATAGGTACAGCAGCGAATATGAACATATTACGCGTGGAATATTTTAATGCGTAGCATTCTCCGTCTGCGCCCCCTTTTTGAAAATTTGAAGGGAAACGACAAATTTTCAAAGAGAACAAAAAATACAAAAAAAAAGAAAAAATGTTGATAACCACTGGACAAGTCAATAATTGAGAACCACTGGTTATATACAAGAGACATTACGTCCTCTTTGTTCCGCCCGTCTTGTCAAAGACACGCCCTCTTCATCCGTAAGTGACGCGACAGATCATTACATATAGAAAGGTACAACACTATGGATACTACATACATATCAAACAATAATTAAATTTTCTTATAAATAAGCAACAATCCTATAGCCCAACATTTACTTATTTTAAACACTCGCGGTTACAGGCCATGCTGAAGGAATTTTGGCGCACTGATATTTCCTTCAGTTAAATTTCACTTCACCCATGTAACACTATATTATTTATAAGACAGGGCTCCTAAGCAAACATACTTAACTAATAACAACAATTACAACATTCAACATTATTTATAACATTTATATAACAATCACCTTATATTAATAACATGTACAATATATATCAATAAAGTTTACAATATATGTGTATGAGGTTCCGCAGCTAATAGAATATATACATATTAATAATTATAATAGAATCGGAGAGTTTGCTTAAACTAGAAATATCCAGCGACACAAGGGAAGTTGGTCTATAACCACCACGCAACGCACAATGTACCGACACAAGAGTTCCGGCATTATTCGTTCGAGGCTTTACACAACATTAATATTACGAAGAATTTAATATACAAGTTAGAGTTGTCTCATTTTTTCGTGTTTACCCATACGAAGTGAAAGACACTCACAATTATGTATTACATACGTCATGTACTATAGACGAATCCTATAGCAAGACATTATAAGAACAAAATAAATATTTACACAAAAGAGGATTTACATATATATATAGACACGTGCATATGTGTATGTATACGAAAAACACAGGTTATGAATACAACAACTTTAAACATTTTACAATACAACTTTATAAGAAACTCAGGATCGTTACTACGTTACAATATACGGTTCGTTCTACATTGGTGATAAAATTCTTTCTTTCCATTTCTCAATATACGTACGTTTCATTGATGGATTCATTTACTACGATCGACGACAAGTTAACATTTTAAACATGACAAACATATAAAACAAAAGTTACATACTTAAGAAGTTGATTCATATTTTTTCGATTCCGGTTACATGTATCCGACAAGGGAAAAGTAACATAAAGGGATCTAAATAAATATAAACAATTTTGTATAGATGGAATTAGAGATACTACATTACGCTTCATTTTACCCATTAAGCTTAATAGCACTCGTATACAAGTGATTTCATGTACCATGTACCATACAAAGATATTGGCAATGCACAGAAAGAAATCATACATAATAAGGACATATACATATTAGAAAAACAATTTACACGCAGACATGACATAATGGTAAATTACGAAGACTGCAATCACATATACAGTAACCGATATTCATTATTGGCGTCAAATCCTTCTACGCATATTACATGGACACAGTTCTCACACAGAGACAGATTTCTCACATAGAGATAATCTCAGAGGATCGTCATCCTCATACAGGCTTAATACATGACAAATACATTGAACAACTTTCGATCTTTGCTACACAATATACAAGTTACAAGTTCAATAAATTCTTTACATACATCATTATTCAAATTCAACATTAACTTCTTCATTCAAGGCTCACCTTTCATAAACAGATTCATACATCATCTTTATTTACTAACATACAATTAATTAAAATTATCCCATTGAATATCTGCAGCCAACATTCCACTACAGGTTTTATTCTGTGTCTTTCATAAGCCATTCCCGTTCAATGTCAAAATGTTCTATCACATTTTCCAATGTATTCAAGCAACATAAACAAATTTTCCACAAAGTCACAAAATTATATTATTCAACAAGGGATATACTACATCCAAACATTTCCAATTACAATTCATAAGAGATTACTACGTGTCCTACGCGGAATTAAACGTCATATAAACTCAAACTTCAAAATAATAGGCATGAACGATTAGCAATCACATTGTCTACATTCATCAAAAAGAGCATCACGATTTATCTTTCACACATCCAGATAACATCGTCTCTATATTGATTACACAAAAAGTCACAAAAAAAAAGTATTTAACACATCTCTCCTACCACGGCTTCACATATTACATAAACATAACTCATTTTTATCAAAGAGCGTTCGCTAGTTTACCTTAACGGAACAATGCACTAAACGGACTCCATTCTCAAATAAACAAGGCATAGGTTACTTCAATATATCACGCTGATAATAAGCCGCAAAAGTCACATTATTACATTTCAAGAAAATTAATTACTTCACAAAAGATAACAAATTCCGTACACGAAGGGTTAATATTCAACAGCAAAAATTCTACATCGTTACATGGTTACTTCTTTAATTTCCAAAAAAATTTACAACACATCATTCTACTATTTACGTTAATGTCAAAATTTTCAACGATGGTCATCAAAGGGTTAACTGTTTCTTAACTAAATTCAAAAATTCAGTTACAGTTCACAACTTGACATTAAAAAAAAAATTCAATTACTATTTACAAAGGATTAACAAATTCGGTCATGTTTCACTAAGGGTTAAGTGTATTTATATTTCAAATTTCGTGAACGGTCGTGAAGGTTTAACATTATTTGTTTCGATTTATTTTTTAACTTTAATTTTCTTAAAACAAAAATATTTATTTAATATTATTTATCATTATTATTTCGTCACATCACTACGTACGCACATTTAAATATTCTTATCAAAATTCTATTACGCATATTTTACACAACAACGCTCATTTAATATTATTTCTCCAAGAGTTCAATAAAGATTTTTATTCCAAATGCAACATTTTACTGTTTCAAAAAATTTAATTCAATTTAATATTTAACATCGATTTTTACTCTCATCGTTTGAAAATGAATCTACTATTAAAATAACATTACAACAAAATTCTGTTTACCGGCAAAGTTCTTTGTACACTTTGGTTTACTATACCTATAACACTATGGGTATAATATACATTATATTATTTCGTTTCATTCAAATAATATTTCGTTCTACCAATACTCTGGACTTCCGTTTCGCGCGTGAATATTTTTATTACATTGTTGCGGTAGGTCTGTATGATGTCTCTTTCTCTCGCGACGTATGGGTATGTACCTACTATGCCGTGTTTTATTTCTTAATAACGGACTTCTCCCTACGCATGGAATAATTTACACTATTTCAAAAACTGACTGCACACAATTGTGTTCTGCATACGCGCTCTCGATGGAACATACTACATGTTGTATAGGTAGGTATGTATACTGCGGTATAATAATATTATCGGTCTCTACTGGTAACAGTTTTTTCTTAGCGCGCGATGTATTTCGAACAAAAGTACATTACCCTGATACAACGACATTCGTCTGGCGAAAATTTATCGACACATTACTTCATCTCGCGCACAGTATTTCTTGCTACAAGTTACTACTACCGTCGTTACAAACATATTCGCGATATACAGAAACACTTTTATTTTAAATACGAACATTTAAATTATCTATTTTACGATTCCTGTTTCATTTTTAAAATTGTTTTCATATACATACACACATTAAAATCATTACATTTTCAATTAGTATCAATACACATTATTACACATTATCGTTACAAGACATATCAATTGTACACAACATTTATCACAAATGGCATTATAAGCAACATGTAAACCTAAGCGTAGTCATGACACAGATTTTTTCAAGTTTGTAATTATTCAAATTACTGGATATCTGGAAACGAACTCACAATTTACTCGTCTCCTTTTTGATATTATCCCGGAGGACGTGCTCACATTTTGTCACGTTTGGAAGTCCACACAATACATTTAGAATTCCGGGTCGACAATTTTACGAATTGTACGATCCAGGACGAGCAGCCCATTTTGTCACGCTTCACGTAACAAGTCATTAAATAATATAGAAAGCAAAATAAAAAGAATGAATACAGTTTCCAACTGTACTGCAAGAAGCAAAATACATATTCTCCAATGTAGTACTGTTATAAATAGATCTATAGGTATATGCTCGTTAATTAGTCTAGGGGTCTTTAGAAGTAAAGGGTCTATGCTCGCTGTTTATGTCTAGGGGTTTTCTACAAGTGTATAGGGCCCTTTACTTAGCTCTGGGCGAGAGAGGCCTCTGTGTCATGCTTACCCTTAAGTCCACAAGCTGTCTGGTTACCAGGAACTCCTTACTCTGTCACTTCCTTCAGTATACCAGTTGTACATATAGAATAAACTCATCTCATTACGTATCAAAGTAAAACTATAGATATATCCATGTAAACAAACCAAATTATATATATATCATGTGAAACAAAGATTAGCAAAAGTACATCATATCTTTCCAAGAAAGTGGATATTTTATTTATATCAATCGAGCCATTAATTTAGCTCTTAATTGTCTTCATGGTGAGATAATAGGGTCATCCATCCTTTGGTTGGTCAAGGACTCGAACCTTGGTGACATAACTACTCCAAGTATAAACTAGGTTATTGGATGATTATATACAAGGAGGCGAAGAGATGTACTTTAGCATGATTAAAGTATTGAAGCTACTTGTAGGTATAAAATGGAATTCAACAGAAAGATAACGTATGGTAATTGATTCACATTTATTGTGTACATATATATTAAATAATACAACAGTTACTTTCAAGGTAAACTTGTAGGGAATAATATTCCGTACAATATGCAAAATTATGAAAGTACTGCCGACTTTGTATAGAGATATTAAAAACAAACAATGATAATCATCGGATAATCCAACCTCGGTATTATATATATCAAAATCAATACCTGGTTTACCATATGATCTAAAAATAATTAAATTGAACCATTCTTTCTTCATTCAGTCTCAAGATCTTAAATTAATACACCAAGGAAAGTAATATATAAATAGTGCTATGATAATATGAACTCAGTTATGGAAAAAATATCATATTATACAATATACAATAATATTATAGTCACTTACAGATGGACAGGCGAACCGATGTTGAATAACACAAAGCCGAGTATATTACTGATGAAGAATGGAGTGTACTTTGACGGCAGAGACCAGAATCGTGAAAGAAACATACTCTAATGTCTCTATGGCGGTCGCTGGTCGTACCAAGAACGCACTGGTGTGGGGGTGGTGTCAGAACCTGGTAGATTCTGTCCTCAGGACGGAAGAGATCATTACTTCTCAAGAGGTATGAGGACTCTTATACGTTCCTACACTATCCACGGTGTAAAAGGTAGGAGACGCCTCTATTTCAATAGTCCTTCCAAGAATACGCAGCTAGTCATTCAATCACTCTTATAACAAAGGTCAAGACCGGAAAAGTTAAGAGAGGATTTCCAAGTTCACATGGGAAAGAGAGTTACATCGGTAGATCGCCGATACGCAGCACTCAGGCTACCCGAGATGAAGTGGTATCCGTTGCAGAACTATGAACACCTTCCTATTTTAAATAAATTTGTAATACTGAGCAAGTAGTAAGAAAAGTTTATGTGATTTTTATGATCCACATCATTGAATATTTGTTCAGATACAATGAATAATAACACTTCACACGGTTAAGTGGGATGGCGGGAAACAACAGAACCACGCCCAAACGAACATATACTACAATACTCGAAACTTCCAAATGTTATCATTATATCACCACAAGAATCGTAATATATAACTCATAGGGAATATAAGCTTGTTCATAACATTATTCTGTCTATCGATTATTATTGATTATTAATCATTATTATTGTACATTGAAGATGGCGGTAAAATTGGTCGCGCACGTAACAACACAAACAGATTTCAATAGTACATTATTACACGACACACAATAAGAATCATTTCATGTAACGCCGGAGGATAACAAGATTGTTCATTACACTATTACGGTGATCGACACTAATTAACTATGAATAATATTATTATCTGGTCGTAATTACTTCGGTGGCTGTCCGTGGCCAAAGCAGAGTGGGGACTGGCCCACACTCTCTACGTCTGGACTAACCCATGGTAAAGGGGGAACTGTTGCTTCATAACGAACTTCGGAAGACGTTAGACAAAAATCCGTTGGGAAAACCACGTGATCTACTGCTAAGTCGAATTTATTATTGGTGATGGGTGCAACCTTCGTACGCACGAGGATACCCGAGAATTACCGACTAGTGGTAGAGAGAATACAATATTATTATTATTTATATTATCGAGTGACGAAAAAAGGACAACTACGAATTATAGGTACAGCAGCGAATATGAACATATTACGCGTGGAATATTTTAATGCGTAGCATGACGTTATTTTCAAAATGGCAGATGTCGAACATTGAAGGAGACCCACTGTCCACACTGATGCCGCAGAAGTCTGGGGACTTCTATTTACCCGAAATTTTACACTATATAAATCTTGTTCACACCCAAATTGCCATTGTGGGCAGCCTGAAGGGCTGGCCGGCCAAAACAACTCGATGTCCCTCTAGCCGAGAGAAGCAAACAAAATAATAATATACCTGTTTATATATACAAAAAAAAAACTAAAATATTATCTTAACCTACCTAGGTTGCAATAATAAAAAGAAAAAGTACATATTATAAAATTTATAAATCAGGATATATTTTGGAGCAAAAAACTGAGTTGAGGTGTCCAGAAACTTCATCAAGGTATTTAGGCAGGTGAACCCGAGGGTCGGGTCACCGTTACCGGAGTCGCTGCAGAGACGCTTCCCTCCCCAAGGTACATCCCACCCAGACCTATGTCTCTCCACTAAGGGAGACAGGACAACACAAAGACGAAGAAACGAGTTCGACAGCGACAACCACTATCATACAAGGCAATATCAATCATTATGCTCTGCCGGATGAGATGGGGAGCCCGACTCACGCAGAAGATCCCACCGAGACACCCAGACATCCACAAACTCCAAGATGGCGGAAGTCGAGGTGAAGATCAAAGAGTGTTTATTATTAGTTGAAAATAATATAGAAGATAATTAAGATATTATTCGGGTGATTTTAATTAAGGAAACAAACGCCACAAACCATCAAAAAAAGAAAACAACTGTCACGAAACGAGAAACGGTTATAAAGTTTTTACCATAGATACGGATGCTGCGCACATCACGAAACCAAATTTATAGACGAAGGACTTAAGACTTCACAAGTTGAACAAAATGAATAAAATGGGGTATTAAAGCTTGTAATACAGATAATGTTATTATGTTCGTATGTGTGTCTGTCTGAGCATGGGTTTTGCTTTATATATTACATATATTGTTGAACCCAAACCTTTTGTTGAAAGAATATCTCTTCCAAAAATAATAATTAAGAATATCAAGAAATGCTATTCGGAATTTGTATCAAACAGCAGATACTAAACTATCCATCTCAATAAATAAAAATATTTCATTTTTTGTATCACTAAAGATACCACTAACCCACAACCAAAAACTGCGTACAGAGAAAATAATATTTGAGCTTTTCTACGTTTTTGTTATACGCTTGGACTTGTGGACAAAATGCATTTTAAACTACTGTTTTTGGAAAAACTCAAAATATGACGAAATAAAAAAAACTAACTAATGTTTTTTTCTACTATAATATGTTCTTTATTGAGAAAGACGTCTTTCGTCTTTAGTCCTTATAAGGCGAAAGACGCCTCTCTCGATAGAAAACATAGAGTAGAAGCAAACATTTGTTTTTTTTTAATTTTAATATGTAATTTTACTACCTTTCAATTTTGATATGGAATTCTACTACCTAAACATCGACACAGTAAATGAACTCAAAACATGAACCACCTAAGACAATTTATTGTAAATTAAACCCATGACACTATCATACCTTTAAGGCTAAGAAAAGACAAAGGCACCTTATTCGGTAGTGCCCTGAACGGGACTTGCATTCATAACTTTGTCCAATTAAGCTACCGGATGACTTGCCGAAGGCTCCAATACTCCCTCTTATGAACCCCAATGACAGCGTCATGTGTAGGTATTGTTCTGAGATACCTAGTATGGGTACCCCATTTTGGATGCTACCACGTATACCTATCATAAACTCTCGAGGTATAATTCCAGAAACATCTATTTATATTCTACAAAAAAAATATAAATACATGGATGTTTCTGGAATCAAAAAAACCATACGAGTATATTTATTTATTTCAATTGCATTTAACATTTCAAAAATATTTTATCCACAAATAACTATCTAGATAATCTAATTACCTACCCACAAAAACTTTACTGTATTATTTTTTCTAGCACTGAATGAACCATATATCTAATTACTTGTAAACAAGTGAATTTCTTTTCTATTCTTCTCAAGACCATCGACTGGCCTTAGAATATAGAATAGAGTGAGCAATGTATTATGTTTGTGCTAGTTGTAAATAAATAAGAAATATGGATCATTTATGTAAGTAAGTTTGTAAGAATATAAATTCTTTTCTGTACATTGTTATCTGGGTCAAATCTGTATAATGTTGATTGCTAAATGATTATAGAGAATGTTCTTCAACCTAAAATATCAATATTTTTGTGCTCAGAATAAACAAAAAGGTACCTACATTAATTTATTGTTTTAAAAATTTGATTTAAAAACCGTTTATGTTTATACTTTCTTTGCTAGGGTAGACTCAGAACGCGATATCCAGGAAAATGTAGATATATCAAAGTTCTTTTTGATACCTTCCTTTTTCATTCTCATTTTGTTTAAACTAAGATACTTATTGTGGAATTTGTTACCTGTCCACGAGACTTAACGAAGGCATTTATTCGAATATTTCTTCGTAGAATGCTCCGAATTGTCGCCGAAAGATTTAAGATTTGTGCTTGATGATTGACGGTCGCATCCAGTTGTCTGTGCGCCGCCTTTGACAATTCAAAAATATTTTTTTGTGGTGAGGTCTATGAAACTACCTTTTCAAAAAATGTGTCATGCTTTTCAAATATGCAAAAAAGCACTACATGCCTCGCAAAAAAAACTGGATAGTTACTTTCTGAAATTTTCGTTTAAAAACGATGAGAACATGAAGTATATCAAATCCTAATAGGTACCAAAATTACTTATTAGAAAATTTGGCGACGGGTTAAAATAATTTTCATTACGAAGCCATGACAAACATAAAAAAGTCTAGTTCCACCACAAGTAGAAAAATATAAAATTATCTATAGATAGATAATTTTATATTTTAAGCACAACGTATATACTGTAAACACTTCAAATAAAACAATTATCGCAATCAATGAATATAACAATGCTGAAGTCCTAATTGTACCTAAAATATTCCAAGCAAATTGATTGTACTTAACACAATATTATTTCTAAACAGATGACAATCATTATAATTATTATAATTTTCTATTATCATACCTGTAGGTATTATTATATAGGTAATAATTATTTTGAATGTTGTTCTTCGCTATGTTCAGCATGTATCGATTGTAGTATATATTTTGATGATTTTTTTTATAATATTATTGTCACAAGTTGGGTAGAAATTGTTTTTTTTTTTTATCGATTTCGGTGGATTTGCTATAGTAGCAATGATACCTATAGATGCATAATGTTGTTATTGTATGTATACCTGCATGTATAATGCACTTGATTATGTTGTACAGTTGAATGCAAGATGTACCTATATCTTTTTATAATTTGAAATTTTTATTACAGATGTGAAATGTGATTTTTTATTTTGTTTTGTTATATATTTTTTTTGTAAAAGGCAATTGCCGCATATTGAATTAATAAATAAATAAATATTACTAAGTTAACTTGAATACCGGCATCGCTCAAGGATTTCTTAGTTGACATGGTCATCTTACTAAAAAAGTTCCAAATAAAATAATAATAATAATAAGAACACTTTATTGATCAGAAAAAAAAATCATGAGCAATTGGCGAGCTTATTGCCTGGAGGCAATATCTTCCAGCTAACCAAACTAAAATAATACTCATTTGACTTTTGTTGTAGAAATGCTATTTTTTTAAATATGGAAAGAAACACAATTGGTTTTAGTTTAACTTAAAAGATTTTTATTAGTAGCGACCTGGTTCCGATTTATTGAATCATTGTCAAACTGATCAGTTGGAGTGCTGGAGTCAAGACTGTAGAGCAGGGGTGCTCAAACAGTCGATCGCGATCGACTGGTCGATCGCGAGAGGTTTTTAAGTCGATCGCGAGCATATTTCAAAAGGTTTTCTAAATATATTTTTTACAATTATTATTGTAACTTAATAAGTATTTATTAATTTAGTAACGAACATTTAATGTTCAATTATCTGATAGAATAATCTGGACTTGTTTACCGGAAGAAAAATATCCATGTTTGAAACAAATAGCGCTTCAGTTAACAGCAATATTTGGGTCAACTTATTTGTGTGAGTCTGCGTTTTCCGAAATGAAAATAATTAAATCTAAATATCGTAATCGGCTCAGTGACGAACATCTTAATTCATGCTTGCGTTTGGCACTTAGTAATTATGTGCCATCCTATGAAAAATGTGCAGATAACATGCAGTGCCATTCGTCAACATCTAAATAACATTAATAACAAAATTAATAATATTATGACAGCTTGTATAGCGCCGTTCAGTGCAGTGCACTTCAAGGGCTCTGTACATACAATATTAAAATATCACCGAGTATAGGTTCGTCATAAAATATAAAAATTAATCAATGTCAATCCGTTTTCCAGTTCGTCAATAAAATTTAAAAAATAACAATAGTAACAGTTGCGTCAAAGTCGTCCCTGTCGTGATCCTACGTCGATGATGTATATATTTGTAATTACCTAATAAGATATAAATAATTTATAAATTTTGTCTTTTATTGTTACCTAGTCGATCGCTTGCCACCTAATAATTTTATGGTCGATCGTCGATGGTTCAAGTCTGAGCACCCCTGCTGTAGAGGATGCGACGCAGTCCACACGGGCTTAGATTAATCAAAACACAAAGCCATACGAAAAGTTAAGTAAGTATGTAAGTAATAGTAGTAGATCCAAACAAAATAAAGAAACAAAATAGTTGTAGTTGTAAATGTAGAAAATTGCAAACAAATAAAGAAACATCAGAGTTAAATGTTTATACAGTGAAAGACATTTTTATACCAAGTAGAAAATATTTTCTAATACCTATGCCAACACGTATCTATACCTATGCCAACGTAATAATAGTAACAGGTATGTAAATATCTTATAAACTAATATTATGTCTGTATTTATATTAGGTATATTGTAATATCATGTAACTGTTAATGGATAGATATAATATATATAAAATGTTATTACAAACTTAGATACCTACATAATAATCTATCTATCTTCAATATTGACAATATCAGATAGTTAAGGAATTACTTATATTTACAATCAAATTATTACCTATGAACTAGTTTTGTTACTTCGCATCATTGAGTATAATTATATTCAAATTATTAGTCTTACAGATGAGCCTTTATCCAATACTAGAATAAGTTTTTTTTAAGAATAAATAATTCTTATATTTTTACTCTTCTTTTATTTTCTAAATTGTCTTACATTTCACTCATTGGTGATGGGGCTGCGATTGTTCAAAGGTGAAGATGAGAAGAAAAGCAAGAATGTTCCACTTACCTTTTGGATGAGGATTCTGGAACCTGGAATCGCCTTGCCTCTCACACAAAAAACACTTCTTTGAATATATAACTTAATAATAAACTTGATGTGCGGTAATTTTAATATTAACCCTTAGCTACAGTGGTGAATTTTCATAATTTTAGCACAGTGGTGCCGTCTGACAGACGTACAATTCGAAATCTATATAGAATACACTTAATAATAAATTATTATTTTTCTTAGCTAATATTACTAAATATAAGATATTTGCAAGCACATAATAAGAAATTATTAAATTGAAACAAAGCACATACATTTTAAAATTGATATTTATTATGAGCTCAAAAAATACGATGAAAAAAACATGTACTTATGTTTTTCGGTTTTTAGCTAAACATGAAATATGAATATTTAAAAAAATACAAAATCCTTATCGTAAATAGACTAGTTAATAATATTAAGACATAAAAAAATAATTAATATAAACACACTAAGATTCTGCAAGTACTCTTTACATAAGAGTTTTAGTACTACACTCTTCACAAATTTGCTTGCATCAAGACACATAGGCTTGCAACAAAATCTACAAGTAAGTTTCAGACAGCTAGGACAAGTTTTTCTAATGTTGTTATTGCCACTTTCTTTAAAACCGGGACGAAAATGTGTGTACAGTGAAAAATAAAATAAATAAATAAATATTCATATTTATACATTATATGGTAAAGTAAAGTGACCATATAAATAGTGACTCCCTCTTCATTGACCAGTGAAATACTCTATTGGAGAGGTAGCACGTTAAAATATATGCAGGTAATTATGAAACAAATGTTTTAATAAATTTCATTCGAAATAGTCGAAATATTTCCTCTTTGAGATTCAAAGGCATAAAAACATTAAATGCGTGGTGACGACTATTAGACGTATGCATAAAATCACACTATTACTGACCTGACGTCTGTGAGACGTAACTATCACAGCACAGGAACATAACACACACAACGACAAGGCATTGACGACTGATCGATTGGTCACTAGGATACAGAAAGGTATTGTGAGTGAGGGATGGGGATGGATTGATGGAAGAAAGATATCTAATAATTTCTTTACGAGGTGTCTGTCAGACGTGCACAACTGCGGTAGAAGGTTAATTTTTGCGGGTTTGTATATATATTATTTTATTTATAAGCGGTTAAATTATATTGATGCGGTATAAGTTTTAAGCGATGCGATAGGTAAAGATTCACAATGAATACTGGTGGGAAGGAAAGATTGATAGGAACACAATATATTATGATTGCTGCAATGATGGGAAGAATTGTGACAATTTTTGATAAATGAAACATTTCACACAAACCCTCCTATCTCCACATAGGAACAACCCGAAATCAACCACAAATTAGAATTGGCCCAAACACTCATTATCAAATTTTGTTTAAATAATTACTTTGTTTTATGAAAATAACTATAGGATAGATAATTTGAAACAAGTGTTTTTATTTTACTATAAGTTATTGATCACGAGATAGACATCTTTCGACTAATCAGGTTGATAATGACCTGATAAGTAAAAAGACGTCTCTGTCGTGATCAATAACTTACAGTAAAAAGAAAACTTGTTTCAAATTACCTTAGTATGGAATTCTACTACGTGTGCACCGATACAATTAATAAATTAAGAAAAAAGTTTTCAATCACTTAAAAAAATATGATCAAAAGGTATCATGTGGGAAAATTGTGGCGTTGTTAAAAATTATATAAGTCAGTAAACAATGAACATATTATTTATTCCCAACAACGGCCCTGTGTGTTGTTTACTTCTAAAGTTGTTTTTATTCAGTGAGGGCATTGACCGCGATGTCCTTGTTTTGCATTTGCTTCTACATTCGCATCTCACTCTGGCTTACGGACGGGCGGTGTTTCGCCTATTTTGTTTATTATAGAACTGTTTTTAAAAGGAGTATCTATAAAGTATACCTACTGGTTAGTACTGGTTAGTAGGTATAGGCATAATTCACTCGAACTTAGATGCTTTGCCATAAAGCAAGGGAAGGAAGGACTTAAAATACATAGTTTTTTCTAGGCGAATCACATTTGTAAAGTCTTTCATCATTTGTAATGCCTCATCTGCACAACTTACAGATTGTGCAAATTCTTTTAAGTAAGAAACTGGAAAATTGTTACGATGCTAACGAATCGGTTAAGGCTGGTTTACTCACATTTTATCCATGATGCGTTCACCAATTCCACCAATTTCTGTTTCAAAACATTATTTTCGACATCAATTTACCTACAAACCTTTTAAATACATATTTCTAAAGTAATTATTACTTACCTTGTAATAATTACCTAAACTACCTACTTGTAATTGCTAATTGTATTGACGCTACTGTCTCGCATTCTATGTAACTACAATTAAACATATTGTTATTACATATTAGGTATTCCATATAATATTAGACACAGCATGTTACATATAAGTAGGTATACTTTATAATTTCCATATATCAGCAATTACTAATATAAATTGAAGATAATAATAATATGTCGATAGAATTGACATTTAATTTGATTTATAGAACAAATAAAACAATCGTTTAGTATTGCGCAGGTAATCATATTATTTTGATTTACGCTTCGTTTGAATAATGATGTTTTTTATATAAATATTAAATATGGCTTATGTATTGAATTTTTTTAATGTTATTTCTTTATTTATAGCATAATAGTTTCTACTAAAATATAGTAACCGGTGAATTTACTAACGAAACGCAATATTTATGTAATGTTTCAGTGTTAAGGTAGTAGAATTCCATTATAAAAAACAATTATTTTTATCAACTATTTTGATTTTTTGTGATAAACGTATTTGGTGATTCAAGGATACTGTAAATCTTCTTGACAATGAAATTGCAAGATAAAAGGCGTTTTTATCAATAAAAATCAATAAAGTTGAAAAAACATTTGTTTCTTATTTCGCCATATGAATTTCTGCATACCTTCTCGATTCCTCCACATTTAAATTTTTTTCACACAAGCATGCCCCGTCCGTGAGTATTCAATCTACGTGGTCACGTCACGTGGTTTATGGACGTAACGGATTACAGGAAGATAGATTTAAATACAGTGGTAGATTTTTTTATAATTATTAATTTAGGCAATGCAACCAACGGTGGGGTGTGATGTCGATCAATAATCATACCGCCGACATATACCTACAATTATTACTTTTGTGTTAAATAATTTTATTGGTATTTAGTCATGCTAGTATGTAGTTTCATAGTTTGGTAAGAAGTAGGATAGTCATCGCAATTATTTCATTTGTCACTCACAATCGACAATAGAACATGTCGGTATGGTACAAATACATGACAATAAATATTTGCGGAATATGAAGATACATAATTTTTTTTATTTATTTTTGGCTATCCACTGACTTGCTATCTGGCTATCGAGTGACTTGAGACAAATTTGCGGAATATATGAAAAAAAAAATCTTTATTGCACAAAATTAGTAAACAAAGAAAAAAAAACACAGTATCATAACAACAGAAAACATAATTTTGAACAATGGGCGAGTTTATTGCTAGAGCGCGATATCTTTCGACTAACCCATACAATAAAAATACAACAAATATTACCCTTCATCGGTCTTCTTTTTATACGGATTTATTTACTCTTTATGGCGCGAGGCTCTCAACCAGGCTTCCACACAAGGTTCGTACTTCTTCAAAAAATTAACATTTTTAAACATTTTCCAATTTTATTATTATTTAGTTATTTATATATAAAAAATATGAGAGAATGACTTGATGTATTTAACCTTTGCTTCAATTACAATTCACAAAGGAATGCTGGATAGGAATACTACCCACATGAATATCGTCATACAAACAAGAGCAAAAAAAGGATTTAAAACAAATTACATTTCATAGTAGGTATACGTAAGTATATTATTAATAAATTGATGTGACTGAATCTTTTAGAAATTATATTATACTAGTAAATAGTATAGATATTTATTCTCGACAGCGGCCCTGTGTGTTGTTTACTTCTAAAGTTGTTTTTATTCTTTGAGGGCATTGACCGTGATGTCCTTGTTTTGCACTTGCTTTTACATTCACATTTCATTATGGCTTGCAGATGGGCATTGCTTAGTATATTTTATTTTTGTAATAATTAACCATATTAATCAACAATGTTTTATCGACTGAAACAATTTACTCAAATTCGGGTACTTTAGCCCCACAATTGTGCGCAAACGAAAATTACCTTGATTGTGTTTAATTTAAATCTAAGCCAAAATATGTAAACTATCTATATTTATATATATTTTTTTTAACCTTTATTTTTTTGAAAGAATAGTTAGTACCATTAAATAATCTTTACTTTTGCCTGACGATGAGAGCGGAAGCTCTTGAAAACCGGCTCGCAAAATAAATAAAGTCAATAGTGGAATAACTATATATAGTGTTTCATTTAAAAAAAAATATTAATATGAACTTCCACCATGAACCGTCGGTCGATAAATTAAACTTTAAAAAATATTTTAATAATCATTTCTACATTTCAACAATTATTTGGAAAATGTAGGGGGCGTTAGTATGTCCCTAAACTCACAAGTAATAAGCCTACTAAGAAATAATAATATTTAAAATACTATTTACCTTGATTTGCTATGTTACTTAGTAAGACCCAAAGTACAAATCTAATTTTATAGCAAGGATTTGGGATTATCATCATCAAAGAAATATAAATTTATGTATATTATCGTTTACCTAACCCAATAGCTAAATCAAAATACAGAAGGTAGCCAAATTAATGTACTCGCTCAAAAAATCTTTGACACATACCTTTTTCTTGCAGTAGTTTTGATATTTTGAATAATATTGACATATGTCTTTCTGTAACTGATTTATTTATTTATTACATAGAGACACACACAGTAGGTTGACAAAACATATATGAAAAATTAAAAGAGAGAATAATGTTGATCTGATCAGGCCAACACACCAATTTGGCGTGTCTACAGCAAATAATTCGTCCCTCATCTGACTAACTGTCGTAACTGGTGAAATGTAAATTGTTCAGGAGAGCATTTTTAGTGTTTTGGCGTGCATAGTTTCGTCTCTCCCAGCAATACGAAAGACTCTAAATGTATTTTATTATTTTATTTGTATTTTTATGTATCTTTGAATCATTTTTATGATAAATTAATTTCCATAAGTATATTGGATTTTTTTTTATGCGCCGTCAAAGTAGATAGGACTCTTTGTGAGATTTTTTTTTCATGGCCATATTTAGTTGTGCTCAGATAGGACTTAACTATTTTAAGAGTCAAAGGTTAAAACAAAACGATTTTATAATATGAGAAAGTATATTAATTAACAAGAGTGTTTACAATGTAATAACAGCAGTTTTATGGAAAATAAAATGATAGTAAATCACTAGAAAATAAATTAGTATACAGATTATGGTGTTCGAGAGTTCTCATCCTCATCATCAGATATTAATAAATTAAATTAAATTCTATCTTTTCCGTCACGCCGTATCCCAATTGGGGTAGGCAGAGAGAACGGAACGCCAATTAGATCTGTCCTTACATACTTCTTTCGCTTCCTCCACAGTCATACAATTTCTCATGCACGCACGTCAGTTTCTTTTACTCTAAAATTAAATTTCGTGATTATTTTCAAAATAACGAATTTAGTGATGGAAGGACTTATAAAACTCAGCCTCCTTGAGTAATGTTATCATCGATGTATCGCCAGTAGTCAAAGACATCAAGTCAGCATATTTTGCCTGGGAAATTTTAGATGGAGTGGATTTGAGTCGAGAAATCTCGTTATGCAATATTATTTTAGATACTTGTCGGTTCAAGGATATTGAACGATAATTCGTTTCACCATCACTAGTTTTAAAAGAAAACTTAGTAAGACTGTGTTTTTCTACTGAAAATTACGTCATCTCTATCCAGTTTACATTTAGCCATGTGTCGTCAATTCGAAGGGAGAGAAGACGTAGCTCAATTGATAATTTCTTAAAATCCAAAAAATCTGAATAGTTGTGGGGTGTAACGGTGAAAGGTTTGTTTCTACCTGCTAATTTGAAAATAGGAACTAATTGACTAGGGACAAAAATGTTACCACTTTTCTTAAGCGAATAGTTAATGACACTGTGTACCGAATCACCTTCACTTTGTCCGTGACATGGAACAGATAAACGTAATTTTATTTCATTATTATTTCTTGAATTATTTATAAAGTTAATTAGGGTAGAAGCGATTATTGAATTTTTTTTTGACCGCTACAGTCGTCGGCAAATAAATATATTTTTTTATAACATTTTTCATCATACATATTCAGAAAAGAAAAACGTAGATTAAATTTCAGAGGAACCCTTCTTGCTTGCACCTTCATGCCACGTGAAACGATAGCACTCATCAGACGACATATCGTATATTGTAAAGTTATATACTAATAAACGTCTTTTATTGAAAACTGCATTTTCATTGCTGATTGGTAAGTTGATAACTTGCTGCATATCAAACGTAGCACACTGTGTTGCAGAATCTTGCTGAGCCTTTGTTTTGCCAACCATTCTAGCAGGACTAACAAGTATTTTTTTATTTTATTTTCATGCTTAAGTTATTGATTTTTCAATTTAGTTTTAACATCTTCTGAGCCTTCGCAATATGTCGTACACAAGCTACACTGATCCTTTTTCGGTAGATGGAAAGACAGATTTTTTTATATTAAAACTCTTCTGTATGATACAAAACTTAGTTTTTCAGGATTGTTTTTCAAAGTATCCAGAAACAAAGCGTGCATTTCTCAATGTCAAGTCACTATGCAAGTATTTTCATGTCGTCTACGACAATAGTGAGACTCAACTTTTGGAAATCTCTCAATTTGTTCCTCAATATTGCGTCTCATTCTCAGATCACTTTCAATGTAAAATGCTTTGCGCCCGCCACGATTTTCTTTTCCTAAAATCCTCGTCGGAGTAATTTTATCGATTGCTGGTTTAACCGTTTTTTTTCCAACACTCAGTGTATTTAAAAAAAATGTTCGGCATATCTGCTGTCCGTCTAGCAGAAGATGCTAATAAATTGTAAAATTTCTTCTAGAATTCAAACCAGCAGTTTTTTTTCGTCCCAATTTTTGTTGTGTATAACGATGTACTCGCGTTGTAATTGTATCGATCCAAGACCCCAAAAATCTTCTCAAATCATTTCGGGAGTACATTGGTTAAAAAGGTAACATTGACGAGATGCTGCCTAACAAATTTCAATGTTTCACGCAGGTTTTAGCATCCACTTTGCAACAACTTTTTTGGATACTTGGGTCATGTATTCCTTTCTGTGATCTTTTGGTTGTTTATTTTTGTTTATTTTTATTGACCTTGGAAGATTTTTTCCTTAGTACTTCCCTCAATGAGCCGTCAACTTCAAAATCATGTGGCCGCACTTCGTAAATATTTGACATATTAATTCTTTCAGTACCTACTTTATGCTATACTAAATTATGATCGGGATATTGAGAATCTCTACTAAAATGATTCCAACAAAGAAAAATGCTATCCTATGTGAAAATAAATGAAAAGTTATTCCCAGTTAATGACTATATTAAGTGTCGTATTTCAAGGTAGGGCCTACATCGGATATGTTTTTCATTTATAAAAAAATCACACTAACTGTAGTATCTGCACTTACGTCCGTTAGTGAGATATTATTTTGATTAATTCGTAGATACGACAACAAATCAGAAAGCTGTTCCAGGATAACAGCAGCAGCTACAGCTGTGATCTTCGGTGAGAACATGCGTATCAAATCAAAATACATGGTGGCGGTCATAACTCAGTTTTGTCAAAAAAGTCAGTTACGACAGTTAGTCAGACGAGGGACGATATATTAAAGTATAAACCACATATAAACAAAAAGGTAACAATTGGAGATGAAGAAACAGCGCTCGACCAATGCAAGTCCAGTTTAACCGGACTCATTCTGATTACTGGTAGTAGGTAGGTATAGTTCATAGTTTTTATAAATGGCAACCCCACAATTTATACCATAGTAAAGTTTGCTACAGACTAAGATTCAGTTTTGTGGTCTTTGGAAGTGCATGCGCTATTTGAACTCTCCATATCTGTTTTCGTTCAGTCCATAGAAGAAGTTGAAACACTTAAGTACGTGGTACGTTAGTTAACTAACGTCTGCAACAAACTTCACAGTGTGGGTCTTAACCTGACAGTCATTGAGTCTCTTTCAAGGTAGCAAATTTCACAATGTACGAATTATGGTATTGTCTTTAATTAAAAACATGAACAGTACTACCAGAAATTTGAAATATCAAAACTACTGCAAGAAAAAAATATGAAAAGAAATTAGATTGAGTAAATTAATTTGACCACCTATTGTAAATATCAGTGTATTCAAACTCTCAAATTAACTCAGACCTAAATTATCTTATGAATAATATTGCTTATGTTTAAATTTAGATTTATGTCAGCAGATTAATAAGTTATTGATAAAATTACGTGGGCCAGTAGTTATTGGTATGAAATTTGTTGAAACGTATGAAAGATTTATTTTAGACTTAGTAGGTACATAGTGTCATGAAATGAATATATACAAGACGGTATATATTATTTTTATATACCTAGATCGAATATTTGTAGTAGGTAATTAATTTAGGAATGAAACTTAGTTTAATTTCAAGTGGATGATGATGATCTATCTATCTATGTAGGGGACAGATACAGGTATATTTGGTGTGTGTGTCAGATAGAGATGGAAGTTGTTTTTTTGTGTGTTGCTAGGGCATTTTTCAGTATCTGAAGGGGGAGGATAGATGACTCTTGGCAGTTTAGTTTTGAGCCTGGGAGAGGTGGGACTCAATCATATTAATCTCAGTGTTTGAATTCGATATATTTTAATATTTATTTACCCACCTTCGTAGTAGTTAGTACATTATTTTTTTAGTGATATTTCCACAATTGGGAATATATAAAGATCATCCTAAATTACTTTTAATTAGCATTTAAAATCCGTGATGCTGCCAGCTGTCTAAGATAAGATTTTCTTTTAATATTATTAATTTATTATTTATATCTAGGTGTTAGGATACTCTCAGGATGTCTGTTGTCTACAAGGCAATATTTGTACTCAAGGATTTATTATTTTACGGATTTTGAAAACGAAGGAATTATGTGTTATATGTATATTTATTTTCAGCATTTTTGTATGTATGTATGTACCTGTGACTGATATAATATAGCGGGGTACGACACACTTAGAACCAGGCCGATAGCAGTGGCGCACAGATCTAGCTAATATTATATTTTTATTTAATTTATTGTACCATTACGAAGGATTAAGCAGTTTGGAGAGGAGTTTTATGTAGAGCAGGATATTATTTGATTATTTAATTAATTACATATTTTATCATCGATGTCATTTGTCTTCTATAAACTTACTGGACTTTTCTACTTATATTGTTGTGACATTCTAGAATGTATTAATTAACATTTTGCAAGGCATGGATATATCGTATTGTTTATGTATTATTATATTAATATATTTATATTAATACCTTTTATCCAAAAATCCCTACGTAAACCCTTTTCCTTCTTGGGAATGCAGTTTTGTCCAGTCGTTTGTTAGGCCCCAGACGATTTGGGTACGACGTTATTCCTTTCTTAACAAAATATATGATATTGTAGTATATAATTATGCATGATAATTATTGAAATCAAATTTTGTAAATATAAGTACATAGTTCAACTAACAAAATTCTCTCCTTTCCCTATATGCTGGAGGACCCACAATCCATTATAAGGTCTTTGGGCATTTGTAAATGGATATTATGTTTAATTAATTTTAATTATTATTAACTGGTTGGTAAATCACTGTTCGTGATATTGCTAGCTATATTAGTAGTCTATCTTATCAGTTCTGTAAGAACACACCTTGCAATCATTAACCTGGTTGGATGTGCGTAGAGATTGGTGGTGCTTTCTCTGCGTATAAATCAACTTAACCAATGAAAAAAGTATTTATTTCAAATGTTCTCCGACTGAAGCAGGTACAGCTCCATTCCTCGAATTTCTGCTAGAGTATAGCTTGAAGGGGTTATCTGCGCCCTTTGGCTGAAGCTCAATGATCAGGAATCTTTAGGACTAATATTATTATATGTTTGCATGTCCGCATGTTTGCAACAGATTGCATGTCCTAGTGAAAATATATCTTATATATTATTTTATATATATTCGGCTGTAGAATAGTGCACTCGGGCTCAAAGTACGGCATGGGACAGTTTGAGACGTGAGGGAGCGGAGGCGGCGCTCCTTCAGCATGGACACAGCATGCTTTTCATGCACTAACATGGTAGTTAGCCTCTGAAAATGATGTCATAGCAATTGTGTTGAAATTTAATAAATATTCAAAAGTAATAAAGTTATGTTTTGGGTGCGCCACTGTCCTTTACGACGCAACGAATTAGTAGGTATGTTTTAGGACATATGTACATACATTGGTTATAGGTACTATGAAATGGTTATCTTATGTAGGGACATAGATCGGCAACCAGTTACCATACAACATTCTCGTAATGATATAGAATAATATTATTTGAATTTTATGTTATGATGATTGTTATGTTATATTTCGTTATGTTTTATTATGCACTATTTTTATTATGTTATTTTACAGTATCTCAAGGTAAGTGATCTGACGTCAAAGTTGACCTCAGAGTTAATATGTATCAAAAATTCATGTTGAAATTGTTTTATTGATTTTGTTGTTCTTTTGATTATTGAAATGTATATTTCAGGTGACTTATTTTGCGTTTTAAAAAAAATACACAACGTAGGTAAAATTATCGTCAAAACACAACGTATTGGGTCCGAATCTACGAAAATAGTTAATAGATAAACCTAGACGATCACGAAAGGCCGAAATTCGTTAATTAATTTAATTAGGAATGCGATATTTCGTACGTATATTTGCAACAATGCGAAAATTCATACAATTCTTAGCTAGTCGGATAGGGATGTAAATTCTAGTTTGGGAATCATTTATTACGGTAGGTATAGTTTTGAAGCTAGGATGTTGCAAATTCGGAGCTTAGAATGGTTTGAAATAGGTAGGATCATCACAAATGGTGCCTTGGACCAGGATATTATGTCTGTCATTGCAGACATAAACTGGGTTTTTACGGAGTAGAAGTGGGTTTTGGGTTTGCGATGATAAATAACTAAAATCATGAATATTGGAGGGGGGGAGAGCATAAATGGGTTTTGAGGAGTAGAACTGGGTTATGGACAGAGGAATGTGTTTGGTTTTTGAGGGGAGGAATAAAATTTATTCTTGATAGATGTAGTGAGAAAATTGGTTGATGAATTTACTTCGAGAACCGCGGGTTGGTCACCCATGGTTTATAGTGTTAGGCAAATTCGGCAACATATTATATTTATGTTTGTCTATCTATAGGTATATATCTAACATTATGCATAAGAATAGTGAACCCTTAAGAGTTCGTTCGGAATTATGTCCTTATGAATAGTCTAATAAAGAGCGCTTGTGATTCAGGTATAAAATTGGATAGGTATATATATGTTGAAATCCTGAATAGTTCTTTATTTTATTCAATAATGTATATAGGTACCAAAAATATGTACTTTCATAAGAAGATTGGGTGTTAGAAAAATGGAATATTATATTCCCAAATAGACTTGTAAACATGGGTATTAGGTATGTGGAGTTTATTTTATGTATATGGGTATATGACTAGAGTTTTTAGGATTTTTAGATATTATAGTATTTGGGTAAAATGGATAAATAATAGGTAGGTATATAGTTTGATGTTAGTTATATGTATCAAGTACATGTTTGTTAGGGACTGATATTATAGGTATTATTATTTCTTGAGGAATATGGTCTTAACATTTTACAGTATTTGTAAGTTAAGTGTTCGTTTTTAAACTTTTAGAATTCTGTCAAGTTAATTATTTGGGGTGTGAAATAAATTTATGATCGAGGTAAGAATGGTGAATATATTATTGAGTTTGAAATAATATTAGACCAGAGTTTATGAGTATCTGATAACATACATAATACAATATATGCATGGAGCGGATGAGAAGGCGATAACCGAATGATTATTGATTATGATTACGGTTATATGTTAAACGGTTAGCTGGAAGAAATTACAGGCTAGGGGGGGGGGGGAATGATCGGCTTAGAGGGAAGACAGTCTACACGGAAAGCAGACTCTTTTAAACCAGGAGGGGCATTCCAGGATCTGGAGTTTTAGGAAACGTTGGAACTCTTTGTATACCCTGAAAGGTGGTATCTATCATTTCAAAATTGAGGACAAGAGAATACTCATTTATGAAAATGTTCTAAGGAGAAAAGAGGTTGATGTTCGCCGATATAATACATCGTCTTCCAAATAGAGAAATAAGATGTACCTACAACCTATGGATCCTAGGATATAATAATGATTAAAACGTTATATTATTCTAAACCAAGAACGAGATAGGAAATAATATTATTACTGGAATGAAAAAAAAAAAAACTATAGTTTTAAATAAAGATGCAAGCAGAAAGGTATACGGGATATTATAGTACCTAACGGGATGTATGCAATCAGTGGTTGTTAAACTTTTGGACTGATTTGATGATATTGTCTGAATGGAACAAGGAAATCTGAAACATAAAGTATACGAGGTTATATAGGAAATATTTGATGTTGAATATCTGTTGGTAGGATACCAACATGATTTACTTGGTGAAAAGTTTGGACAGCGATGATAGTAGTTTTATTGGAGGCCAGAAGGGTGATGTGATGAGATTATGTAGCGTTGGATCCTCTCTGTTAACCCAAAAGAGAGTGGTGTACAATAACATAAATCGCTGAAGAGAAGTAGTTTGATAAGAAAGTACCACGCTATGATGTAACAGTTTGAGAATCGATTGTGAATCTATCGATGTCACAAATGGAATAAACTATTTAATGTGTTATAATTTTAAAATTGTGGTGTCAAATATTATAATAATATTATTCAATAGTGTTAGAGTAAAGTTATTTAAATGTGAACTATGAAGTGTTTAGTTTTTAATATTATTTTACAAGTGGAACGAATATTATGATATGTGCATATGGAGTTACAATTGTGTGTATTATATTTGGTTGTGTGTGTGATAGTTTTGAAATAGATAAGTGTTTTTTTTTCAGGACTTTTGAAATGAATGAGGAAGATTTATTTATATATACTTAATATGTAGGTATATACATTAGGTGACTGTCATAATTCTACGTACCTATTATAGAATAACATATTGGGATGTATTATGTAGATATTGTCAATGCAACTCGTTTAAATATTGTGTTATGTATCTTATATGCTTGAATGTGCGTAAACACATTGAGGGAGGGGTTCCCACCACTTACCCCTGGATGTTCAAGAACATAGTACGTTATCTTTCTCTTGATTATTTGTGGTATTATTATGGGTGATTTATTTTACGTAATTATAGGTATTTTGGGTTAGCTGTTCGCGTTTGATATTATTTAGGCACATTGTCAACATATTATCACGAATTTTGTTGGTTAGCTGGAGGATGTTGCACTACTTGTAGAATTATGTGGCTTGATCACGTGGATCAAATTCTTATGGACGGCTGCGTGTTGACTAGGAGAAAACGGGTTGCATTCTGTGAGAAATTGTATGACAGTGGTGGAAACGAAGGATGTAGGCCAGGATGGAGGGATTTGTCAATCGTTTCTCTCTGCCTACCCCATCTGAGACGCAGCGTGATGGTGCTGAGAGATGAATGGTTATTTAGGATGGGTTGCCGGTGGAGAGTTGGTCTCCCACTTTTTTCCGTGAGTCTTCGTATGTCCTGTGGGAGGACGGGTGTTCTAGGAAATTAAGACATTTAGCATCTTGGATTCAGCGATGAGGTTTGCCGCCGTTTTTGAATGTCTTGAATTTGTGTCGTTACGGAGAGGACGATTTGCGTATCTATTTGTGTGCTGCAGGACTACTGGCTGCATCGGCAAAGGAATCATGGATATGAGACATCTGGCGAGTAGTACAAGATTGGTGTTACCAGCGAATTGGATCACCCTGAAGAATGCATATATGGGCTATAGGGAACCACAAGTACTATGGATAATTATAATGATGTGTGAATATGATCACATGAAACGAATTTTAACAAAATGCAACTTGGATATTTAAGTATTGGGACAAACTTGTTATTACTATTTTATGTTCTATAGATGTGATGACATAAAATAATAACGAAACTCGAAATAATAAAATATAACAGAATATTAAAATATTATGTTATGTTGGGACAATAATATTGAACGAGTATTTCTCAAGTGGACGCATCGGTGTATTATGTGCATGCATGTATTATTATTATTGATGACTTGAATAGAGGAGCACAGCTGACGAGGTACCTACGACCTATCGGAAGACAGGGGCGTACTCGAAAGTTGGAATTAAATAATTATGAAAAATAATTAGAAAATAAATAATTGTTTGTGAGATAATGCCTCATCCATTTTGTCTTCAGCATGATCTCAAAGGGGGGATGTCATGAAATGAATATATACAAGACGGTATATATTATTTTTATATACCTAGATCGAATATTTGTAGTAGGTAATTAATTTAGGAATGAAACTTAGTTTAATTTCAAGTGGATGATGATGATCTATCTATCTATGTAGGGGACAGATACAGGTATATTTGGTGTGTGTGTCAGATAGAGATGGAAGTTGTTTTTTTGTGTGTTGCTAGGGCATTTTTCAGTATCTGAAGGGGGAGGATAGATGACTCTTGGCAGTTTAGTTTTGAGCCTGGGAGAGGTGGGACTCAATCATATTAATCTCAGTGTTTGAATTCGATATATTTTAATATTTATTTACCCACCTTCGTAGTAGTTAGTACATTATTTTTTTAGTGATATTTCCACAATTGGGAATATATAAAGATCATCCTAAATTACTTTTAATTAGCATTTAAAATCCGTGATGCTGCCAGCTGTCTAAGATAAGATTTTCTTTTAATATTATTAATTTATTATTTATATCTAGGTGTTAGGATACTCTCAGGATGTCTGTTGTCTACAAGGCAATATTTGTACTCAAGGATTTATTATTTTACGGATTTTGAAAACGAAGGAATTATGTGTTATATGTATATTTATTTTCAGCATTTTTGTATGTATGTATGTACCTGTGACTGATATAATATAGCGGGGTACGACACACTTAGAACCAGGCCGATAGCAGTGGCGCACAGATCTAGCTAATATTATATTTTTATTTAATTTATTGTACCATTACGAAGGATTAAGCAGTTTGGAGAGGAGTTTTATGTAGAGCAGGATATTATTTGATTATTTAATTAATTACATATTTTATCATCGATGTCATTTGTCTTCTATAAACTTACTGGACTTTTCTACTTATATTGTTGTGACATTCTAGAATGTATTAATTAACATTTTGCAAGGCATGGATATATCGTATTGTTTATGTATTATTATATTAATATATTTATATTAATACCTTTTATCCAAAAATCCCTACGTAAACCCTTTTCCTTCTTGGGAATGCAGTTTTGTCCAGTCGTTTGTTAGGCCCCAGACGATTTGGGTACGACGTTATTCCTTTCTTAACAAAATATATGATATTGTAGTATATAATTATGCATGATAATTATTGAAATCAAATTTTGTAAATATAAGTACATAGTTCAACTAACAAAATTCTCTCCTTTCCCTATATGCTGGAGGACCCACAATCCATTATAAGGTCTTTGGGCATTTGTAAATGGATATTATGTTTAATTAATTTTAATTATTATTAACTGGTTGGTAAATCACTGTTCGTGATATTGCTAGCTATATTAGTAGTCTATCTTATCAGTTCTGTAAGAACACACCTTGCAATCATTAACCTGGTTGGATGTGCGTAGAGATTGGTGGTGCTTTCTCTGCGTATAAATCAACTTAACCAATGAAAAAAGTATTTATTTCAAATGTTCTCCGACTGAAGCAGGTACAGCTCCATTCCTCGAATTTCTGCTAGAGTATAGCTTGAAGGGGTTATCTGCGCCCTTTGGCTGAAGCTCAATGATCAGGAATCTTTAGGACTAATATTATTATATGTTTGCATGTCCGCATGTTTGCAACAGATTGCATGTCCTAGTGAAAATATATCTTATATATTATTTTATATATATTCGGCTGTAGAATAGTGCACTCGGGCTCAAAGTACGGCATGGGACAGTTTGAGACGTGAGGGAGCGGAGGCGGCGCTCCTTCAGCATGGACACAGCATGCTTTTCATGCACTAACATGGTAGTTAGCCTCTGAAAATGATGTCATAGCAATTGTGTTGAAATTTAATAAATATTCAAAAGTAATAAAGTTATGTTTTGGGTGCGCCACTGTCCTTTACGACGCAACGAATTAGTAGGTATGTTTTAGGACATATGTACATACATTGGTTATAGGTACTATGAAATGGTTATCTTATGTAGGGACATAGATCGGCAACCAGTTACCATACAACATTCTCGTAATGATATAGAATAATATTATTTGAATTTTATGTTATGATGATTGTTATGTTATATTTCGTTATGTTTTATTATGCACTATTTTTATTATGTTATTTTACAGTATCTCAAGGTAAGTGATCTGACGTCAAAGTTGACCTCAGAGTTAATATGTATCAAAAATTCATGTTGAAATTGTTTTATTGATTTTGTTGTTCTTTTGATTATTGAAATGTATATTTCAGGTGACTTATTTTGCGTTTTAAAAAAAATACACAACGTAGGTAAAATTATCGTCAAAACACAACGTATTGGGTCCGAATCTACGAAAATAGTTAATAGATAAACCTAGACGATCACGAAAGGCCGAAATTCGTTAATTAATTTAATTAGGAATGCGATATTTCGTACGTATATTTGCAACAATGCGAAAATTCATACAATTCTTAGCTAGTCGGATAGGGATGTAAATTCTAGTTTGGGAATCATTTATTACGGTAGGTATAGTTTTGAAGCTAGGATGTTGCAAATTCGGAGCTTAGAATGGTTTGAAATAGGTAGGATCATCACAATAGGTACCTACTTATATCAATATTTTTAGTATTTTTAGGTAATATTATGTAATGCAGGGTTTTAGAACACTGTTCTCGTGGAAGTTTTTACGGTCGTGGACCAATAAGTGTGCACCCGCGACCAAATGTTCAATTAACAATGAAAACAAAAATATAATTCAGTTACATCTATCTATCTCTCTATCTATACCCTCACGCCATGTGCCAGGAGTGGTAGGCAGAGAGAACGAAACGCCATAAAGATCTATCCTTACAAACTTCTTTCGCTTCGTCCACATTCATCCAGTTTCTCATACATGCACAACGATTTCTTTTACTCAACACGCGGCCGATCTTGAGGATTTGATCCACGTGATCAAGCGACGTAGTTCTTGGCCGTCCGCGCTTCCTCACACCTCCTCTTTCAGATATACATCCTCTTCGTTATTCTTTCATCATGCATTCGCTCCACATGTCCAAACCATCGTAACTACACGCATTCTTTCCACAACACTCTTCTCGCATCCGCTCCTTCTCCTGATATCCTTATTTTTCACTCTATCCCGCAACGTTTAACCAACTATTATTCTTAGTAAACGCATCTCCGCGGAATTTATTCCACTTTCATCCTTCTTCAACCATGTCCAAGTTTCACTTGCATACATAAGTGTCGGTACCAGAATGGTATTGTGCACCTGCATTTTGGTCATGTTCATTTCAACAAAAAAATAACACATTTTGGATAGGTGACAAACCTCATAACTTTATTTAAGATATATAACATCTTCCTCGTATCACATGACACTCGAAAATGGAAAAGAGTGGAAAACCAATAGTTTTGCAGAGTGCTCCACGGAACGTAAGTATTTGATGCCAATATGGCATATAAAATTAATTATTTGTTTAATTATTGACTCATTGACATATTTTCATTTTTAATTAATTTATTTATTACCTATTTGTTTATTTGTTCATTGTGATTTTTTTGTATATAATGATAGTTTGTTAATTGTATAATGTTTATTATTTTTATTCGCAGCACGCCTCGATACAGGTTAACCTAGTGAGGCTGCTGCAACTTAATTGTAGCCATGTTAAGAAAAAATGTTTGTTGATATTTTGTATTTATGCGCAATAAAAAAAAAAACAATGACAGATCAAAAAGCTATATTAATTTAACTCACTTTAAAAATCTTCCGGTAATATGTTAATTGAATCAAATAAAATACATTGCTATATAATTTATTGAACACAATAATAATTGTAATAGAATTTCTTTAACAGCTGGAGCAAAACACATTTGATAACAAAAACATAGCACACCACACTGGTGGCGATAACGGATATCTGGTAGAATTCCTAACCTAAGATCCAAATACTAATAAATAATATCATTTAAATTTTAGCCGAATATCTACCGGATAGAAACATTGGTTTACAAAAAAACATGCGGCGTCAAAATTGGTTAAATAACCAGAAAGGACCGAGAAAATGAGATACGAGTCTTCTTCTTCTTCGTTGTGATGTAAATCATCGATCTGTTAGTTCGGAAGTTAATGCCTCTTGTGATGCTGAAGACCAGGTGTCTTTCCATCTTTTTGGTGGTCTTCCTCGGTGACGTGAACCAACTGGTGTATTCCTTGCATTGGTCCGTCCACACATCCGTGTAGTGGCCGAGGCTGAAATACGAGTAATAAAAACAAAACAAAATGTATAGTCGTCGGAAGTGATCAGGCAACTGCGACGGCAGAATCCAAAATACTACAATCTCCAAACATTAACTTTAACGTTAGGATATATACCTAACGAAAGCCTTTGTTTGGAGTATTCTCTTTGTTACCATATACCATACTTTGTTACTTCTGTAAGACGTAGACTATTATGTAGGTAAGAATGAAAGCGGACGGTTAACTGTTTTAGAGATGTGGTGCTACAGATTCAAACTAAAGATTCATTCAACGGAACGTGCCAAAAACGAGGAGTGGACATTTTTGAACGTGCTGATTTTGGTCGTTTTGATCGATTTAAGCGTTGTTGATCAGGTAAAATGAAAATAAACAACGTCTTAAAAATATAACCCAACGACGAGCAAACTGGGCTGGTCACTATTGTGTCACCACTGGCGATGCACAGTTCACGTCTTACATCACCTGATCCATGCCTTTTGGTCAGCCTCTACTATTCTTGCCCTCTGTGATAGCAATGAGCAGAGCTGGGTGCCTGATATTTCAGTTACAATAAAATAAAGTAAGGAACATAATAAATAAGGAAAGGAATAGATAGTGCTGTGTCCATTTTACCAATTCCGCAAGGAAAACGACAAAAATTATATGTGGGTAGGTGTATAATAATAAATGACTTACTTCCGATGGCCGAACAATCCTTGTAGCGTCTTTCCCTCTGAAACAATAGATCTCCGTGCCTTTCTATCTTGAGCAATGGACTGCCAGTCGTCTTCAGCATTGAACACCTTCGCACTCTCCATCAGAGTACGCAAATCACAGGGAATTTTGTTCCACAACAACGTAATAATCACTGTACTTATAATAATTTGGTTAAAACAATAATATTTTCCGGATACCTACATACATAGTCCAAACATTTCAAGCAATCGTATTCCTCTTGTAACCATATGCCATATCCAATACTACCCTTTGCTGACTATTATACAGTGATTGGTCTTTGTTGCTATTCTAGTGGAATAGTAGTTTAGTGTAGAACAGTCAGTCAGTCGAATAGCCCCAATAACAACAACACAAGTTCTCTTCTGTCTCCCTTTGTCGTTGTTTACCATTCTGTCTTTATGTTGTCCTGGTATTGCTGTAGGTACTTATAATAATTTGGTTGATACTATGTAGTTCTATTTAGAATTAATAATACTTAGTTTGCTGTAAATGTTATTGTACATACAAATATGTTATTCATAATATTGAACCAATCGATCCAAATGAACCAATATACGACAATTTGTATACTCCAAAACAGTGGTGGTTGAATTCCAAGAGGCCCATGATGTATTCTAAGTAATATTTTTGGACGACATGAAAGTGTCATTTACTTGCCAAAGTACCCCAAAAATACTGCAAAATTCATCAATACTAGGACATTACATGTATGGTATACGAATCCTATTAACAAACGAACGAATTTTGGTTGTATTACAATATTTATTTGTTTACGTCGTTTAAATTGAAATCAAAATGAACATGAAAATTATACAATCTTCAATTACAAAAAAAAAGTCAATCATAAAAACGAAAAATAAGCAAACTTGACTACGTAAATTGTTATGTACCTACTCTATCAACAAAGTTACTCACTATATACGAGTAGATGCATACAAGTATAGTTAGCTCAGGCCAATGGCATCTACCAATCAAACATAAGCATGCAAGTGTATAATCGGGTGTATAAGGTTGTATTTGAGTTTATAACAAAACCCAGATAAGTATATCTTAAAAAAAATGAAATTAGAATATAAATATTAATACATATTTTTGCTGAGAATGCTGCATAGGCTTTTCAAATTATGTATTTTCGCTCGGGACCCCATAGCGATAGCTCCATCTCTGATTACAGGACAATAGTATTGTATGCTTAGTGAGTGAAAGAATATTACACTCCTATTAGTATCGATGCTTTGTACTAGGCACACAAATATCAGTGGAGTGCTTTCCATATTATCCAAAAAAGCAAGTCTAAAAAATAAAAGCTTTTAGTATGGTTATTCTCCGACATTGTTATGCAAAAACGATGATTTCTATCTTTACTATCTATGCCTTTACGGCATATCCCACAAGGGGGGTAATCAGTTGATTAGCTGAATGTAATAAACATGCAAGCTGTCCTCTCCGTGTCAAAAAAAATAAGACATTCAGGATGGGTGGCAAGCATCATCGTTGAGTTTAAGATGTCTTCCTCTTCTTCTTTTCGTGTCGGTCAGCAAACGATAAAAAAAAACAAAAGATTGAAATCTTTATTCCCATTCCCTCCCAGAAATCCACGACCTTTCTTGCAGCTCCCCCCAGAGTGTGTGAATGAGAATGAGTTTCCACGAATTCCTCCCAGTGACACTGCTGGGAGCCATTGGACACGTCAAGAGGTGCTCAGTGTTTTAAGATGTAGAATGTCTTAATTTTTGAAAAGGTGCTTTTTACAGGAGACTCGAAAACTTACAGAAAAGAGTGGGAGAAAAATTCTTTGCCGGGAGATCCACGGCTTAGCGTTGATAGCTGAAATTGCTACATACCAAATTAAAATTTTACGACGGTAGAGCGGGTAGAAAGGGTTGAAATTTGACGAATCAGATTATTCTTAAATTCTCATATCAAATTGAGGAAATTTCATTACGAATTCAATGACCAATATAAAAAAATTTAGTCCCACCATTGACAGATAGGTATAGAGTGTTATGTGTGTTCAATACCCAGTACTGATTTTAATATTGATTTCTATCAACTTACATGTCACAGTACACTCGCTTGAACACTTCAACAACAGAACATATTGTTAAGACCTGTTTTCATTCGACTAATTTGTAGTAATATTGAAATCAAAGTTTGTATTGTTTCAATAAAATTATGCTGATTTCTATACTACAAACTAACTTATTTTTGATTATGTACTGACTGAGTTTAATTTGGATTAAACAAAATATTCATTTTAGTTCAATTAAATCTAGTTTCTTATAAGACGATTTAACCTTTAAATTGTGGGTTATATTTATTTTATTGTTATTTGACTTTGTACTGTCATTTACAGTTCCTTCCCCTCATATCAGTTTTTAACTATGCTGAATGGTGATTTTTTTCCATTTTTTCAATTCATTCAGTTAAATTTGGCAACTTACCTATTTAATTTTAATATTAAATAAAATCTAATATCTAATGTTTATTACTGAAGGAGGCAGAATCGAGCTCGGAAGATGCAGAGGACCGAAAACTTGGAAGATGAGGACAAGGAGTGCCGACCCCGAGTAACTGGGATAAAGGCGAGGGCAAAGAAGAAGAAGATAATTTGAAGTAGAATGTAAAAAAAAAATACTTGGATCATTACGCTAACACAGTTAGGTAAAATCTAAGTTTTTAATTTCTTATAAAGTGCTACCTAATGTACGCTTCGCCTTATACCCTATTAGGTACATTTGTATTTTGATAAAAATATGACGAAAGAATCCTCGCATATTCCAGCTTTACTAGTGATACAAAAACAGTTTTGTCAAAATGGACGGAATGATGTCACCAATAACTTTCATCTAAAAACAAGCGAAACTTATACCTACAGCTAGAGGGTTACTCCCGGGAATTCCCGGGAAAACCCTCTAATTTTTATTTCCCGTTTCCCGGGAAAAATACGAATCCTTTCCCGGGAAAAAATACAAATTATTACCTACTCATGCAGATTGCCATACCGATACCGAAATCTTTGTTTAGTTAACTGTAATAGTCGTGATAAACTTGTAGAAGCTGACGAATATTTTGATATGAAAATAATATTAATTACCAATATAAGTGTTATACTTTAAAAAAAAACTTAATTATAGCTTCAATGTATTCGTTTGAAAGAAGCATAATTATTCTAAATATAATTCGAAATCGGAGGTGTGTTTGGCCGACAATGTATAAGAATCCTACAATTTTTCATGTTTTTTTTTACATATTTCGAAAAGTTAGATAGTTCTTAAAAATATTAGTGCAGCCAACTGTCATTTTTTTTGTTTTATTCATGGATATTAACCGATATAAAAAATCTTTTTTTGTCGAACTTTCTCATTTTTTAAAGTCAAAAATCTTTAAAAAGCTTTGCCAAAATCCATAACATTTTTTGCTTGATAGGATGATCAAAAATTAAAAGTTTATATATTTTGTAAACAATTTTTATTTTGATATAACATAGAGTACCTAAATAAATCTCGTCAGTCAGCTATTTAGTTTTTTTTAAGCAAATTACTTATATTGGTAACAAAAATTTTATTTTTTTTTATCAAATCAAAATGTTTGCAAGGGTCAACAAGTTATGAGAGTTTTTATACCAAATTTGTTGAAAATTGAATATTTATAAATATAATAATGAATTTCCCGGGATTCCCGGGAATCCCGGGAAATTCATTTTAAAATTTCCCGTTTCTCGGGAACAAAAATAATCCGGGAAAAGATACCCTTTACCTACAGCTAAACACAGAAAGTACAATGTATACAACAATAAATAAGAATGTATGTATATCATGTAGGTAGTGTGTACTAGTTATACACATATTGTCAGACTAGCTATAATCCCGGATTTCCTCGAAGAACGTTACCAACTATCGAAAAAATAATTGAAAAAATTACATATTCATGATAAAATTACTTTCTGTATATTACCAGGTTTGAGATTTTCCTTTTATTCTGTTGTTTTTTTTTTTTGATGATATTTTTTGTGATTTTTTCTGTCTTGTTTTTTACCTGCTGAGATCGCCTAAGCCAAAAGCTGTTATGGTCTCAGTGCATCTTTATATATCTTGAATTGAACGATGACTTTTGCCGCCTACCCAGAATAAGGTGTACTTCAATGAGTTTGATAAGAAATATACAAAAACATACATTTTTTTTTTTAAAGATATATCTGGGTTTTGTTATAAATCCAAATACAACCTTATACACCTTTCACAGTAAGCTAAAAGCTAGTGTCGTGAAAGGGGAGTTTGCCGGCACCTGTGATCGAACCGCGGACCCCTTGTTCATGAGGCCGATACTCTACCTCCAGGCTACCGACGAACCCATTTATTCTGAAACATCTAATTATTAACAGACTGAAATAGTATTTACTTGTAGATTCGCAGGTCTCAAGAGGTTGAAGAATGGGATAGTTTGAAACGATATCATTAAATAAACGTCAGATCTAAACGCGGCATCACAGCCGACATTTTGTTTGATTTATTTTCCCTCCATAGTTGATGCCTCTTTATTACTTTTGTTTCAGTACAATATCCCTTAATATAAAGATACAATATGGTAACGGAGACGTATGAACAACATGTATAACACAAATTGCTGTTTTTTTTGTGTTAGTTGACAATTTAAATAGGAAAAGTTTAAGACAAAGAATGTGCCTCCTTCCTTTGGCAGTTTAACATCGTGTAAACTTGATGTGAAAAAACAACTCAAAACTTTCAACCAATGTGACATTGTGCCAATTGAGCCTTTTCAACTCGAAATGAAGAAAAAATAACAATACGAAACTTATTGATTGTATTGTCGTTAATTTTGTAAAACTCCACATTAATGTATGGAAATATACATACTTATTTGAGTTTAATTTTATATAATTATTATAGGTGTTGTAACCTGGTTTCGACTAACAAAGTCATTATCAAATTTATTATTAAATAAGTACAGTAAAACTCAAACTGCGTGGCTTGGCAATGTGGATCAAATTCTAAAGTAATCGACGTACATGTATGAGAAACTGGATTAATGTAGAGAAAGGAAAAGAAATACGTAAGGATATATATTATCAACATGGCGTTCCATTTTCTCTGCCTATCCAACCTGGAACACGGCATTAGGGTATAGGTAGTATGGTATAATAAAACTCAAAACAGTTTATTTATTTTCGTAAAAGAACAAAACTTTACAATTTGAGTTTTTAAAGCACGTTAGGTCAGAAACCAAATAATTTAAACCTCGGGTCTCATAACTGAAAACTTAAGATTCCACTATAAGAATAATTTCGATTTCAAATATATCAATCCTAATCGATAGTTTGTTATCTCATAGTAGAATCTTTACTATACTTTAATTTACTTTACCCTTACGCCCTGTCCAAGTTAGGGTAGGCAGAGAATCTTGCATTAAGAAATTTTTAAACTCCGCTCCCAACCTATTCTACTTTATTCCACCACCTAAAACAATTTTCAAAATTACAAAATTGATAATTAAAACTTCGACATACTTGGTATTTATATTGCAACCCCATCACCGTTTTGTTTGCTATTATTTCTGGGTAGGTAGGTACCTACCTGAAAAGGATTGTTTTGTTAATATTACTTTCTCTCTATCCTGTAGATAAATAGATAGATACATGTATAGTAAACACTGTATTATAATATAATACTGTATGTATAGTACTGGCTCCATTCATGTTCATTATTGACACTGCCTTAATTAAGTCTGTACAAACTTTATCATTGCGCTAATAACGAATTGCTTTGTTTTCAAAGATAATTTTGCAATATACATTTGACGCCTTTAGCTCTCAATATTGTTGGTGTTCTCTTTGAGACCGAGTACTTACTCAAGTATCAGTTTACAATCATAGCTGTCACAATAATAATAATAATAATAAAAGCTTGATGTTCCATTGTAAATATCAATAAATAGTAAAGATTGTTTCTTATTACAAAAAGTCTCCCACCCCTCAGCTCTGATTGATTACAAAATTTCAGTTTCCACGTCTTCCAGTCAATCTACAATTTTGGACGTTAGGCTGAAGATTTTGATATAACAATGGCTTGCATTTGTTTAAATTTATCATCGTCATCTCCGTCGGTCCCTCAATCTTGAGAATTGTCACCATCATCCTCGTTCTGTAGACAATCTGTCTCCACCTTGAACGATCCTCCGCCATGTGCAAGGCCCCGTGTAGTGAACTCTGTGCGACCTCCTTAATTTGGTCGCTGTTAACGTTACTACGTTTTTAATGAAGGTATCTTTATGCAAAATTTGACATCGAATGCATAATTATATACATATGTATATATTTGATAGTAAGTTTGGTCGAAAACCTGCTAATGGCCCACTTGCAGAGACTTACTTTACTAAATTTTGTAAAGGGTCAATATCGATCATTTTTCTTCACTTCTTCTTCTTTAAGTGCCATTTCAGATCCCCCCGCCATTGACTATCACCCTGGCGTAGGACTCTCTGTCCTGTGCCAGCCGGATGAGCTCTTCCACCCTCCGAACTCCAGTCCACTCTCGGATATTTCTCAGCCAGGACATCTGCCGCCTTCCCACACCGCGACTACCCCAATTTTTCCCTTCATAATGAGTTGGAGTAAACTATACATATTTCTCATTTCGAAGTAAGTGTCCCAAATATGGCATCTTCCTCATCTTTATATTGGATAACATCTCTCTATCTGTTCTAGCCTTCCGCAACACCTCAAATGCCTCTATTCGGTTCATATTTCTTCGCTTATGTTACTTAATTCAATCTCTATTCTAGCTCTGAAAGCAGCTGCTGACAGAATGGTAGTGGAATACATCCCCTGAAGGCAGCTGCCTCCGAAGTCATCTTGTGAATGTCCATCCGATCTACCACAAATCTTGTAAATATAATTATATTTATGAAAGAGTATCATGTAAAAATGATATATATATATATATATATATATCAAAATCACGAATGTTATTATTAATAACATCCAAACCATGTGAGGAGTATGGGAGAGGGAGAGGAGCATAACTAGAGAGAAAAATTCAAATAATTCCTTTGAGATTCACAAGTCATTTGTAATATTTTACCGCTCATGACGTTTCTTTGTTTTACCACTTACCGCCGTTGTAACATTCGCCAGGAAAAAAATCGTTTTGATCGATGCATTGGCATTAATAGGCTAGTTGGAGTATTTAATGTTTGTTTTAACAGCGATTAGATATGTAACCCATTCTGAACGTCTAAACTTTTATTAGCGCAATAAAGAAGAAAGTTGGGAGCGGCGAAATATCACGGTAGATCCAGCTGTGCACCATTCATTCTGCTACGCCATATGACATGACTAAATAAGCTTATACAAGACAAGCACATTTTTCATACTTGGGGTATGGATAGGTACTCTTTCGCAGGTGGATCTCAATGTCCTCTGTCTTTTAGATGGTATTTATGAGTTAGTTGCCCTCTTAGCAGTATAAGAAATCAGTACATTTTATATGCCATTGATATCAATATCATAATATGACCTTGATTTGCATTAGTCATTGAAAATTATTTTAAAGCAAAAGTTTTAATCTAACCATGATAATTTTAAGATTAATTCCAAAAGAGTTTAATCAATAATCATAAAATCATACAGAATGCAATTTTTTTTTAATAGAAAATAATAATGATGCCTGACGCATTTCGGGAAGTTATCGGCGTAAATCAATTCACGGAATTAGCTTCCAAATACATGCCAGCAATCATGATGTTTTACTACTCCCGTGGCGATAAAAAAGCTATGATGGAAGGCAGGCACTTCAAGAGAAAAGTTTTTTTTTCATGCGAGACATTTGACCGAATCTCGGAAAGAAGAAATCCCAAAGCTTCCAAAACTTTACGACGCGCGCTTTTTTATAAGACGTTTTGATAAAACAGACATATTGTGCAGTATGAACATGACAAATTGCTGTTTTTTTCTGTTCTTATTTCTTATCTTTATTTTGGAGTCCCCCTAAAAGTATGAAGAACTTTTCAGCAATATCCAATACCGAAAATTACGTGTTGCTTATTACATAATACTGAAAAATATTATTTTTCATTAAAAATTTTTTACAAAAAAAGGTAACATATACTTACTTGTTTTCATCGTGAATCATTATATAAAATCTTATATTACTAAATTGATTTTATTAATATCCCGTAGAGCACCCGGTAAAGAATTTTTCTAGTATCCTGTAAAAGGCAGAAAAAATTAAGGAATTTTACATCTCAAATTCAGCGATGAGGTTTATCACAATTTTTTTGTTTCTCATTATGTTTTGTTTTTCTACCATATTAAAAAAAAATTATGGGTTCAATAAAAAAAACAAAATTTATTATTTAATTACATAGAACTTCATATTTTAATCACAAATTTCGTCTAAGTTTTATTACATTTAAATAATATATTAACCAAATAAAAAAGTTTCTCTGACATATCGTGATGTTGCTTATTCATATATAATTTACTACAGACTACTTGGTCATTAAATAGTTTATAAATAAATAACCTTTTTACTATACACACACATGACAAATTTTGTGTATATATAATGACCTACTGAAAGTTCCTGAAACTAAAAGTTTAGTTATGTACAGTTTCAGCGAGGACCGATATTATTTTAATTAGGAGGGTAAGTTTGCTATTCCATAATGTAACATCTACTAGTTGTTTATCTTTGAGACGAACATCCCCTACGATAAATCATTAATTTTGGTTTTTCAAGTATTTATATCCAGCATACTTTTACCCTCTATTATGGGTTTCAGGAAATAATACAGTTGTGTTTATGAATGACAAAACGCGGTTTTCGAAATATTAGTTATTTCATGAGTTCGTCGGTCTGGGTAACAAAACCCAGATATATCTTTTTAAAAAAAAAAACATACACATAAAACTTGGTTTGAATTTTGTCTGATTACAAAATGTTCATACGTTTACAACTGCATACCAAGGGAGCATTCTCACCAAAGGCTGAAACCAAGTTTGCACTATGCCTGCTAGTAGTAGTACCTACTTAGTGATTTTGTGTCACCATATCAGGACCCATGATAATTGACTATAAAGATTACTGTTTTTCCATTCGTTACATATCCAATGGCAATGTGTCGAACATGGTTAAAGTGCTGGTGCACAATAACATTCTGGTACCATCACTTACGTATGCAAGCGAGACATGGACGTGGCTGAAGAAGGACGAAAGTAGAATAAACGCAGTGGAGATGCGATCGTTGAGAAGAATGGTTGGTAAAACGCTGCGTGATACAGTAAAGAATGATGATATCAGTAGTACAAGAAGAGTATTGTGGACAGAATGTGCGTGAATAAACTACGGTGGTTTGAACGTTGTGGAATGAACGAGACAAAAATGACAAGGAGGATATACTTGTCTAAAAGAAAGGGTGTGAAGAACGCGGGCGTCCGAGAACCACTTGGTTTGATCACCTGGATCAAATTCTCAAGGACATGTGTGAGAAAATGTATGAATGTGGAGGAAGCGAAGGAAGTGTGTAAAGATAGATCTGTTTAGCGTTCCGTCTCTCAGCCTACCCCACTTGGGACACGACGTGAGGGTAAAGTACAGTATAGTATAGAGATTTCCAATGTTTTTTGAAGCCCTCTTTTTCAATACACCGTTCCTATGACAACAATATATTATGTGATAAGTATTATTTGAGAAAATTTCGTTTAAGAATGTTCCCTTTAGTTATTCTTATTGTTGAAATAAGCCATGAAATTTCATAAAGTAGGTACTTAATTATTTCAGTTAAGATGTCTACAGCTTCCTTTTGTTGGGATTTGAATCTTTAAATATGTTAATTATTTAATAGATTAAAGCACTGGCGTCATACTATAATTAATGATGCCTGCTTATGAATTTATAAACACTATTTTCCTTCATAGAATACAACAAATACAAAACATCTGAACATTACAATACTCCCAACATAATTAAGTAAATAAGAGTACAAAAAAGGTTTCAAAAAGCTGCAATTGATGAAATACGTCCACCAATTTGGTAACCTTTTTGCACTTTATTCTTAATTAACAGACATATTCATTTTTAAGAGCTAAACATTTCGGCGCGACTCTCAACGATTTGCAGTCAGCGCGCTTTGCGATATTTCGGGCACATTGCAAGAAGAGAGCATGACAACCTGGAAAAAGTGATTAAGACTGGGGTTGTAGAAGGGAGGAGGGGAAGGGGCAGAGTGCCAATAAGATGGAGCGACCAAATTAAGGAGGCCACACAGAGCTCACTTCACGGGGCCTTACACATGGCGGAGGATCGCTCAAAATGGAGACAGATGGTCTACAGAACGAGGCATGATGGTCACGATCCTCAGGATTGAGGACCGACAGAAATGATGAAGATTAATTTTACTTGTGTGTTGAAAGACTTGGTTTTGAGTGGCCAGAGGTCCTTGAAGCAGCGGTGGACAGGGATCTCTGGAGGAGGTACCTAGGCGGAATGGGCCTGCGACTCAACTAGGACAAGGGGAAGAAGATGTATGTATGAATGTATGAATTAATTTTATAAGATTAGTTTACAGGGAAAGAGTGAAGTTAAAATTACCTCATACCGAAATCGTAACATGGGCTATTATAGAAAATAGTAGATTAATTAATTAATAATAGACTATTTTATTGGCTAAGTTTTGATTTTCATGAAAACCCGGCACTGAATCTCCGGATGTCCTTTCGATGTTATTTATTCATGAAAAGAGAGAAATCAATGTAAAAATATCTGAACACATATTTAACAAAGGAAACATCTAAAATATATAAAGAAAATCGTGTATCATTAAGTATTTGACTTTCCTGCATTTAAAATATTCACCTATGTATTTAAAGAGTGTATAAGAAAATGCGGCCGTCCGAACATCTCCTGGCTTGGTTTCGAGAAAATTTTCAAGACTAGCCAAATAAAAATAATGAGAATAAAAATTAGCGTGCTTTAGAAGCTATATGAATATGGAGAAATTAAAATAATGTTGGTATAATTACTATTACTGACAATAAGAAGATTCTTACAATGATTATTACACCTAAAGGCCATCGCGATACCAGAAAAAAACCTTAAACGATATCCAAACGATAACACAACTAAAATATATTCTCGATTTTTCTTATAAATTCTGCATACGTCACGTTAAAGTTATTAACTTCTCCAGCCAGACCATTAAACATTTGAAAAGCTCTTCCCACTGGGGGGTTTGCCAATATGAGTACTAGGACAGGTTAGTTAAGTATTTCATACTCTTTGGATACCCTGCAAGGAATACAGCTCAAAAAAAAGGAAAGGGGTAGTGTAGAATACACCTACTGAAAACCATTGTTACATTTTTTCCTGCTGAAATCGCCTAGGCTAAAAGCTGTTATGGTCTCAGTGTAAGTAGGGTGACATTTTTAAGATAATAATATCTTTTCTCGGTCTGTTTGTTTCTCCACTTGTAGAAAATGTGAGATTTGCTGGCTATCCCTTGAAGAAGGCCGGCAAACTGTCTGTTTTTAATAAACCTACAGATCGTCGTCTTTGTACCTTCAAATATAGAAAAATAATAAAACATATTAGACAAGAAATATATCGTATTGGTATTTACTTGAAAATATATATATTCAAGGCTTTTGAAAATTTTCCAGCAAAAACTAAACCATAGAAATGTATTCCCATCAAATAAAATATTTCCACACAAGAGAGAAAATCATAAAATTGAGGAATGGTAATATGCTATTTTATAAGACTTTTAATAGATGCACAAACAGTAGTATTCATAAAAATATTTTCCGTCTTTCGATCTGTGCTTACATTTCAAGTTGGTTTAGCAGAGTAGAGGAATCAGAACAAAATGGAAATTGTGGATTTGTAAATCGCATGACGTGAACTCTAAAAGTGCACGTATGAACCGAATATGCAAATAATCAAACTGTATTTTATAAAAATCAAAGTTATGTAAATTTTGCAAAAATATTTGCTATAGATCTAAAACATATATAAATTAAATTTTAATTGAGGATTCATTGTTTTTCAACGTCTTTGGATACTTTTTAAAATGTATGCTTTCCCTATATCTTAATTCTATTTTTCTATTTTCTTCTTGCTAACATCAAATAATCTGGTTTGAGATCTTCCTATACTTCACCCGTTTGTTCTCTGTAAATATGTAAAAATCTTTCTTAGTGATTATACCTTGATTGACATAGATACCTACTTACTGATGAATTTTTTTGCATTTATTATTAATTAATTGCTTTCGCCAAAAGATGAATGATATAAAAATGTGATCTATGGTTTGTGTGCTCACATTGTGAAAAGACATTTTCAACATATTTGATTTTAAAAAAACACTGTTAACTTTTCACTATGGATTTTATTACTCGAGCGCTTTCGTCAAGTTATCTTGCCATTTTCAAAAGAATATCAAAAGTAATAAAAAATTAAAATTGTTAATATCAAATATGTTAAATAAAAATGAAAGATATCTTTTCGGGACATTCAACAATTTTTTTTTTTTTTTCATGTAACATATTTTCCAATTCATTTTAAAATGCACTGTGCTACTTGTACGTATACGATACATATTTAGAAGTGATAGATGGATGCAGTGGTAATATAGCAACTGTGCGGTTCTACCGACAGACGAACATAATAATCATATATAGGAATGTAGTATGTATGTTTACTCGTTATAAACCCATCGGCTACTGTACAAATATTTAATCCTAGCCCGAATACAAATAAGATATAAGGAAATTGTGTGATGTCGAATTGGTCATCAATGAAATAAATTATGAATTTATTTAGGTAAATTGAAATTAATATTTCTTTTTACTATAAATAATTGTTGATCACAAGAGAAACGTATTTTGACTTAAGTGCCATCAATGTTTGATAACAACCTGATAAGTCAAAAGATTGATAACAACCTGATAAGTCGAAAGATTGATAATGACCTGATAAATGTAAAGACGTCTCTCTCGTGATCAATAACTTACAGTAGAAAAAAAACACTTGTTTCAATTTATCGTATTATGGAAATCTACTACGTGAGCACTGACACAGTTAGTAAATTTATTATTTTATCAAACAGTTTTTAAAGCACTCAAGACATTCTTCATTGGGTGCGTACAGATGGCATGATGCGAACGCCGAATGATTGTCAATCATATGATTGACCATCAAAACGAATGATTGGCAATCAAGGCCGAATCCTTCGGTAGGTACATACAAATTCTTATGCGGATTGATACGGAACGTTCGGCGAAGGTTCTGTGTAACATAACCATAGATGCATTTCGGATCCAAACTGTGATAGAGTGTTGCTTGCAATATACGAACGGCGAAAAGCTTAGCTCGATAACTCTGAATCAGAAAATATTGATTTTTTCCGTGAAGCACCCAATAAATACTCCACCATTTTTTTCTGTAATTTTTCGAGTGTCCTGTAAAAAGTTAGTGCTAGAGAAAAATAAAGGCATTAAACATATTATATTCAGCGATGAGGCTTGTCACCCACGCTGAAAGTCATATTTTTTGTTGGCATGGAAACGACAGCTTGCATGTTTATTATATGTAGCAAAGTCTGCTGGCTACTCCAGTTTAGGGTTTATGCCGTGATGGTAAAGTAGTAGTATTTTTACGGACCACCTAGAGTTAAACTTTTTTTGTTTGGTCCAAGTTTATTAAATGTAACATTTATTCAAGTTTGAACTATGACCTATTGAGAAAATTCCAAGTAAAAATAATGAGAATTGAATAAGTAAAGTGTAACCTTTTTTCAACTAGGTATACCTACTCAGAATATTTTTTAAGCGATTCTTGTTACTCGTTACAAGCTAGTTGGAATTCTGACCTAAATTTTGTTGAGAAGTAAGTAGTTGTATGAAACAGATGGATTATTTGAGTTTTTATGTCATAAAAGAAACTAGCAATTTATCACACTTTTCTAAGAAAATAGCTATAAGTTTACTTCGTCTATGTATTCTATACAAATATACTAATACATTAAGTTTGAAATATTAATAATATTTTTGTAATAATTTTATTTGTAAATACCTCGGTATTTTTTATTTATTTACTTAATTTATAGTTCTTCTACATTTTTCATCAGTCGGTATTACAATATACACGCACAAGTTGACTGATGTTTGTACCTATAGTTCTTCTACATTTTTCATCAGTCGGTATTACAATATACAAGCACAAGTTGACTGATGTTTGTACCTATAGTTCTTCTACATTTTTCATCAGTCGGTATTACAATATACACGCACAAGTTGACTGATGTTTGTACCTATAGTTCTTCTACATTTTTCATCAGTCGGTATTACAATATACAAGCACAAGTTGACTGATGTTTGTACCTATAGTTCTTCTACATTTTTCATCAGTCGGTATTACAATATACACGCACAAGTTGACTGATGTTTGTACCTATAGTTCTTCTACATTTTTCATCAGTCGGTATTACAATATATATACACGCACAAGTTTACTGATGTGTGTACCTATAGGTCTTCTACATTTTTCATCAGTAGGTATTACAATAAAATAATAAAAAAACTTTATTGCACACAAAAACAACATATGAAAATATTCAATTTAACTGTACAAAAAAAAAATTGTGCAATGGGTGAGTTTATCGCAGAAGCGCAATATCTTCCAACTAACCCATATATACACGCTCAAGTTTACTGATGTGTGTACCTATAGGTCTCCTACAATTTTCAGTTAAATTTTCGAGTGTCCAGTGTTCTTAAAATGAACCTAGGCATTTAAAGTCTTCAATTGTTCAGCGATGCATGCAAGTTAGACGTAGACATGGTTAACGAAGGACGAAAGTGGCATAAATACAGTAGAAATTAGATCGTTGAGAAGGATGTGTAGTAAAAGTCTGAGAGATCGTGTGCGTAACAGTAATATACAAGAGGAATGGAGAATGAAAGTAGGTGTAAGTAGTCAGAAGGATGAATGTACCTACACTAAATATTATGGAGAGTCCATAATCTTACGAAATTAGCTAGTTTCTAACAAAATATCAGAAAAAGTTTTTTTCTAAGAAAATTCATTATTATTGGTATTATGTTTTTCATTATTGGACGGACATAGCCGCCTGGAGGGCAATCAAAGAATAAAAAAGAATAAGGAGAAAAAGAAAAGTTTTGGCATGAAGGGTCACAGTGGTGAAAGGTGAAATGTCTGCGCTTGACATCTCAAGTAGAGCGGTATATAAAAATTGTATCCTTTGACAAACGGGTCATTTACCAGTGATTCTGAAACATGTTTTCACGAAATTAAATCAACAAAGATTAATTTGACATAATTTTTCTTTTCTACCTGAAATATAAGGAAAATTGTTTTTTTTTAGTTTTACAAAACAACATTGTGTATAGACCTACACACAATAATTATAATAAACGCATTATTGTCAAAAATAAATTTGTACAAGAGACGTGCCTGAACACAAGACTCCAGATACGCTCAAAGTAAGCAACGTGCTTGATCCGTTAAAATTTAGTAGGTTGGGTGGAATCGAACCCAGGATATTGAAAGTCCGAGACTCCACCATCAGATGTCCGACCATCTTAATTAAAGATGTCAAATTTCTTACAAATACAAAAATAGTTTTTCGGTACCTAGCCTGGAGGTAGAAACTCGGCCGCGTGAACGAATGGTCTGTGGTTCGATCCGAGGTGCCGGCAAATTCCACTTTCACGACACAAGCTTTAAGCTTACTTTGAAAGATGTAGGTATAAGGTTGTAGCTGGATTCATAACAAAACAAAGATATTTCTTTAATTTTAAAGAAGCCATGTTTTACAACAATCTTACTAACAAAATACTCAAAAACTTTTCATGCAATGTACTTTAAATTTTGTTCTTTTCATTTCTGAGTGAATTACAGTCAACATTCTGAAAATTTGTTTTACCAATAATAAATTGAAATCCAACCGAAAACAAATTCAGAAAACGGACACTTGTGTGTGTGTGTGAAATTTCATTTCAAATATTTACAATTCTCTCAAAAACATCATTCCTGTCTACATTGGTACAACATTTTTATATCTACAAATCAAACCGAAATTCATTTCCACAAAATGTAGTTGTTATATACAATTGAGAATATTGGATATAACATATTGAGAATATTGAAGTCTATGAACGTGAAAGCTCCTGATAGCCAGTTTGGTAAAAAAAATTATACGAGTTTTTTGAAATTTTGAAACGAGAATATTGAATATCCAGTCTTAATGAGTGAGCTTGGTCTCCTCAGTCTCAAGAACCGTAGGAAGATGTTTGACCTTTGTTTCCTACACAAGATTCTAAATGGTGCAATCGATTCTCCTGAACTGATTGAACTGATCCAATTTAATGTCCCTTTTAGAAATACCAGACAATCTGTAACTTTTCACGAGTCTTATACTAGAAATAACTATACGTACCATACTCCAATAAACAGACTTCATAGACTTGGTAATCTGGTTGGTAAGAACACAGATGTTTTTGCTGACAGTTTCCTCAAATACAGATCTGACATCATCAAATTTTTATGTGCACAAACTGACAATGGGTAGGTAGTCGAGGATAATTGTTTACTTGTTTTTTTTTTCTGTAATATTTATCATTTTTGGTGAGATGAGTCCATGTAAATAATGTGAATTCTTATTTATAATTTGCTGTATACATATACAATCATATGACCTTATTTTTGTAACTTACTGACCATTTGTTTCTCTGTTTGACATTTTATATTTAAATCATTTCAATTTGAAAATAATTTTTTTGAAATTAATTTTTTGACCAAATTTCTTTTTTTGATTTTTTTAAATTGAGTCAACGTTGTTCTATTATTTAATTGTACTCTTGGTTTGTGTCAACTTGATTGTTTAGTGTCTTTTTTAAAAGAAAAATACTTTTTGTATGCATGAATTGTATGTAATCTGCTGGCTACCCCACTTGTGGGATGTGCCGTGATGGTATAATAAATATAATAAATAATTGTATGTTTACTAAATTTTTTACATGTAAAAGGTTTCGGCCGTGAATATCTGAATAAATAAAAAAAAATAACGAGGGTATACAATTTTTATTAAATAAAGAAAATATACGATGCTACAAAATGCAATGAACCCGCTGACTGTCCCATTTGAGAGAGATTAATAAGTAATAAAGACACAAGCTTTTAGCTTACTGTGAAAGATGTTTAAGGTTGTATTTGCGTTAAATATAAAACTTAGATATTTCTTTTTGAAAAAAAGCACCATACTGAATAATGATTTTAATTTTTGCTCTATTTAACACGCCAGGCAAGAATTGCTTTCAACAAAAAAAACAGGTAGATTAAATGACATTTAATGTTTAAAAAAACTGTTAAATATGTAAATGAATGAAATAAAAATGTGGTTAATAAATAAAATTTTAAATCAATGTTTTTCAATTGTAGATAATAATAAATATATGTGTGAAATAACAGTGGTATATATTTAAGATATATAATTACTCGCACCTATTTGATACAAGACTTTTTATTTATTTATTTATTCATTCTTTACTGTACATTGATTAAAAATACTAACCTAAAAGATATACTTCTTCTTCTTCTATCAGTGCCGTATCAGGTCTTCCCGACGTTGGCGATCACTCTGGAGAATGCCTCTCTGTCTCGTGCTGTGCGGACCAGTTCTCCCATTCGTGTTATTCCGGTCCATTGCCTTATATTCCGCAGTCAGGACATCTGCCTCCTTCCACGACGTCCCTCAATCTTACCTTCTATTATCAACTGTAGAAGTCGATATTTATCAAAAAGTATCTTAATTTTTAAAAAGTATGAGTTCATCGCAAAGGCGCGATCTCTTTTAACTAACCCAAAGATTCTATAGATAGATTTTAAAGATTCAGATCATGCTCCGATTGATAAATTTGCATCACAAAAACATTTAAATAATCTCATTAAATTAATATTGTTATTATGCATACAATTTTCATAGCAATTTAATTTATTTTCTGCAACTTTGTATTCTCTTATCAGAGTGTAGGTGTTATTTTGCTTGCTTAGTATTTAGAAGATACAATCTTCGTAGAATTAGCTCAATTTATGCGTCGTCGCCCGTCTATCGGCGTAGTAGCGTCGCAACGCCTTCGTATTCTGATATTCCTTCCAATGAAGCGTAGAAACATCAAAGAAATATACAACATTAATCTTTGAAGTTTGTTTTAATATTTCATCTTTCATCAATAATCTGATTTAATATAATTTGATATTTTGAAATACAAATGTACACAAATAATGCGTTTTATAAAATCATAATTTAATAAAAATCATTTTGTATTTGTAAGAAAATGCCTTTGGTGGAAATTTAAAAGTGTGTTGATGATTTTGAATTGAAAAGTGTTGAATCCTTATTCATATAACAATATTTCAAAATTTCAGTTTTCGTCATTTGTTTTCTTCTTGCAGATAAGTTTTCCTAAAGAAGTATGCGTAGCTTCTTAAAAGCTCTTGGCTACAATAATTTCACTGATGCTGAAACCAAACTGAAAAAAAACCATCTGGTTTTAACAGCAATACATCGAAACTATTAAGATACTTTTTGCCTGATTTGGTTAGCATAAATGCTTTGTGTTTCATAACTTGTCTGAAAATCTCACTTTTCAAATTTAAACATAGAATAACACTACAATCTCGTTTAGGTAATATTTGTTTCTAATATAATAAATAAAAACTATTTTATGGAGTAAAATTTTTAAAATAATTAAAATATTTGAATTATGCACTAAAAACGTGAAGTTAAAAAGAAAATATTAAACTTTTAAAGCAGACCTTGAGTACAGGATGTCCTAGTGAGGTGATCGGTAACCTAATGGTAGAGTCTCGAAATTTCAGTCGAGAGACCCGAGTTTGATACCACCCGCTTAAGACTTACCTTTACAACACAAGTATACTTTTACTTTTTGTAAGGAAGTCTGAGGTGTATTTGGGCTTATTTCAAATCCAGATCCATCTTTTTTAAGAATATATATGATAAAGAATATAAAAGTACAACTTTCTTTGCAGATGTATTTACATAAATAATAATAACACGATCGATAAGTTTTACCCAACGCTTTCTAGTAATTTGATCAAAAGGAGTTGTTCTCTTTGAGATAACAATAATAATAAATCATTATTACAATGGGAGTCAAATATTAACGGTTAACAGATTAATAATCGTCATCTGTAATTTAACCATCTGATGATATAAACTCGGAGCCATCGAAATTGGTTGTTCCTAAATTAATATACAGAAGACAAACATGATATTTATTCTTTATTGTTCGTCGTTTATTCTGCTTAACTCCTAATCTATAATGAATCTATTTATTATTCATCAAAAATATAGTTTTCAGCTTAACTAGCACTTTATTAAGTTGACCCAGAGATTTAACTATATATCGAATGCCAAAACCTAAATAAGTGCATTAAAAAAAATTAACTGCATTTACAAATATTTTTTCATCTTTTTAACTTGTTTAAGTAAAATACTATAAAATTATCATTGATACAACTAAAATAGTGATTAACTTTTAAATTATTCTCAAAATGTTGTTACTATTACATTTTTTCTCTTAAAACTTTTTTTTTATAAAAAAAGCACCGAACAAACTTTGTATATTGTAGCTCTTAAAATCAACTGCGACTAAGATCCAATTTCCAAAAATCATAGACTTGACAATTTTGAATGTATAATAATTGTAGGTATGCAATCAATTATTTATAATAAATGTAATTAATAAGATATATTTATATGTTTTTTGAAGTATAATAAAGAAAACATAAATAAATACAAAATATTATAATAATAATTAAAGACAGTAAATAATTAATAAATAAATAAATATTAAGTTATTTCTTTCGTCAACTTATCAACGATTCTTCTTCAGTGCCATATCAGTGCCATATCAGGTCCCCCCGACGTTGGCGATCACTCTGGAGAATGCCTCCCTGTCTTGTGCTGTGCGGACCAGCTCTTCCATCCGTGTTATTCCGGTCCATTGCCGTATATTCCGCAGCCACATCTGCCTCCTTCCCACTCCACGACGTCCCTCAATCTTGCCTTCTATTATCAACTGCAGAAGCCGACACTTATCGCCTCGCAGGATGTGGCCCAAATATGAGACTTTACGAACCTTAATATTTGTCAGGAGCTCTCTATTTATATGTGCTCTGCGTAGTACTTCTGTATTGGACACCAAGTCTGTCCACGGTATTCGAAGCATACCATTCGAAGCATGTCATATCAATGATTAACCGAGTTAAATGTTTGATTAACGGTGTACAGTTTTGATTGTTATTATTATTCATTTATGATAAAATATCCAAGTATCGATAATAATAATAATAATAAGAGTTTGATTTAATTGGTGTAAAGGATTCGATCTTCAAAACAATTTGAAGAATATATAAAAGGTTAAATTTTCCGAAAACAATAATTAGTTCCGAGACATTTAACATCCTGTATATAATTGTATAAAATATAAGTATAAGGAATGAAATATTTATTTATACAAATATACACGGCAATAGCCTATTACATGTTAACACAAAATAATATAAAAACCAACATAGACATAACCATGATTGTATAAAATGATTTACAGTGTCGAAAATCAAATAGTAACCAAAGAATATTATAATAAGAAGCAAATACATGTTAAAATTTTTAAACAATTGTTTTAACAGCTTAGCATTTAGTAGCTTACTGTGAAAGGTGTAAAAGGTTGTATTTGGGTTTGTAACAAACAAATCCCAGATATATCTTTTTTTTTTAAAAAAAAAACAATGTTCAACAATAATTTAATAAAAAAAACAACATCGATAGAATAGAACTAAATATTTAAATGGCGTAACCACTGAAGATTGACAATGTCCTCATAAGACGAAAGACGTCTCTCTCACAAATTAAATCATTAGTAGAATAAAACGCTTGTTTTATTTATTTCGTAACCACTGAAGTTTCGAAAAAGTATTGACACACACGAACGACCGGTGTGGCACAGAGGTAACGCTCTTGCCTTTGAATCATGAGGTCCCGGGTTCGATTCCCGGCCAGGGTAAAATGAAGAATGACCTTTTTTAAATTGTCCTGGGTCTGGGTGTTTATGTGTTTAGTACATTGTAGGTATATATGTATACCCTCCTTTACACGAGACTTGTCTCTATAAGGAGGATGTTTAGATTTAAGTTTTATCAAATAGTTTATGTATTGTCATGTCTGTATAATTGTTGTTAGATAAAATATAAAAAAAAAATATGGGTATCGTCGTGTTAGTTACCATAATACAATATTTATATCGTATTTTGGGACAAGCTCGGTCTGTGTGGATTGTCTATACATGTTAAAAGAATGTAAATTGCTAATTACTAAGAATTTGTCGTAGCTTGCTAGAATGGTAGCTAGCTAATTTGAATAGGTCTTTTCATTTCTTGTTTTTCAATGATAATAATATTTTGGAATAGGTAGGTACGTTATTTTCTTTCCATAACTAAAATAACATAACATTATGGCCAATTCTGAATCATAATATAGTTTAGTTGCACTAACTAAGTCAACTAAGTGTGAGGAGATAGTTGAGTCATGATAATTAGTTCTAATTCGTATTCACAGTTTTCCGTACTAATTTAGTTCATTAGCTCATTTTGACACCTTAGTACAACTATAAATTTCGAGAATCTATGGATTTCATATTCAGAATGAAATTTTAGTTGACAGCCGACGACTAAAATAAGTTGTATTTGGAAGAATTTTATTCGCGACTTTTAATGTACGAATATTATTAGTTGCTGTCATTTTACCGCAGAATATTGCTGTATTTTGGAAGTGTTAAGTTGTTTTTTTCAATTAAAAGTGAAAATTTATATTTTTAGGGCCCTCGCAACTATTAGCATGTATAAATTGTAAAATTACACCACCGCCGACGCAAATACGAACGCCAAAATATATCGGCAAATCTGACATTTCACAATTTTCACTCGCGACAACTATAAAATTGTTGCCAGAAGTGTAAATCGGAACGTGAAAAACATTTTGTATTGCGGCATCACTGACTAATATTTTTGTTTGTCCCATAGATTTTACCGTTTGCACTTGGTGGTTCTCGAGTTTATAGTTGTTTATAGTTCATAACTAATGCTGAATACTACATAATAACTAATATTAATCAACTTTTTAGTTAGTTAGTTCATTAAGATTCAGAATCGGCCCTATTACATACCTACTTTATAAAGCGAACAGTGTATTTTTTATACCTAGTTTATTCTTTGTGAAATTGAATTGAAGAATAAGCGTTGATTGTGTGTAATATCAATCAAAACAAAATTTTCAAAATTATAGACTTCTAACTTGGAACTGGACCGTCGTTAAACACGTAAATACAATTTTTTGAAAATAATTAAACGAATCAAAAGAAAGTGCTTTGTGATTAATCACGTAAAATAACTTCAAATTGCTATTCAATGCAAATTTAATGAATTTAATGAAATGAAAGGACGCTTATTATTTATTTTATTAACTTATGTAAGTACATATTTATTTATTTATTCTGTAGTCTGAGTGTGATTGAAATAATGAGAAGCATTGAGAGAACTCAACAACAGGAAAATGTTTGTGATGGGATAACAATACAGGGACGGATGAAATGGAACATTGTCTAATAAAACTGATCAAGCTTGTCTATGGGTCAAATTCTTTTCTGCGAAAGTTTTTATCTTTGACATATTGACGTCTTATCTCTATATTGACGATACAAACATACATATTCTTCACCTTGTCCAAGTTGGGTCGGGGGCCCATTGCGCCTAGGTACCTCCTCCAGAGATCCATGTCCACTGCTGCTTCCAGGACCTCTGGTCACTTTTAGCCAAGCTTTTCAACACACAAGTTCGACACCTGCCCTTGTCAGCTTCTTCTAGGGCGGCCCACCGGTCTTCTGCCCTCTTATAATTGACGATATTAAATTTATTATCTATTATTATAATAACGATTGATTATTCAAAAAAATCTCGAGAAATTGGTTAGCTTGTTTTTTGGATGTAAGATCTTCCTTTTCGAGGCGGTAAAGAATTGGTATCCCACTCTTTTCCGTAAGTTTTCGAGTGCCCTGTAAAAAAGCCAGGTATTTGAAAAATAAACACTTTCTTAAAAAAAAAATATATCTGGGTTTTGTTATAAACCCAAATACAACGGAAATTTTGGGCTATAGGTATTTTTTTTAATGCCTCACCATAAAAAAATAAAAATAAAAAGTTTTGTCCAAAAAAAGTCGGGGTTGACCACCCTTAATTTTTAGGGCTATGAAAAATAGATGTTTGCCGATTCTCAAATCTACCCGATAAGCACACAAAATTTCATTAAAATCGGTCCAGCCGTTTCAGGGGAGTATGATAACAAACACCGTGACACGAGAATTTTAAATATTAGATTTTGTTTGTTCAAAAAATATCAATTCTTTCCATCCTATTCCAATCTGATTCTGTTATGTTCATCACTTGAAACCTTCTCCTTTCTTCTTCTCCCAGTCCAGCCACAAATTGGGTTGTCTGTCTATATGTCCGACTTGTCTTCAGTACCGCTGATCGTTAATCTTAATCTGCGTTATTTCTTCTCATTAACGTTCCTCTACTAAGAGTATAAAGTATGTATACGTCTTTTACTCGAACTACGCAAGGCAGAAGCAGTAGTAGAAGATAGCTTTTTCTTCCCTATGTCGTAGGATGACTGTGGCAATCGGTATTTTTATGAATGATCTAGAATAATCCACAATTTTCTCAACTGAAAACGAATATAATGGGTTGGACCCTCCTTCACGCATGGATGTTACAGGAATGTTAGTTCCTATACATAGTGAGTTACAATCTATTGGATTGGTCTGCAAATATGTAGTTTGGATTTTCTTCTCCATTCCTACCCATTTTTAGCTAATCTCTTTAGTTCTACGTATGTACCACAGTTCGTGCCCTTCGTCAGTTGGTCCATATAGGCATCTCTTATTCGGCCTCTACTATTTCTGTCTTCCTTCTATCCTGGATGCTTGATGTTGTGGCCAATCCAGTTAGCTCGTTGTTTACTGATTTATTTAAGGGATTGCCTACTTTCTCCTACCCTGAATAACACCTCTTCATTTACGACGTGTTCCGACCCATGGGTCTTCAGCATACGTCTGTAGCACCACATCTCAAAGGCCACCAAACGTCCACTTTCACTCTTGCTGATGATCCACATCTCGCTACCATAATTACAGTTAGTTCCTATATCAGTCATACTCTGCATGCAAATTTTTATTATTAAGAGCTCAAGATTCGCCTGAAAGCCTCCTCCCGACAAAATTCTCCCTGAAATGAAATCTCCCTGAAAAATAAAAGTTAGATACAAAGTAGTGAATAAGCAACTCATTATTTATTTTTTTGATATGATACTAACACCGTGAAGCACCCAGCAAAGACTTGGTTTCTCACTTTTTTCCTCATTTTTCGAGTGTTCTGTAGTAATTTTATGCACAAAAACGACTCCTAGTCTTTTTGACAAAAGACTGATTATTGCAATGGTTTACGATTTAAACTACCATCTCTCCTTATCTCATCCAATTTCTACTTCTATTCTTCTTTCTTCATTTTCCCTTTCACATCATCACCACTCTTTTTGTTTCTTAACAATACATTCTATATTGTATTCTGTACACAATATTAGGTACTACATATCTTAATTTTTTTAAACGATTTGCTTCAACGTATTTTCGAAAATATTTTTTTCAACATTTTGATAAAACCAAGCTTTAAGTATGCAACCAGCGGAATTGTTTGTTGTAAATATCATTATTAACATTTTTTTATTTTTTTTATTCTTTGGGTAGGCATAAACCTATTTTTTATGTTAATGTTATATGGTTGACTGGAAGACGTTGCCTAGGAACATATCCGCCTTTTGGCCTAATTATGTTAATTGTCACGTTTTGTAGTGTTGTATTTTTTTGTGTATGTATTTGTGTAAAATTATGGTCAATAAAGATTTATTTGATATTACGAAAACAAAATTGTTTTTAAAATTACTATGTTTTATTTGTTAAATAAGTTACCAGGTTTCGACCTCTGGTAACTATCGAGACTTTCGTTTCACAGTCGAAAAACTATGTGATGAAAGTATTTTTTAGAATTAAAAAAATAAAGCGGGGAGATTCAAGATTTTTTTATGAATACCTTTTCACAAACTTGCCAAAAAGAGCAGGAGACATATTCTTTGACTCCATGGAACAGGTAAGTGGGATATTTATTTATCCAGAACATAATAAAATTATTATTTTAGTTAATTGGAAGTTGGTTTGGTTTTATTTGGGTCAGTTGAAAGAGATCGCACTTTCGCGAAAAACTCGCCATCAGCTGTATATTGATTGTATTCTCTGTTTACTCGTGCAGCACCTGTCAAAGACCTGGTCTCCCTTTTTTGTATGTTTTCGAGTTTCATTTAAAATAAAGAAATTTTACATCACAAATTCAGATAAGTATGAGGTTTGCCACCCACCCTGAATGTCTTAATTATTGGTGGCACGGAGAGGACCGCTTGCATCTTTAATTTTCATGATAGTATGATAATGTAATCAATGTACAGTAAAGAATGAATATATAAATTTACTTATAATTTTACAATAAATACCTTTACAAAACCCTTTTCAAAATGACGTTAAGATCTTCCTCGATGTTATAAAAAAGTTCCTTTATTTATATATACATAAATATATAACACCATCATTGTGCAGAACCCTGATACATTAGACCGTCGGTCATTCCCTAATTATAAAATTTAATTAATTATATTATGGGATACACACTTATCCCATTTTTCGGAATAAATTTTTTGTTTTATTTTCTTTATTCCTTCCTTGACCTTCTATATTTTATTCGCTTACTAGTGTTATTTATTCGATATATTTCTAAATGAAATTATTGTTTGTTTCAGCTCAGTCCAGACGAAATGTTTTATTAATTACAAATAAAAAAATAATTATGAGCTTTACTAGTTACTTCCTTGCAGTAACCTAGGTTTCGACATGCGATGTCGTTTTCAAACTTATAAAAGGACATCAAGAAAACGACAATTTAGTTTGTAAACGACATCACATGAAACTTGGGTAACTGTCATAAAGTTACTTAAAACTCAAAGTCATATTTTATGTCCATTGGATGCAGACGGCTCACGATTGCGTGTTATGCAAGAAATGGAGAAGGCCTTTGTCCAGAAGTGGATAGAAGTATCCAAAGAAAAGGAAGAAGAAGATGTGTAATACTCAAAATTAATACCACTAAAATACGAGAAATGTGGATTGAAGGCTTTCATGGCGATCTTTACTATCTGGTTGTTGTTTTTCGGGTTTGCTGGCCTCATCTTCAGGATATAATTGAGTATTTTGGGAAATTCTAAATTCATATCCTGAAGATGGGACCAGCAAGTGCACCGAAACGTTGACAAAATAAAACTAGACATGGCAAACCCGAAAAACAAAAACCAAATACGAGACATATTTTACTGTTTTGTTTGGTAGTCTACTATGTTCTAACATAAGACTGTAATGAAGATTAGACATTTTAAAGTTCAAATCCAGATGTAGAGTGAAATATTGGATAATCAAAACAATATAACTGCTTTCAGTAATCTCCAATAGGATAAAATACGATATACTCGTATATCCATAGGTTTGGGAATTGGATTTTATTGGTATGAATTTACACGACGTGTCAGGTGATACAATTTGTCCACCTAAACATGTCATCGATAACTATCTAGGAGCCCCAAATGTTTTTGGACAAATTATTTCTGTATTTTTGTTTTATTTTTTATTCTCATCTCTTTACGTGTTAGATCCATTCAAGTATCAATTGAATAAAAATAAATGTAACAGTTTTCCTCTTTTTTAATGAGATATTAAAAGTTAACACCAAGGCGACCACTGCGCTCATCCTCTACTGCTGTCATCAAACTCGTGGAATCCAATATGGCGAACACCTTTAAATTTACAGAAAGAAGCTTTTAAGATGTCTGGAACAGATTCAATTCAATTTCAATTCAATTTATTCAATAAATAATATTATAAAACTAACTAAAACTATAACATGTAATTATCTTAAATTTAACAATAACAATACTTTTTTTATCTTCTATCCCCAAGCAGTAATAAAGATTACTGGTATCAGGGGAATAACTAAACTATTTTACCAACTTAATCAGAATAATATGATGTTATATAATATAATAAAGCAATATATTGAGATTGCTCGCAGACCTAAAAGAAAATCATTCTGCAACCACATTTAGGACCAAGTTGAAAACGTTACTGTTCAGGAGAAGTCACAGCGTATTTGAGATGGTCACGGATCATATCCAATAATTATCTATTGTTATTATTTACAATAGTTTTAAAAATTCCCACGAAGTATAATTGGCAAGGTGAAAAACATTTTTGTTTGCAAGTGCGCATTATAATTGCGCATACGCATATAATATATATATGTAAATAAAAATCTTTGACTACTGAGATATCTGGATGTGTGGCGGATTCTTTCAATATTATCAAAAAGAAAAATTTGATAAAATAAGCTTACAATTTCTTCTACAAATTAAGAAATGAAAATGGATTAATTATTCAGTTAGCTTAGGTATGTAAAGTATTATTTTTATAAATGTATACAATCAAACAAATTAACATCTTCTTTTATTCAATTAAATACCTACACATTTCTTCATTCATTATTCAGTGAATATAAAAGGAATTCAGCAAATTGTTTCGAATTATCGTCGGCTAAATTTTCTTTATAAATATTTACTCTTTTGACCTCTAATGGGCTTAGTACTATAAACTTGCTGTAAATATATTTTTACTTTCATTTTTATTAGACAAATGAGAAAATGAGCATTTTCATAAAATGAGAGTTAATAAATTGTGATGGTTTGTACATATTGAGAGAATGGATCAAATAATGAAACTATAGTTTAGTGCCGACCGATGTGGCATAGAAGAAACGCTCTTGCCTTCGAGTCACGAGGTCTCGGGTTCGATTCTCGGCCAGGGCAGATTGAAGAATGACATTTTTCAAATTGTCCTGGGTCTGGGTGTTACATGTATAATGTTTTTAGTGCATCTTCGCGTTAGTACGCATAACACAAGGTTCAATCTGAGTTTGAGACAAGCTCGATCTGTGTGAATTGTCTAAGCATGTAATGTTATGTAATGTTATAGTATGAGCCTCTCGCCAGCCACATGTAATAAATATTGAAGGTGTCCTCTCCATGCCAGCAAAAAATTAAGGCACTTCTGCGTTGCAAACTTCATCGTTGAATTTATTATCTAAAATGCTTATATTTACGAACAAGCGCTTTTTACTGTGCATTCGAAAACTTTCGCCATATCCCACAAATCGGGTAGCCAGTGGACTATCTATTATCCGTTATCTGGATGAGTTGGCTGCCTCATTGTCAAATTCCATATGTTTATTGTCTTTCCATCCCGTGGAGAATTGGTCTCCCACTCTTCTTGATAAATTTTCGAGTGTCCTGTAAAAGGCAGGTGTTTAAAAAAATAAGAGATTTTACATCATAAATTCAGCGTTTGCCACCCATCCTGAATGTCTTGATTTAATATTGGCACGGAGAGGACAACTTGTATGTTTCTTACTTGCATCTGAGGCCTGAGTCAATAACACACTTTCACGTCACGTTCCCACTCCGTTAACGTTCGAGTATAGACGAAGTTGCAAGCAAGTGTCAATTTCGTTGCTAGATACACAATAGTTACGAAAATTAACACTTTGGCGCAACATCGTCTGCACCCGAACGCTAACGGAGCGGGAACGTGACGCGAAAGTGTGTTATTGACTCAGGCCTCTGGTCTGTTGGCTACCTCACTTATGGGATATGCCGTGATGGTATAGAAGTAGTTGTAATTGTCTTTTACGTGAGGTTTTACGAATACCTTAATTTTACAGAACACTGAAAACTTACATAAATGCGTGAGAGACTTTTTCTTTATCGAGAATTTCACAGAAACCATAAAATGTCGTGTTTCTAATAAAAAGCTCGAAAATTGATACAAGAAAACCGTTGCCAAACACGCGGTACGTGAAAAAATAAAAACTTCCTTAGTTGTTTAAAACTGTGCTGAGTTTGCGTTCTACTGTAAGTGTAGGTATAGGCTCTAGTTGGCGGTAACTAGATTAACTACACGGTTGCTAAATCCTTTAGACCAGAGGAAATTATTATTGTTACTAATATTATTATTATTCTTAACATAAGAGAAGTAGAAGTAAAGTAGTGGTACTAAAAAGTCATTACACACAGTCAGATTCAGATTAACTTCGGTTAATTTTTTGGTACGTGTATCTGGTAACTATTTTGGCATCAGGGACCTTGACCTTTGATACCAGAAACTAGTTTTTTGAACCATATTCTTTGGTTTAACGTGGGTATAAAAAGAAAAGTATTTTAGCATTAGAAATATGGTTTTTGGGAAGCAGATACCACTTCTTTGGATGTTGACACTATTTCTTAGATCCAGAAACCACGACTGTCAAATGTTCAGATTATTTTCTAGATTATGATACCACTTGTTTTGGATAATTTAGATAATTTCTTAGTAGCAGAAAACTACCACGATCTATAGAACCATAGGCTGTTGTTTGATACCCATGACATCCATATTTTTTGACATCAGAGAATATGTTTATGAAACAGCGTCGCAGTTTTCATCTTTTGACAAAAAACTAAACTGATTTATGATACAAAAAAACTCTAAGAAAAAAAGAGATTTTTTAGCACAGCTGCTTCTGATGTGCCACAGAACACATCTTCTGATATAAAAAGACCATTTTACTTAGAATAGGTACATAAAGGTGTTTTTTTTATAAAGGTATGGATAAAACACCACTAGTTTTGTATGTGAGTGTTCTTTTGGTGGTCGGGATATGTGGGCGACTAATCGGATACCTATCGGACTTATTATTTGCGTTGTGTAAATAGGTCCAAGTTATGTGTGTACTAGTGTACCCAGTAAAGAGATAAATGTATTTTCCGGGCTATACCTACCTACTCGAATGTGTTCATACAAAATGGATTCATGTGTATAATTATACGTAATGTGTAGGTATATACATGAACCTAGGCTTTAGAATAGTGTTTAGGATAAAAAGGGTTGGTTATTATTTTCATCATATATCGATAGTTTTAGTCATATTATCATAGGACCAGTGAGCTAAACATTTCGGCGCGACTCTCAACGATTTGCAGTCAGCGCGCTTTGCGATATTTCGGGCACATTACAAGAAGAGAGCATGACAACCTGGAAAAAGTAATTATGACTGGGGTTGTAGAAGAGAGGAGGGGAAGGGGCAGAGTGCCAATAAGATGGAGCGACCAAATTAAGGAGGCCACACAGAGCCCACTTCACGGAGCCTTACACATGGCGGAGGATCGCTCAACATGGAGACAGATGGTTTACAGAACGAGTCATGATGGTCACGATCCTCAGGATTGAGGGACCGACAGAGATGATGATGATTATCATAGATAGAGTAATAAATTCTTGCCTTTCTATTACGGCAAAACAAATCATTGATCAATGTGGTGATTTGTCAAATTTAATCATCGACTTTTATAGACAACATCGAAAGTGGCCTAATATCGAACATATAGCCTGTGAAAGGTAGGTGTATACCTACCTAAACATCACAAAAAAAACTTTTATACCTTCAAATCGGTGATCCTAAATGTCTCCTTTTTTATCTGCACGTAGAGGACGACTTGCGTGCTTATTGCATGCAGCTGGCTACCTCACTTGTCAGACACGCTATGATGGTTAAGGTAATCTGCATTTTTTTTAATCTGCAAGTTTTCGGGTGTCCTGTAAAAGGCAGTTAGGTGTTCTTAAAACATGACGAATAACAATTAATATCTTAAAGTTCAGTGACGAAGCCTGCTACACATCCTGAATTTCTTGTTTTTTTTTAGTGACACGGAACGGACGACTTGCATGTTCATTGCATGAAGCTGATCTGCTGACTACTCTACATGTGGGATATGCGGTGATGGTTTACATGGATAGATCAATACTTATTAAAATAGGAATTCAAAATAGCACAAAAAATAAGGTAACGATTTTATCGTTAACGAATATTATAGGTACATGTTGAGCATTTGGCACCCCTTTACGCGGGGATAGCTAATTAATTGGCTAGTCAGCTGCGGAAAAGTTTGGTCTACCCCCTCAACAACAACAACTAGTACTACTTGCTTCCTACTGGATTCGATATCAACCTACCCCTGATTAAGGTGGATGCAAAGAAACACAATATAACAGTCAGATGTATTTTTGTTTTATGTGAATTTATATTTTACGTTTTTTTTTTGTAAAAATCTTCTCTTTTACTCGTGCAGTCGGCCGGTGTGGCGCGGTGGTAACGCTCTTGCCTTTGAGTCATGAGGTTCTAGGTTCGATTCCTGGCCAGGACAAAGTGAAGAATGAAGTTTTTCAAATTGTCCTGGGTCTGGGTGTTACATGTATATGCGTTTAGTGCATCGTATATACCTATGTGTATCGTCGCGTTATACAAGTTTCATATCTTAGTTTGCGGCGATACACACACATACAATGCACTATAAACACATATATGTAACACTCAGACCCAGGACTATTTGAAAAAGGTCATTATTCACTTTGCCCTGGCCGGGAATCAAACCCGGGACCTCGTGACTCAAAGACAAGAGCGTTACCTCAGCGCCCCACCGACCGACATGAACAATTAACTTAACTCAGATTTGTTTATAAATTATCTGCTGTACGTAATATAATTATGTAGGTACTAATTTTAGGTAGATACCTATTCATTTTAAATTTATAAAAATTCTTTCCATGATTTTTTCAAAATCGAAATATCAGAACCACAAATGTTAAATTGTATGGATTACGATTCTAATTTGAAAATGTATAGAAAAAATATTCTTTAAATAGGCCAATCTATAAAAAAACCTCATCGATGATTTTGTATATTCTCCATATTGCTTTATTTATTGAAATTAAAAATGTATGGCGTAAATAATTTTCTTCGTATTTTTTCTTACCGTGAATTTGTAAGATGTTTTAATAGCCTATAGTTTATTCCGGGCGGAGAAAAATCCAACAAATCAGAGATCATTCAAATCGGAACAAATTCTTGAGTTATAAGTGTTGTTACACACACCACCTCCTTTTGTATATAAGATTAAAAAATAATCGCTTTTTAAGGTTTCTAAAAGTATCAGTGACAGCACTGACAGCAGGGAAATCATAGAAGTCAAAATTTCTTATTTATATAAATAGTAAAACTATTTTTTTTCACTGTTTAATTCCACTATGAGATTGCTTTAATTAAAACGTTTTCGACTACAATGTAGTCATCATCAGTAATAACACAATACGTATTGTGTTATTACTGATGATGACTACATTGTAGTCGAAAACGTTTTAATTAAAGCAATCTCATAGTGGAATTAAACAGTGTTTTAAAGTTTATTATCTTTTATAATGTATTTCCACAAAGTTACACTTGAAAATATAGAATATTTATTTTTTTTCTTTTACAAACGGGCCATTATAGAAAGGCCTGAGGGCCCAGAATATTCAAAACTATTGCTTTCAATATCCTCGTATGAAAAATAATTATAGAATTTTTCAATGTACCTATATACTTACCTATAATTTTTTTTTTATCAAGACAAGAAATGTTCTCCCAAATGATCGTCAACATCGGGAGGGACCCGCCAGGACACGTGTAGAAGAAAAAGAAATAGAAGAAAAAATATTTGTATCAGTGCTTGCTCTCACAAATCAGATATAAATAACAGTTGGTTTATAGTAGGTACCTACCTACTGGGAAAATCCTTATACATAATACACCCCTATATAAGCTACCCTCAAATCATTTTAATTCACTGCGTATTTCTCTCTCAATACATGTACGTACATACCCTTTCCTTTAATACATATTAAGAATATATTATTAAAGATATATATATATATATATACATTTAATATAATAATACTTCTTACATTTATTTATTTATTTATTCGCCCATTTTTAAACCAGAAAAGGTTTAATATGAACATAGAAGTAAGAAGAGTACATTAAGTAAAACATCAGGGACTTTTTATTGTAAATACTTCAATATGTTATTTTACATTATCCTCGTATAAATATGTATTAAATCCGTCAGAATGTGTGCACGTTTGTTTATGATTTAATAATATGTTATCTGAACAGTATCTTAGAGACGAAGCACTCATTATTCTAATTGAAAAAGTACTCAAACATACTTGTCTACAGGAATATTTTATTTCTATGCCTATACTCGGTCTTACCCGAGGGGACAAATGGCAGAGGCCGACCAAGAGACGCATATATGGACCAACTGAAGAGTGATATGAACTGTGGCTCATACGTAGAGCTGAAAAGACTGGCGGAGAATAGAGACGAATGGAGAAGAAAAACCAAACTCGTTGCAGACCAATCCAATGGATTGTAACTCATTATATATAATAATAATAATAATAATAATAATGCCTAGAGCCCGTTGCCGAGCATATTTATGAAGCATCCGAAGAATCGTTGCTACGTAGTTGTTCCTGCCGGTGATGCCATCGAAGGTGACTGTGGAGGCCGATTCTGGACAAGCACACTTTGTCGCACTTTGGACAGGGCTGCTCTTCATTTGTGATGGGTCTGCGGGTGGTTCTATTCTGCGGGCCGCTGTAGTTATATATATGCCTATACTGAATATCTTCTATGTGTGTCTGTGTGTGTGGTAGTAAAGTGGTAATAAAGATGTGTCTAACTCTATTTATTGTTATTTTTATGTTGCGTGCTATACTGTGCACCAGTGCACCAAGTTACATGAGGCGGAGACCACCAGAACACATCGTTAACAAAGTCAGGTTAGTAAATTTACCTCGACATCCATCAAGAGGGAGACCAAAGAATACTTGGATAACACAATGCAATAGGATCCTGGGACGAAATGGCCTGGATGTAAATAAGATACGGAATAGAAGAATATTCAACCTTAGGACGAGAAGAGTCAAGCCCAACAGCCTTCAGCGGCAAAAAGTTGAGATAGTGCAAGTGAAAAGAAGAAGAGTGTGCAATGATCTGTTGTCTTTGTAATCTTGGGTTAGTTGGAAGAAATCGCGCCTCTGCGATAAACTCGCCCTCTGTATATTGATCATATGATTGTATTTGTTTTGAATGCATTTTTGTGTGAATTTGCTTGTAATCAATAAAGAATAAATAATACAAAAAAGACGATGATCTTAGTTGGACCATGTTTTGAGAATGTCAAAGACATCAGAATGCTAGAAATATCGCGAGAAGAGGTAACTCAATTGGCGCAGACACAATTTGAATGGAGGAGGCTGGTTTCCGCCTTGTGCTTCCGAGAAGGGGGTTATAGGGTAAGATGTCGATGATTGTATGTTGTACTGGCTACCATTTTAAGCATTTATTTAACTATCTAACTCCCTGAACTAAGCTAAGTTTGAAGCTAGTTTACTATTAATGCAATTGAGTTTTTTATCATCAACAACATCCTCACAATAAAATCAGCAATTGAAAACATCTCAATCCAATGATGATGAGATTTCGCGATAAAGGAAGTCCTTTGTTAGGTTGGTTTGGTTGGATTTGAAACGAAATTAATATACGATGTAGTATTAGAATGAGGATTACAACTTCAAAAGAAAATGTAGAAATAAAATGGACGTAGGATGAGTTTAACATATTATAATATACCCTCATGCGGTAATCCATGTGGGGTAAGCAGAGAAGACGGAAAGGCATAATATTGGTTTATCCTTTCATATTTTTTCGATTCCTTCACATTCATGCGATATCTCGTAAATTTACGCCGATTTCTCTTAACTCAACCTGCGGCCATTCTAAAGAATTTGATCCATGTGATCAAGCCACACACTTTTCGGACGTCAGCGCTTTCTTACACCTCTTCCTTGTTTCAGACAGATACCTGAAATTTTTTCGTCATCCATTCGCGTCCACGTGCCCAAACCATCGCAATTTATTTGCACGCTTTCTATCCAAAACACTCCCCTCCCATCTAATATCCAGGTACCTACGTATATTAGTTAACAATTATTTTTATTTTAGTAATTTATTTAATTTTTATAATTGAGCCTTTTCTTTCAACATTTTTTTACCATTCTTCTCAGAAACACTAAAAGCGAGCGTATCTTTCTAGTAAGAACAGTTTTGAACGATTGAGTGCTTTCTCATTTTACAGTAAAACATCAGCATTGAGTTGTTTCCTCCGTTGGTTTCTGCGTCCAATCTCTTGGTGGAAGTTCATATTAATAATTTTTAAAATTAAACACGATATATCGATGGCATAGCGCACAGAAGTGGTAAGTACAGTTTTCATAGTTTTGAGATAATCAATGTTGAAAGTTTGAGATGTCATACAATCTAGTACTAACCACACATAGTTTTTGTTAAATATCTCGTGAATGACACAGAGTTACGCAATAATATTCCTAAGGAACATACTTCAGATGATATAGATTCGCATGCGTATAATAACTCATTTTAGGTAAAAACTGCACTTACCACATCTGTGCGCTACACCATCGATATGGTTATTCCACTTTTGACTAGCCGGCTCGCAGAAATAAATATTGTCAATAGTGAAATAACTATAATATATCGTGTTTCATTTTAAAAATTATCCATAAATCATATCCATAATAATCTACATAATATATCGTCCCTCTTCTGACTAACTGTCGTATCTGACATTTTTGGCGAAATCGAGTTATGATCACCAATATGTACTTATATGCGCCCTGCATGGTCTCACTGAAGATCACACCTGTAACTCTTACCGTTATCCTGGAATACCTTTCTGATTTGTTGTCGTATTTACGAATTATTCTAAATAAAATGTGTTGTATCTACTAATTCCTCAAAATTTCATCACAAAAATGATTCTGAGATATATAAGAATAGGTACAAATAAAATAATGTAATATATTTACACTGTATCATAATAACTAGGAGAGACGAAAATATGCACGGCAAAACACAAAAAACGCTTTCCTGAACAATTATCATTTAGGCAGATACGACTGTTAGTCAGAAGAGGGACGATATGTGTAGACTACAATGTCGGCTGATGAAAGAGATAAACTCTATCAAATAAATAACAATAAAAAAAATTGATTCCCACAGTAAGTTGTTACTTTGGGTAGGAACGGTAGCTACGCCCGATTATGCCTCAACGGTCGACTGCAGAACTATCTGAAGCAGTAAATGACATAATTAATGAAGTTCTGCAATTTGATACTACCGCGACTCTTCAACTCAGTGATAAGGTGTCCCACACAATTACTAATTTTATTATTTTCATAGCACAGACAGAACGAACTGTGAATTAGGCTATTCTCAGCCCACTATTGTAATTCATCTGCTAGCATTTTGTTACAAAATATTTCACACGATTTCCTGCTGACCATCAACAGTAGGTACTTAATTTCACTGTTATTCTCTTGGCTTCATACCTACATCTTCTCACTATGTCACACTTAGATATAAATAACCGTAATTTCCTGTATAAATCATATGGATCATTAGGGTACAAAATACTGTACTATAAAAATGAAATAGGATATCCGGATCATTCGGATATTGACTCAGTATCCGCTCGGATATTGATAAGAATATTATTCTACGAAAGAAAGGAGTTAGTTAGTTGGAATAGATTGCGTTAGTTTATTTATTTATTTTATTCTTCACTGTACATTGTTTACAATAATACAAATTAACATAGAAAATATCGTTTATACAATTCAATGTACAGAGGGCGAGTTTATCGCTGAAATGCGATGTCTTCCAACTAATCCAACTTCCAACTTCCAAAATTTTTATTTTTTTTATTTTTTTTATTGGTAACAAATATAACATACAATAGAAAAGAAAAAAAAACAATTAAAGAGTCACGCCAAAATATCAAAAATGATTTGTCGGCGTGTTCTCTTACAAGTTCAAAATATATCTATATTACGAAAAAAAAATTATATCAATCCATACAACTTACAATTAAATAATTAATTACTAGTTATAAATAAATCCACACTTTATCAACCAATCCTTGACTATTTTTTTTGCAATGTTTATACTCTTGCATTTCTTAATAGATGCCGGCATCATATTAAGTATTTTTGGCACGTTATACTCCAATATTCTTTTTCCGTACTTATTATTGAATTTTGGCACTACATTAAATTTAAATCTAGTGTGATGCAAATGACGCGGTTTATCTTTATACTCGGTTTTCGAAAACTGGTCAAGAACAATTCTCTGCTAGAACATGCCTTTAGCAGATAACACATTTAACTCTAAGTACAAAGAAATATCATTTCGCGCCGCGTTATTTGCTCATTTACTAAAAGTCTTAAGATCGATTTCTGTGCGAACATTTTTTATTGAATAAATAATTGAAAAAAAAAATCAATGAATGAGCTTTGAGTTAGTTGGAAGAGATTGCGTGAGAAGAGAGAAGAAATTGAATAAATAATTAATAATAAACAAATAAAAATATAAACGATGATTTTAATTCGAAACAAAATTAAACTTTATTACAGATCATAAGACATGTCATCTTACAAACACATTACAACAATCGTCGAATATTCGACGGCTTAGAATCCCGTCGGATATCCTTGTCCGATATCCGACTAAGCCATTATCCATTTCATCATTAGTATTATATTTACTCTTACATATTATTGTGTTGGATGTCGTGTTTAAGTATCATTTTTGAAACATATACTTTGTACTTTACAAGTATGGACATTTCCTTAACAGACGTTTCATTAGCAGTACCCTTGAGACGATCCAACGACCTTGTCACGGTATTTTTAAATGGCGCCAACACAAAACATTTGATAATATTTTCCAGTAGAATCGTCGATAAAAAAGACCTTCCTTTTTGTAAGTTTTCGAGTGTCGTGTATAAACCAGGTTTTTGGGTATGACTGTTGACACTCCTCGACCCATCTGGTTTGGGGAAGTGTTTTAAAATGCCACAAACGCTTCACACTTAAGGTGTTCGTGGATGTGTGGATCTCAAGATGGGATCTGCTACGTCAGCCGGGCCCCCGCCCACTGACGTGGTAGGGTCGGAGATGCCAACACTGGCATAGTGGTACTAGACTAGAGAGAGTTAAAATGTTAATAAATTGTCACCCAAACGGATAAATAGGAGTCTTTGGACTCCTTAAATATCCGACAAACAAAGTTATTTCAACATTATAAGCCAGGTTTTCGTATATCATCACGTTTTCAGACATCTTCAGTTCAGCGATAAGTTTTGCTATCCATTCTGAATGCTTTCTACGAAGAGGATAAATTGCCAGTTTCTTACAGGTTGTTTTTTCACTGGTTATCTCACTTGTGGAAAATGAAGTGAAGGCGTGAATGAATGAAAATAAACTAAAAGTAATTTGAACTCATTTGCCGACCCCAGATAATTGGAATGCAAGAACAGTAGAAAGAGAACGATCTCATTTGTGGCTAAGGAAGCTAATAAAATTATGTTAATGAATCGTCCGCGTCAGTAATGGAATTCTCAAAAAATAGTATTTACGTCTCCTAAATTTATGAGTGTTCTGTAAAAAGCAAAAGTACATTTATAAAATTGGAAATTTAAGATATTTATCAACTTTCTTCAGTCCAACGGATATCACATATCCAGAATGCCTCATTTTTATGTTTGGTTTATTCGTAATGTGTTCGTTGTTCGCTGGCTACCAAGTTTTTGAGAAATGAAATTATTTCAAAGATAGAAACATGCATACACATGCATTTATAGTAAAATACATACGTACAACTTCCAGTAACATGCTCAAAATATGCAAATTCGTATAAAATTCATTAGTTTTCCAGTTACTTTATGTGTTTACCAGATACATACCATAAATGTGTCTTTAACGAATAATTTAAACAGGTTATTTTTTTTTTTGTATTTGGTATTTAAAATAATTCCAGAAAGAATAATGGCTGTGTTACCGAATATGGTGAATCGAACGAGGCATGACGGTCACGTTCCGCAGGACTGAGGAACCGAAGAACATCAGGATGAGTACGTGATAATTTAAATGATCTATATGGCTTGTGACGCAATTGGCACAGAGACGCTCTGAATGGAGGAGGCTGGTTTCTGCCCTGTGCTCCCGAGAGGAGCGTTGAGGGCGATGATGATGATGATGATATGGCTTGTGTGTTCACATTGTGAAAAGTCATTTTGAACATATTTGATATTAACAAAACACTGTTAACTTTCACTATTGATTTTATTACTCGTGCACTTTCGTCAATCAAACTTGACATTTTCAAAAGAACGCGATAATTTTAATCAAAATAATAAGAGTTTTCAATCTGCCTTTATGCTCAGAGAACCCAAAACGCAGAATTAATTTTATCTCCAATAATAATTTCAAGTGCCTAGATACGTATTGACTTAAGTATTTTATCGAGAACAGCTCTCTTAGTGTACCTGATGTGTACGTACTAATATAATAGGTATTGCTTATTATACTTCAAATAACAACAAGAGTTCTCCCTAATCCTCCACACCCTCGCCCCTAGAACAATGAATCTCTGAATCCCACCTTTGAGATCTTAATAATGAGTTCTCTCCATCTCATCAATAATCATCAATTCGCTAGAAATTCATCAAACGCAAATCGATTCTGTGTAATATGATCTTACCTTAAGCAATATATTCTTATTAAATGTTTACACTGTATCCAGTATTCGCTCAAGTAACTAGAATGGCATGGGCACTTGCTAGGTGAGTCAAACAACAGTAAGTTGATTAATTTTGACAGAACCAACTCACTACGCGCAACGGCTATCAAGTCGACTTTCATCATCTTGCAACTTTCAACTGTCACGTGATGTATATTATTATATAGGTTGACTGAAAGAAATTACAAAAAAGGATAACTTCTATCTGTATCTATCATTGAAGACTCCCAACTCATGCTCGAATATTTTGAGAGTAAATGTTTAAACAACTTTACTTCTCGTATATTTCAGGGGTCCAAGGACTCCTATTTATCCGTTTAGGTGACAATTTATTAACCTGTCAACTCTTTTTAGTCTGTCAGTACTACTATGCCAGTGTTGGCATCTCCAAACTTACCACGTCTGTGGGCACTTCTATTTATTCTCAATTACTAAACCAAAACTATTTTTTAAGGGGCGGGCCTCAATGTTCAGCTTAAGAGGTAGGGCGGACAAAATCACCTCATTTTTATCTTGGATTCTCATCCTAGCTACATCTTTCATAATATGTATGTGTAAATGAATGTTAAATATACGAGTTAATAAAATTTATGTAACTTAAAACAATTGGATAATTCTGTGCTTTAGCACTAATGTATGTGTAAACTACATTGACTCTTGGCTACGGGGTTGAATCGATATTAATTAACTCTTATACATAAACTATAAGAAATTAATTTACATTTATCTATGTGTGCAAACATTTAGATTCTCTGTATTTATAATTTTATATATCTAATTACATTATACCGAAATTTATTATTACCTACCCTTCGACAAGCGCCACTGATAAAAAATTTCGCAAAAGTACCTATAAAATAAAACGTTTAAAAAATTGTCTCCCCATCCCCTTTGATGCCACCCATACGGAATGTCTTATTTTTTGTTGGCATGGAGAGGACTGCTTGCATGTTTATAGCATGCAACTGGAGTTCTGGCTACCCTACTTGTAAACCTATTCCGTTAGTTTCTATATCCACGGAAAATACACATCATTGTCATTTTTTTACATTTAAACGTTAATACGCTTTTTTGCAAACGCTTTTTTCGATCCTGAGGAGATCTTATGTGGGGGATGAGAAAAACAACACTCGTATTTTTTGGGATGCTCGAATATATTTGATAATCAATACACAATAATAGTCCCAGATGAGATATTTAGATTTTCATAAAGTATGTTCAATAAATCTTGAGAGAAAAACTAATATAAGTCATAAAAAAATATTATCTGAAAATTGTTTTCAAACTGAACAATGCTTTGTATTGACGACAAAAACTATAAGTACCTAAGCATTCATACATACGTACTCGTAACTTTATAAAAATAAAATATCATTGAGAAACGTGTAGCATTATTGTTACAAGTACTATGTAGGTTGGTATATACTATATTTAATAGGAACAAGTTTATATTATACATAAATCTAGAAACATTTCAACAACAATATTGATTCCTACAATATTTTATTCTTGACTCCTACATATAAAACATACTTGTACCGTTTTTCTCGCTATGAAATTTATATTGCACACAATATGTCGAATACCAATGTTTCTTCAAATGTTCCCATTATATGCAAGGCTTTAGGACAGAAACATTTTACTGACTTAGCTGATTTAAATGGTTGACTTAGCCACTTCTGTCCAAACAAACCCATGGATGTTACAGGAATATCAGATCCTTTGTCATTCATACTTTTCATGCAGTTTTTTTTTTTAAAGACGGGCTTAAGGTTCAGGGTTCTTTTCGACACGATTCTTCCTGAAGTTAGCAACCGTTCATGTCCATCAAAAAAAATAAAATATTTTCGACTTCTGAACACTGCTGTAAAAAAATCTTTCTTTACGAGTTGGGTATTGAGTCTCCAACTAGTGGCTAGAATTATTTTCTTCTTTGTAAAATAATTATCAGGCCTTCACCACACTTCAAAAGTTCTTATCTTGGACCTTCTGCGATCAATTCTCAGTATCTTTTTTGTGTAAATTATTTCCTTATTCATCTTTTACACCACAAAGTCTCATATCGATTATTAATTCTGATAATTCCGTACATAAACTCAAATTGTATTTAATAAACAAACTCTGCATTTATCACATATTTTCATCAAAAAGACGTGATTATGAAGAAAGTTATATCGATACTAGACATAATCATAAATCGGATTACCTACTCCGAGAAAAATATTAAATCTACCAAACAAAAATAAATGTTTTTCAAATTTAAATCTAATATTCAATATTAATCTATAAATATTTGTATAGTGGCACCTTATTAATAAAGGAAAAAATCATCCAGCTGAATCCATACTCTCATATAAACTATAAACATTATAAACTATACTCTATACTCAGATATTAAGTTTTTTTTTTCAAAATAATGATACCTATAGGTATACCTAATTATTTTTTTCTTCAATTTACGAGCCTTCAGCTACAATCTGTATTTTACTATATTCGTCTATCAAATTATTATTTTTACCTTTTTTTTAACGCTTAAAGGCTCAGCCGTATGAAACTCAATAAATATATATTTCTATTTTAATGAGTAACAATCCATTGGATTAATCTGCAACGAGTTTGGTTTTTCTTCTCCATTCCTCCCTAGTCTTTTCAGCTGTACGTACGAGCCACAGTTCATGTCCCTCTTCAGTTGGTCCATATACGCATCTCTTGGTCGGCCTCAACCATTTGTCCCCTCGGTCTTACCCTCCGCGATGGCGATGAGTAGTCCTGGGTGCCTGATGTTGTGGGCAATCCAGTTAGCTCGTTGTTGGCTGATTCTCTTAAGAAGTTGCCTATTTTCGCCTACCCTGGTTTATTAACGTATTCTTATGTAAGTAAGTAAGTAAATCTAACGTATTCTTATGTAAGTAAGTATAAATAAATTTAACGTAAGAAGTATCCTTCTTCGTTTTCGACGTGTTCCGACCAATGGATCTTCAGCATGCGTCTGTAGCACCACATCTCAAAGGCCGCCAACCGTCCGCTTTCACTCTTGCTGATGGTCCACGTCTCACAACCATAAAGCAGAATGCTCCATACAAAGGCTTTAGTATTTCTAATATTGTCAAAAGTCAGTGAAGCTTGACACTAGTTTCACAGTGTGAATTGTCTTGTTTGGTATTAAGTTTAGTGTAGATATAATTATTTACTACTGTATTATAGTATTTTCTTGTATCTAGATTGCTGTTAGTTTGGTAGCATGCTACCTAATAATAATAGGTACCTACATAACATCAAAGAACATAATAATATAACACAACATCTTATTTCTTGTTACTGCTACAACTAGCTCCGTCTCATTGGTGAAATTGAGTGAGCTGACCGAAACGAGTAGATAGCTTATCGCAAAGAATATATTCAGATAATACAACACTGTTGTATTTAGTGTTCGGAAATACTTTCAATATTGTTTGTATAATAGAACATTATTCATTGTTCTGATGCATAACTTAAAAAGTTTCAGCGATTTTATATTACAATTCAAACTTTCTGAGCTCTGTGTTTTCAAAACACCTGCAAGTAGGCCTCTACATTAAGGGAAAGGTTCCGACAAACCTACCCCTGGATGTTTTAAGAACATCAGTTCTCATGTCATCTATGTAGTCAGCCTAGAGTAAAAGCTTTTCTTTTTTTATCAAAGAGTGGGTTCGAGTTTGACCTAATGAGATCCCCTAAGTGGAAAATCTTACGCCGAGGATGAGACATAAACACAATGTAATACATAGTAAGTTTAGGAAGCAAGTAGACCTCTTCGCTCAGCGAAGACATCCACGAATATGCTGGACGAGATAAATGGAACGAACAAGAGCCATGCTTCTATTACATGGGTTTTGGCGTCACAGGACTCGTCATCTGGAACTGACTTCCCGAAGACCTTTGTAAATCAGACCAATAAAAAAGACCAATCAATAACGACGTTCGAAAGCAAATTGAAGACATCGCTTTTACAACATAATTTCCCGCCTCTTTGAGATGGATATTTCAATAAACGTTATATTTATTTTACGTTTGACATCTCATTTTTATTATGTTTTGTATTGACTTGTTGTTACATTATTATAATATTAATATAATACATGTTTAAGACTGTTGAATTGTACTCAATTTTTATTTCTCTTCTTCTAAGTCGGTCCCTCAATGCTGAGGATCGTGACCACCATGACCCAGACCAAGCGACAAGCTCCTTCACCGTACCCTGTCCTCCGCCTGCCTAAACGCCTCACACATTGTACCCCCTGCAGCATCTCTCACATGATCTGACCATCTTGTCGGTATTCGGCCTCTGCTTCTTCTTCCTTCGACTCCACCAGACAAAATATTTTTTTCCAGATTGTCTAGCTCACGTCTTATACGAGATATGTCCGAAAAAGCTTAATATACGTCTCTGACAGTCGAGTCTTAATCTGGAGCTCAGTCAAGATTGACACATTCGTTCTGTGGGCCGTCCTTGGTATGCGTAGCAACTAGAAAGTTGAGAACCAACACCACATCTCGAATGCATCTATTCTGTGTCTTATATATTATTATGTAATTTAAAATATTTTAATTTAATATCACTCTAAGAAGACGACCTGTACGAAAAGAGCCACAGTATGCCACTTAATGTCTGCCATTTATGCCACTTATGTACATTAATCTCATTCCAATTCTCACTCTAGGTCTTGGACTGGAGCGTGGGCATTGCCACAGTGATTAAGACTTATATACAAATCATACCATCGCGGTGTTTCTCACAAATGGGTAGCTAGTCAACTGCATGTAATAAAGATGCAAGTCGACCTTTCTGTGCAAATAAAGATTCAGAATGAACTTAAAATTTAATATTTATAATTATCAACAGATTTATAGTTTTTTTTTTTTTGGTTTAATCAACAGATTAATTTTTTGAACGATGTATCCATGTTTTTCCTTTTTTTCAAGTTTCATGGATGTGTTTTAATAAAGTTTCTTTTTTCTTATACTTTTTGTATTATTTTGTAATATTCTTACAATGTAACTCACTTCAAAGATTATTTTTTTTTGAAATTGTCATTGAAATATAATGTCTTATTTATATATATATAGGTACTTGTTAGCCATGAAAAAAATGTGTCAAAAAAAAATGATAAAAAAAAGTTGAACGTGTGATAGGAATTCAACAAACAACTGCCATTTACAGCCTACTCAAAAAATAACTGAAAAATGTTGGACCTTTTCATTGCCAGAGACTCCACGGAACAAAATTCCTTTATTTTAGTTACACACATATTTTTAATAATTTAGTTTAACTTTTTTGAATTAAGCTCAACGGATACAATTTTCCATTAAAAAAATATTGGTTGTTTTTTTTTACTCCTAATTTCCGTTGAATTTCTGTTGCTGTTATGATTATCCGAATCCTTCCTGCAAGCATTTTTCGTTAAGTCCTTCTTGTATGTACATACAAAACAACACATAATAGTACAATACAACGATATGTCCTAATTATTTTGACAGTTGTATTTATTATGGGGAAAGCGATCGAATCACAGAAACTATGGGTTTTATTATAGATAGATATTATCTAAAAATTAACCACATATCTATGTAGATAACAGACATTTTTTCCCAAATTATATAAAATGTATGAATCGTTATGTTGTTGTTTGATTGAAATAATGAGTTTATATTTTTTTAAATGTTAAAAAAAACTTTCTGGCTAAAATATTTTTACAAATAAATTTGTATTTTGATTTGATGAAAACCTTGATTTCATTTTTGATGGAATATCTTATTGATTTTATGTGTAAAAAGTGTTTATTATATTAATTATCGTTTTTTATTTTATTTTATCTTATAGGTATAACTTTATTTAATTGTATTTTTTCTGTTTTAATTAATTCTTTTCAGATTTGCTAAGCAACGAATTTCGATTTCCTTCTCTTTTCCTGCCTGTTTTTAGCTAGTCTCTAATCTAACTAAAGTTCTAAGTATTTAAAACAGTAATTCATGTCCTTGGTCATACAGGCATCTGTTGGTTTGCCTCCAACATTTCTGCGTTCGGTCTTGCTCTTTTCGATGGTGATGAGCAGGCCTGCGAACCTAATGTTGTGGCCGATCCAGTTTGCTCGTTTTTTGGCAGTTGCCTACGAAAGTAAAATCCTAAATGAAAAGAGAAATCCTGCCCTGATTAACACCTCTTCATTTTCGACATATTAGTTTTTAGCATGCGTCTGTAGCACCACATCTCAAAAGCTGCCAGCTTTACGCTTTCGCTCTTGCTAATGGTCCACGTTTCACAACCATATAGCAAAGTTATGTAGATACATGTATTATCTCTATTTTATATACATGAAACATAATATGATGTTTAGATGAATAATAATATACTCCCATTATGTACGGTTTATTTATTATGTAGGTAGGTATTGCTACGCATTAAATAATCGCTGCGGAGGAGTTCATACTGACTAATGTTCCTACAGTCAATTGTTGTCTGTGAGTCTTCCGTAATAATAATAATAATTGTACGTTACAAAGAACACGTGACGGGCTGATGCTTCGATCTGCACACGGCACAACATCGTATGATTCTCATTCCCTTGAAGAATAACCGTTAAACGTGCCTGTTCCTCCTCGCGTCGCTTGCAAGCAAATTCAGTTACCCGCAAACCATGGCATAGGTTGGACGAAAGAAGGGTTTGTCCCTTCCCGCCTTAGTTGCGAACCGCTTTGTGCGTAGCTCCGACACCAGAATAATATTAACGATAAATATTTAATAGTGTTTAACTTCATAATGTAATAAACAAGTGTGTTGCCCTCTATTGTATGTAAAACTATTCTTATTGTGTGTCGTTAATAATGTACTTTACAAGTCTGGGTTAGTTTTACGTGCGCGACCAATCATACCGCCAATATCAAGGAACAATAATAACGATTAATAATTAATAGTAATTAATAAACAGAATAATGTTATAGACAAGCTTATATTATATTTGAGATATATATAGACTACGATTCTAATGGTGATAATGATAATATTTGGAAGTTTTGAGTATAATAATATATGTTGGTTTTGGGCGTGGTTTTTGCTGTTGCCGCCATTATTCATAACCGTGTGAAATTAGATAATCCATTGTTTCTGAACAAATATTCTATGTTAGGAATCATGAACAATCACATAAACTGTTCTTTCTACTTTCCCAGTATTGTGAATTTGATTGAAATTGCGAAAGTGATCCTAAATCTTCAGCGTGTACAGCTTCACCTCGGATGGTCAGTATATCGCGTAGCGGTGATTTACCGATATAACTCGCATTACAATGTGAACTGTGTAATCCTCTAGTAACTTCTCCGGTCCATACCCTTGTCAAAAGGGTGATTAAAAGACTAGCTGAGTATTTCTGAAAGGAATATTGAAATAGTGACGCCTTCTGCCTTTTACACTGAGGATATTGTAAGAACGTATAAGATATCCCCTGTCTCTTGAGAAGTAGTGATCTCTTCCGCCTTGAGGACAGGATCCATCTGATTCTGGCAACACCTACGCACCCCTGTACGTCTTTGGATTGACCAGCGACCGCCATAGATACATCAGAGTATGTTTCTTTCACGATCCTGCCTTCTACCGTCAATGTGTGCAAAATACGTCTTCAGTAACATGCTCGACTTTGTGTTATTCAACACCTGTTCGCCTGTCCATCCGTAAGTGACTATATTGCTATTGAATATTGTATGTATTTGTTCCGTAACAGAGTTCATGTCATCATTGAACTGACCTATATATTATTTTCCGTTGTATGATAACTATATATTAATTTCCTTTGTGTAATAATTTAAGATCTTGAGTTTGACTGAAGAATGAATGGTTCCATTTAAATATTTATAAATCACATGATAAACCAGGTATTGATTTATTTTGATAATTCCAAGGTTGGTTTATTTGATAATTACCAACGTATGTTATTATGTCTCCATACAAAATTACTTTGAAGTTACTGTCTTGTTATGTATAATATGTATACACAATAAACGTGAATCACTTACCATAAGTTATCTTTCTGTTGAAATCCATTTATTATACCTACAAGTACCTTCTGTGCTTCTATTCTGTTTAAAGTGCATTTCTTAGCCTCTTTGTAAGTGGAATTCAGATAACCTAGTTTATACTTGGAGTAGTTATGTCACAAAGGTTCAATTCCTTGATCAACCAATGGATGAAAGACCCTATTATTTTACTATGAAAGCAACAAAGAGTTAAAGGAATGGCTCCACTGATGGAAATAATATATCCACTTTCTTGGAAAGGTCTGATGTACTTATGATAATCTTTGTTCCACTTGATGTAATTTTTTATTGTTTACTTGGAGATATTTATCTATAATTCTACTCAAGACAGGATATAAGTAGAATCTTTGCAATATAGAGTATGCAAACTGAAGAAACATTATTGCTTAATTTACCTATATGTATTCTATATTGATAAGATGACCATAAGAAAATGACGAAACCAAAGGATAAGGAATTCTCTGAACTTTACGTAAGTATAATATGTATAATTGAAGTATGTAACTGACACCCACACACAATGCATTCCTCTTGTACAGACCAAGTAGATTCATCCCTAGACATGAACTTGAGCCAATATATTAATCTGTTTTACTTGCAAATATAATTGTAACTTTCTCTATATAATATAATTAATTTTCTATGTGTTTCGCTTACGTACATTGCAAAATGTATGTAGCGAAGCTGGGGGTTACGAGCCAAATTATATATTTTCTTATGTACCATTCATATATATACTTTTATTATGTATAAATAATGTAAATTCTCTTCTTATATAATATTTGATAATTTCTCTTTTGATAATTTTGTATAATGAAGTGATGCGATCGTCCTAGTGGACGAAATCGTGTTAATTTGTGTGCTCGTCCGTGGATGTAGCAAGGTGGGCGGACGTGTACGTGACATTTGTGGGCTTTGTCCGAGATAATTACAGTTCGTATAACTGTAGACCCGAAAATTTTAAATGTATTGTGTGGTGAATTTGCCTAATCGTGAAGTTCAGAATTCTTATCTTTATTGTGTAATTATGTGTATTGATATTAATTGAAAATGTAATAATTTGGTGTGTGTATGTATATGAAAACAATTTTAAAAAATGAAACAGGAATCGTAAGATAAATAATTTAAATGTCCGTATTTAAAAAATAAATGTATTGGTGTATAGCGCAAACGTTTGTCGCGAGTATTGTTATAATGTGGAGTAAAAAACCGATGCCGTATAGAAAGAATTGTATGGTGAAAATATTCTGTTGTAAATGTCTCGTATTAAGCGGTAAACAAGACATCGAAAACCGACCTACATAACATAATGAAGATATAGTGTGTATCTATAATATCGAACGCCGTACGGATAGATATAATGTTATACCGTAGTTGTGCATCGAGAGAAGCGAGCGGTGTGCGAACAAGTAGTATACATATCTATACAACGTATGGTAGGTACATACCTGTACGTCGCGAGAGAAAGAGACATCGTACAGACCTACCGCAACAATGTAATAAAAATATTCACGCGCGAAACGGAAGTCCAAAATAGTTGAAAATAATAATATTGGAGCGAAACGAAATAATATGTACCCATAGTGTTGTGTGTATAGTAAACCAAAGTGTACAAAGAACTTTGCCGGTAAACATAATTTTGTTGTAATGTTATTTTAATAGTAGATTCATTTTCAAACGATGAGAGTAAAAATCGATGTTAAATATTAAATTGAATTAAATTTTTTGAAACAGTAAAATGTTGCATTTGGAATAAAAAAAATCTTTATTGAACTCTTGGAGAAATAATATTAAATGAGCGTTGTTGTGTAAAATTATGCGTAGTAGAATTTTGATAAGAATATTATATATGCGTACGTAGTGATGTGACGAAATAATAATGATGAATAATATTAAACAAATATTTTTGTTTTGAGAAAATTAAAGTTAAAAAATAAATCGAAGTGAATAATGTTAAACCCTTCACGACCGTTCACGAAATTTGAAAAATAAATACACTTAACCCTTAGTGAACCATGACCGAATTTGTTAACCCTTTGTGAACAATAATTGATTTTTTTTAATGTCAAGTTGTGAACTGTAACTGAATTTTTGAATTTAATAAAGAAACAGTTAACCCTTTGATGACCATCGTTGAAAATTTTGACGTTAACGTAAATAGTAGAATGATGTTCTGAAAATTTTTTTTTGGAAATTAAAGAAGTAACCATGTAACAATGTAGAATTTTTGCTGTTGAATATTAACCCTTCGTGTTCGGAATTTGCTATCTTTTGTGAAGTAATTAATTTTCTTGAAATGTAATGATGTGACTTTTGCGGCTTATTACCATCGTGAAATATTGAAGTAACCTATGCCTTGTTTATTTGAGAACTGAGTCCGTTTAGTGAATTATTCCGTTAAGGTAAACTAACGAACGCTCTTTGATAAAAAATGAGTTATGTTTATGTAATATGTAAAGCCGTGGTAGGAGAGATGTGTTTAAATACTTTTTTTGTGACTTTTGTGTAATCAATTTAGGGACGATGTTATCTGGAAGTGTGAAAGATAAATCGTAATGCTCTTTTTGATGAATGTAGACAATGTGATTGCTGATCGTTCATGCCTATTATTTTGAAGTTTGAGTTTATATGACGTTTAATTCCGTGTAGGACACGTAGTAATCTCTTATGAATTGTAATTGGAAATGTTTGGATGTAGTATATCCTTGTTAAATTGAATAATTTTGTGACTTTGTGAAAATTTGTTTATGTTGCTTGAATACATTGGAAAATGTGATAGAACATTTTGACATTGAACGGAATGGCTTATGAAGGACACAGAATAAAACCTGTAGTGGAATGTTGGCTGCAGATATTCAATGGGATAATTTTGATTAATTGTATGTTAGTGAATAAAGATGATGTATGAATCTGTTTATGAAAGGTGAGCCCTGTATGAAGAAGTAAATGTTGAATTTGAATAATGATGTATGTAAAGAATTTATTGAACTTGTAACTTGTATATTGTGTAGCAAAGATCGAAAGTTGTTCAATGTATTTGTCATGTATTAAGCCTGTGTGAGGGTAGCTCCCTCTGAGATTATCTCTATGTGAGAAATCTGTCTCTGTGTGAGAATTGTGCTTATGTAATATGCGTAGAAGGATTTGACGCCAATAATGAATATCGGTTACTGTAAATGTGATTGCAGTTGTCGTGATGTACCATTATGTCATGTCTGCGTGTAAATTGTTTTTCTAATATGTATATGTCCTTATTATGTATGATTTCTTTCTGTGCTTTGCCAATATCTTTGTATGGTACATGGTGCATGAAATCACTTGTATATGAGTGCTATTAAGCTTAATGGGTTAAATGAAGCGAAAATGTGGTATCTCTAATTCCATCTATACAAAATTGTTTATATTTATTTAAATTCCTTTATGTTACTTTTCCCTTGCCGGATACATGTAACTGGAATCGAGAATGATGTAAACCAACTTCTTAAGTATGTAACTTATGTTTTATATGTTTGTCATGTTTAAAATATTAACTTGTCGTCGATCGTAGTAAATGAATCCATCAATGAAACGTACGTATGTTGATAAATTGAAAGAAAGAATTTTATCACCATGTAAAACGAACCGTATATTGTAACGTAATACAGATCCTGAGTTTCTTATAAGGTTGTATTGTAAAATGTTTAAAGTTGTTGTTTTCATAACCTGTGTTTTTCATATACATGCACATATGCACATGTCTATATATATATATATATGCACACCTCTATGTACTATTATATTGTTATGATTGTAGCTCTCAAACTTTTGTTAGGAGCCCCGTACTAAAACAACTAAAGTGAATTTTGTGTTATTATTAAGAAGTGTAAGTCAAAATCTGAAAACAGTTCGCATCAATTTTGACTATGGGCAATTTACCGCGAGTGTTTAATAATAATTGAACGGGCTATAGGATGTAAGAAACATTGTAATAGTATATAAGCTACCATTTTTTGAATTGTTTGTCTGTAATTGGGTACCTATATAGTTGCTTATGTATCCAATGGTTCTCAACTTTTTATGTAACCAGTGGTTCTCAACAATTTTTGAAGTGGTTCTCAACTTTTTTTGTATAATTGAGGAACTTGAAAATTTGTCGCTTCTCTTCAAATTTTCAAGAGGGGCCGAAAGGGAGAATGCTACGCATTAAATAATCGCTGCGGAGGAGTTCATACTGACTAATGTTCCTACAGTCAATTGTTGTCTGTGAGTCTTCCGTAATAATAATAATAATTGTACGTTACAAAGAACACGTGACGGGCTGATGCTTCGATCTGCACACGGCACAACATCGTATGATTCTCATTCCCTTGAAGAATAACCGTTAAACGTGCCTGTTCCTCCTCGCGTCGCTTGCAAGCAAATTCAGTTACCCGCAAACCATGGCATAGGTTGGACGAAAGAAGGGTTTGTCCCTTCCCGCCTTAGTTGCGAACCGCTTTGTGCGTAGCTCCGACACCAGAATAATATTAACGATAAATATTTAATAGTGTTTAACTTCATAATGTAATAAACAAGTGTGTTGCCCTCTATTGTATGTAAAACTATTCTTATTGTGTGTCGTTAATAATGTACTTTACAAGTCTGGGTTAGTTTTACGTGCGCGACCAATCATACCGCCAATATCAAGGAACAATAATAACGATTAATAATTAATAGTAATTAATAAACAGAATAATGTTATAGACAAGCTTATATTATATTTGAGATATATATAGACTACGATTCTAATGGTGATAATGATAATATTTGGAAGTTTTGAGTATAATAATATATGTTGGTTTTGGGCGTGGTTTTTGCTGTTGCCGCCATTATTCATAACCGTGTGAAATTAGATAATCCATTGTTTCTGAACAAATATTCTATGTAAGGAATCATGAACAATCACATAAACTGTTCTTTCTACTTTCCCAGTATTGTGAATTTGATTGAAATTGCGAAAGTGATCCTAAATCTTCAGCGTGTACAGCTTCACCTCGGATGGTCAGTATATCGCGTAGCGGTGATTTACCGATATAACTCGCATTACAATGTGAACTGTGTAATCCTCTAGTAACTTCTCCGGTCCATACCCTTGTCAAAAGGGTGATTAAAAGACTAGCTGAGTATTTCTGAAAGGAATATTGAAATAGTGACGCCTTCTGCCTTTTACACTGAGGATATTGTAAGAACGTATAAGATATCCCCTGTCTCTTGAGAAGTAGTGATCTCTTCCGCCTTGAGGACAGGATCCATCTGATTCTGGCAACACCTACGCACCCCTGTACGTCTTTGGATTGACCAGCGACCGCCATAGATACATCAGAGTATGTTTCTTTCACGATCCTGCCTTCTACCGTCAATGTGTGCAAAATACGTCTTCAGTAACATGCTCGACTTTGTGTTATTCAACACCTGTTCGCCTGTCCATCCGTAAGTGACTATATTGCTATTGAATATTGTATGTATTTGTTCCGTAACAGAGTTCATGTCATCATTGAACTGACCTATATATTATTTTCCGTTGTATGATAACTATATATTAATTTCCTTTGTGTAATAATTTAAGATCTTGAGTTTGACTGAAGAATGAATGGTTCCATTTAAATATTTATAAATCACATGATAAACCAGGTATTGATTTATTTTGATAATTCCAAGGTTGGTTTATTTGATAATTACCAACGTATGTTATTATGTCTCCATACAAAATTACTTTGAAGTTACTGTCTTGTTATGTATAATATGTATACACAATAAACGTGAATCACTTACCATAAGTCATCTTTCTGTTGAAATCCATTTATTATACCTACAAGTACCTTCTGTGCTTCTATTCTGTTTAAAGTGCATTTCTTAGCCTCTTTGTAAGTGGAATTCAGATAACCTAGTTTATACTTGGAGTAGTTATGTCACAAAGGTTCAATTCCTTGATCAACCAATGGATGAAAGACCCTATTATTTTACTATGAAAGCAACAAAGAGTTAAAGGAATGGCTCCACTGATGGAAATAATATATCCACTTTCTTGGAAAGGTCTGATGTACTTATGATAATCTTTGTTCCACTTGATGTAATTTTTTATTGTTTACTTGGAGATATTTATCTATAATTCTACTCAAGACAGGATATAAGTAGAATCTTTGCAATATAGAGTATGCAAACTGAAGAAACATTATTGCTTAATTTACCTATATGTATTCTATATTGATAAGATGACCATAAGAAAATGACGAAACCAAAGGATAAGGAATTCTCTGAACTTTACGTAAGTATAATATGTATAATTGAAGTATGTAACTGACACCCACACACAATGCATTCCTCTTGTACAGACCAAGTAGATTCATCCCTAGACATGAACTTGAGCCAATATATTAATCTGTTTTACTTGCAAATATAATTGTAACTTTCTCTATATAATATAATTAATTTTCTATGTGTTTCGCTTACGTACATTGCAAAATGTATGTAGCGAAGCTGGGGGTTACGAGCCAAATTATATATTTTCTTATGTACCATTCATATATATACTTTTATTATGTATAAATAATGTAAATTCTCTTCTTATATAATATTTGATAATTTCTCTTTTGATAATTTTGTATAATGAAGTGATGCGATCGTCCTAGTGGGACGATATCGTGTCAGTATTTGCTGTTAGTATACTTGCGGTGATAACATCTCGCCATTTGTGTGGTTTTTTTGTTCACACCAGCATGATTTGCGCCGTAATTTATTTATTATTTAAGTCAACTTACATTATTTTGCAGTAGGTTTGCGATGTGATATAATTAATTGATGACCCATCCTGATAATTTTATTCTATGATAGTTTAGAATTACCGCAATTACTGCAATTTCAAACAAAATAAATATTTATCTCGTGTGAACACGCCACGTGAAGTCCTTGGTGAAAAATTACTTCTTTCGAAATTTTCGAGTGTCCTATGAAAAGCAGGTGTTTATAAAACCTCATGCATTCTTATGCAACTAACATTCACAATTCATTGATAAGGCACGTCACACATCCTGATTGTCTCATTTTTTTACTGTCACGGAGAGGATAATATGCATGTTTATTATTTGCAGTAAGTCTGATGACTACAAAAAAATCAAACCTTTCAATTATAACTAGGTAGGTACACATTGATGTTAAGTTTGTCTCTTTGTCCTATACAACGACAGAAAATTTCCATTTTATACGCCGTCAAATAACTCCTTGACGTAAAACAATCTAACTCAAATCATGACCACATCATTTTTTGTGGTTTTGGGGATAATTATATGTTGGGTTCATTGTTGTGAGTAGTAACGGACACTCTTTCCACACTTTTACACAAGAAGCAGAAGGGGCTACCTTCTAATAATATATCATTGCCTCCCATTCCATTTGCAAACTATATATACCTACATAATTATATACAATAATGTACTCGGCACTGCCTAGCACGTTATTATTTGTATTATTATTGGTTGGGAGAAAGATTCTCAATCAATTTGTACACAAACCATTGAATGGGACTAGTATTAATATTATTAATTAGGTTGGTAGCCAATTGTAGTAGTAGCCATTTACTTTTGAAAAGTACCAATAACGGGCGTCATGCCTTATTCTTACGGGCGTCATGATTCTATCTCACGGGCTACAATTTATATTTATCTATGACAAGTTTGAAGTAGTAAAATATGATACCTAACCACAATTTACTGAAATGGAATAGAGTTAAATGATTTTCAAATTTTTATTTTTTGTATGAAATATATTTTTTTTAAATTTGTGTTAGTTGGAAGATTTCGTGCCTTTGTTATTTTGATTTTATTTGATTTGAATGCATTTATTTATAAATGTGAATGTATTGTGATCAACAATATATAAATGAAAAAATGGCGAGAATAATGAGGTTTATTGAAAAACCATAGAAACTTGCTTACTTACCGCTAGCCCGCATTTAGCCATAGCTGGATACAAACCTCTTTCTCTGGACACAAAAGATAAAAATCTTGATCATCAAGAACTCCCTTCTTTCTCACCGATTGGACGGACAGTAAACAAATTATTGAGCTGTGAAAAAAATAAATAGAATTATACAATTTGTAAACATCAAAATTAATCGCGATCCAAACTTAAAACAATTCATTAGAGAAAATATGTTAGTAATCACTTTATAAATAAGGATTTATGCCCTAAACTTTTATGCCTACCTTTTTTTTTATTTATTTTGATTGATTATTTTAACTAGATACTTATTAAATTATAAAATCAATGGTCTTGTCAAATATTTAGCCCCCCAATGTTTCAATCTGTAACCCATACAGTATAAATGTTTTATTTTTGGTTATTTTCGTTTTATTTATTACAGTCATAATGAGTGAATATATCTTAAATAATCTTACACAGAATTGTTTTTGTTTTGAGAAACAATCTTGATTGAAATTCATACTAGAACTAAAGACCTGAAGGCGATTAAAATACTCAGAGCAGATTGAATTATTCTTTGAATACACTATTATTACCAGAGAAAAGAAAAAAAAAAGAAAAAAAAAGAAATATAGTATGTGAATTAAATGTATTAGCGTATCATCATTGCTGTCTACCCTGTAAGAAAGAGGTCGTGGCGTGTTTATAATATTTTTTTATAAGTAGGTACTGTTTAGTTTAATTGAAAATACCGCTGTGAATGAGTCGTTCCACAGGATATTTAAAAGTAAACACTTTTGTATACTTTCTATATCATCACGGTCATATTTGCCTTTTTGCATCCATTGAAAGTTGAAGGGCCCATCGACCAGAGAGATCGTGGATAGAACATTTGGGGACCATTAATCTGATTCTAGATGGCTGGCCACAAGGTTTGGAATCTTTCAACCTCATTGACGAATATAGGTTTTAATCTTATATGTATATCCATATCTTCCTGTTTTCAGCAAACTGATTCCTATTGCCACCGACTACGTGCTGCATTGTGGTCTACCTTTTGTGTGGCCTGTTAGCACTTTTATTTGTCATTCGAGTTTGATATGATTCAATATGTTTTATTTTTATTTTATGATTTGACATGATGAATGTGCTGTAATTTTATTCTATAATTTGACATGACAGTGTGTTTTATTTTTATTTTAAAATTCGATGTGATGCAGTGTATTGTTGCTTTATTTTATGGTTAGATATGATACAGTTCGTTTTTTTTGTGATTTGACATGATGCTGTTGTAATTTTATTCTATGGTTTATGTGACACTATGTGTTTAATTTTTATGTTTATTTTATGTTTTTTATGTTAATTTATGAAGTGATGCAGTATATTTTATTTTTGTTTTGAGTTTGAATTTTTTTTTTTAATTTTAACAGATACGACAGCTTTAACAATGAACAATACAATAATAAACATTTAATTATTTACATCGCCAATTAAATTCAATTTGATGCGATGGTGGTGTTGTGTAATTATTGTTTGTAACATATATTAAAGGCGTAAGCCGTAGGTATGTATTATTATAAATAAATAAATAAACAATTATTTAAAAATCTCTATTTAGATAAGTAGGTTTAATTGACCACAATACATACGAGCAGCTATAAAGCTTACTTTTTTATGTAAGTTATAATGATTGTGTGTGTTCTTTTTATTTCTGTTGCTTTGGCCTTTGAACTCTGGTCTTTAAAGATTGTTATAGCTTTATGGATGCTCGTATGTATTGTGGTCAGAAAGGCTTTCAAGCAAATTGATAGACAATTTATAGCTTACAGATTTTCATACGAATTCCTTTGTAATACCATATTAGTAGTAGTAGGTAAACTTTAATGCTGCCTATAAATATAATGGTCTGTTTATGTGCAAACTTTAATTTACGTTTGTTTGTTTATGTGTTTAGCTTTTATAAAAACGTTTATCAGAATTGCAATATGAAAAATTATTATTTTTTTTGAGACTAAAAATTCTTCGTCTGCTGAGCATGTTTGGGATTTTTAAATTTTTGAATTTTAGAAACGTTTGGTTTTAAAGAATAAATATTAATATATATTATTTATTCCCTCACGCCGTATCCCAGAACGGAACACCATACAGATCTGTCCTTACATACTTCTAACGCTTCTTCAACAGTCATACAATTTCTCATGCACGCACGTCGATTTCTCAAAATAAGGCCGTTCTTGAGAATTTGATCTACATGATCAAGCTATGTAGTTCTCGGACGCCCGCGCTTCCTCACATCCCTCCTTTCAGACAGGTATATCCTCTTTGTCATTCTTTCCTCATCCATTCGTTCCACATGACCAAACCATCTCAATTTATTTACACGCATTCTATCCACAACACTCCTCTTGCATCCACTCATTCTTCTTATATCCTCATTCTTCACTCTGTCACGCAACGTTTTACCAACCATTCTCCTCAGTGATCTCATCTCCACAGCATTTATTCCACTTTCATCCCTCTTCAACCATGTCCACGTTTCGCTTGCATACATAAGTGTCGGTACCAGGATGGTTTCGTGCACTAGAAATTTTGCCATGTTCGATACATTGTCATTATTGACAATGGATCGAAGTGCATCGTTGATCCTAGCACCGGCCACTTTTCTTCTTTCAATATCCTTGTCACACCTTCCATCCCTCGCAAACAAATTTCCTAAATTAATATATACCAATTATCAAAATCACTGCTCACGAATCAGCAAAAAACACTTTAAAATATATTTTTTACAATTTTATTGACAAAGATATTACCGGGTTTTTTGAGATCATATCCGATTTATTTAATGAATATTTCAATCCTCATTTCTGATAGTTTGTTATTTTTTTTTTACTAAAAATGAATATTAAACATTGCACATTTTTTGTAACTGAGGTATCAAAGTTGTACCTACACAAGTTTATGAGTCCAAAAACATCCACTATTATCCAATGTACGTAAGTAACTTTTGAGGGACTGGTGCCCTGCTTGTCAAGTAGGTATTCCAATTGTTTATAACCTCTACAATGTATACCATTACTTAAGCTTTATGCAATGCATTTTATATAATTTAATTTTTTTATGATTGTTTTGTATTTTTAAAACTTTGTGCAATAAAATAACATTAAAATCAAAACACTATAAAACTTTCACTATGAAAAATATTAGACTCAGTTCCCTTTTTTGGTATACAGCCGGTAAATTTTTATTACATGTTTAATTACAGATTCTAAAAAAACTCACTGAATGATCACCCAAAAGGCCTGGGAGTCTGAATAACTTCTCACCTTTCTGCCTGGAAAGGTGAGAAGTTATTCATAAAGAAAGTAATGCAGTGTTTTATTTTTGAATTCCCTGAGCAATGTAAGGTTAAAAACTAGAAGTAAATAGTAGTGGAAGCGGAGTATTAGATAAAGTTGAAACATCTACTAAATCGCTGCCAAAACTTTGGCAAAACTCTTTCTTCGATTTTCATTCGACTGAATGGATATTAAGACTATGTGTAGAGATTGAGAGACCTATTGGCATCTCAGAGAGAACAAACTACGTAATACTCAGATTGTTGTTTTATTGTTAAGTCAAAAAAATCTCCCAAACTTAGTTGTCTATGTATTGACAAAGATAAATTGAATATATTTAATAATATAAAAATATAAAAAACACTGTTTTTTGTTTCACATTAATGTATATCAAAGTATACTACAATTACGCCCAACGCTTTCACCAATACATTGGCATCATCAGGGCGGAGTATAAACTAAATTTACAAGAGAAAACAACGTCTATATATACTTAAGATATTATTAAGGGATGTTAGGTGGGGGTGTTTTAGAACAAAGCAATGGCGAAGTTAAAGGAGTTTGGACATTAATTATATCCACTTAGTAAAATAGACATTTATTAATCTTCAATGATTCGATCAGTTTACGTCCCTTACCCTCAGAATGTTCTTACATTACATTTTCAATATTAAAAGTACATATACTGAATACAATGAACTACCAATTCTAAAAATCTAGAAAGTCCCCTGAATGCTCTTTGATGTTCCTTTAAGCTTGAAAAAGAGGAGGATTATCTGAAGGATAGGAGGTCTAAGAAAGTGCGGGCGTCAGAGAAACACCTGACTTAATAAGGTGGATCAAATTCTATAAGACGGAGGTGTGTAGAGTAAGAGAAATCGATGTGCGTATATGAGAAATTGTATGAAAAGAAGTAGCGAAAGAAGTAGGTTAAGGTAATTCTATGTGGCGTTCCGTTCCTTCTTCCTACCACGCTTGGGATATGATATAAAATAAATGTGGAGAAATAATCTCGGACAGAGCAGGACTATGAAGCCTATGCCAGAGTGATTGCCAACAGGAGGAGCAAAACAAGAAGATTGTCTCCATATCGGAAGATTCCCTCTTCTGACTAACTGTCGTATCTGCCTAAATGTAAATTGTTCAGGAGAGCGTTTTTTGTGTTTTGTCGTGCATATTTTCGTCTCTCCTAGTTTGTGTTAGGTAGTGTACGTTAGGTAGTACACCTAGATACAGTGTAAATATATTAAATTTCATTTTTCATTTTCATTTTCATAATTTCTTTATTCATAAAATATTTACTTCACATTTATATAAATAATACCACAATTATTTATGTAACAATTAACAATGCGTTGGTGTTGCTGACCCACTAGGTACAATGCACCTATATTTTATATGTGTATATCTTGTATATCTCAGAATCATTTTTGTGATAAAATTTTGAAGAATTAGTAGATACAACACATTTTATTTAGAATAATTCGTAGATACGTCAACAAATCAGAAGGCTTTTCCAGGATAACGGTAACAGTTACAGGTGTGATCTTCAGTGAGAACATGCAGGGCGCATATAAGTACACATTGGTGATCATAACTCAATTTCGCCAAAAATGTCAGATACGACAGTTAGTCAGAAGAGGGACGATATGTGGTGGAGTCCTCGGCATAAAATAGGACTCCCACTCTTTTCAATAACTTTTCAAGTGTCCTGTAAAAGTTGTGGTATGAAAGAAAAATTATGTGGATTCCTCGATTCTTAGTGTCTTGTAGAAGGTTAAGAAACATAATGTTTTACAAACACTACTGTGACATCACGTGCCAAGACATTTTATATTTTTGATTCAGCGATGATGTATGCCTCCCTGCCTGAAAGTCTCAAATTTTATTGGCACGAAAAGGACGATGTAGCTTTGAAATTTCTTGATGGTTTGATCGATCCTTTGTTCATTTCATCTACCGTTGCCGATATTAATAATTGTTCTTAAGATTTTTAAGTCAAGTGTGGATTGTCAAGTCAAGTCAAATGAAAGCATTACTATTATTATTTTTATTTTACCTTTTATTAATCCGATGTTTGAAGATATGTACATACTGAGATTATATAGAAAATCGTATCCTCATCTAAAAGAAGATGAAAAAGCATTAGGTAGTACATAGTTGTGGAATATCGGCTGCTCTTGTTTTCAAAAGGGATTAGTCTTTAATACCATTCTTGAAGGACCATCGAATAGCGGATTAAAGATTTAGCTATAATAGGGTCTTAGCTTTATCCCTTTTTATGAAAATACCTGAAAAATCATTGTTTCATGGAGATATAAAAGTCACGTACTTTTTGTCTTTATTTTTATACATTTTTGTAATGATTTTAGCAAAAAGTTATTTCAATATAGGTACATAGATTTAATGCTATATAATTATGCTAGACACAAACACAATTAATAAACATATATACTGAAACATAATTTAATATTTTTTTTAAAAAACACAAAATGAACACAATTTTGTTTCATCTGACAAAACAAAGATTCGACAATATATGTTATTTTATTCTTATATGTTTTCTCGGTTAGTTGTCAAAATCAATCATAAATCATAGTAAAAAATCAGTTGAAACAAAATGGAACATAATAAAATCAAATCAAAAATTCAAAATAATTTAACTACTAGGCAGGTACCTAGGTTTTAAAAATAAAATAATCTAACAAAGTGACAACCTAGGTACTTTCTTACATACCTATATATTTTTTTAGAAAGATATATCTGGGTTTTGTTATAAACCCAAATAGGTAAAACCTTATACACCTTTCACAGTAAGCTTGTGTCGTGAAAGGAGAGTTTGCCGGCACGGACCCCTGTTCACGAGGTCAAGACTCTACCTCCAGGCTACCGATGAATAATTGATGAATAATTAAAAAAAAAACTCTTAAGTTGAATGAAACAACCAATTCATCTTTAAGCTCTTTTTGAAAGAAAAATTCGAGAATATAGAAAACTATGGTTTAGCGAGCCAAAACGAGCGTCTTTTGACAATTCCTACACATAACATCAATTTTTACTCTATCATTTCGCAGTTTGCGATGGTCGTTGCCTTATTCTCAAAGAACATCTCAATCTTTTAATAGATTTAAATACTCTTTCAAGAAATATTAACCGTCTTCTGACTCAGCATCCGTCCCCTAACACCTTCTTATAGCTATATTGAAATGGACTTCCAACAAGTGGGTCTTTGGTCAATAATATCGAAGTTTCTCAACCAATGGTTAATACTTATTCGCGAAATGTCCAAATAATGACCATACCAATTTCTATTGTTTTTTTTATAAAGACATATCTGGGTTTTTGTTATAAACTAAAATACAACCTTATGCACCTTTAACAGTAAGCTAAAACCTTGAGTCATATGAAGGAAGAGTTTTCTGGTAGCTGGGATCGAACCGTGCACCTCTTGTGCATGAGATCGAGACTCCTCTACCTCCAGATTACTGACGAACTTATTCTTGTCTAGATAGATGTTCGAAATGAAAAAAATAAACTAGCAATAAAACAACTAACAATAATGTAAAAGAAAAGCCAAAAAAATATACAAAGGTAATTAAAAAAAACATTAAATTACGAAAATATATTTTCAAAGAATACCTTTATAAAATAATTTCAGCTGCTCGTATCTCTTTTATATACCTGAAGACTTATAAGAATGTTCTCCTTTCGCTTGAATCAAAGGAATATTTTTTTCTTTTATGAATAAAACAATTTTTAATTGTTAGCACTGTTGCTCTGTTGCTAGAATTCTTAAGTTTTCTTTTTCTCTTTTCTACCGCAACCCTACAATTTCTTCTTTCTCTTCTATTACGGAGAATCCGGAAAGTTTATTTACTATTGAAGAGATTCACCCGCAAAATCAGCTTAAATTTTTCATATTTTTCACTTAACTATATTTTTTGACTAGCAATATAACCCGATGCTAGTCACAATGTATTTTTATTTCCAAAATAAAAAGGCAAAGGCGAAAAAAAAATTAATTATAAACTTATAGTAATTTTGCAACTATTTTCTATAATTTTTTTAAAGTTTCCTAGTAAATAGAGAAAGATAAATTGCATCATACCACATATTGTGAGAATAATTATCGATGTCTTCACAGCGTTTGCCTTAATAAGCCAACGGACTAACTGCTTGAATCAAATATGCAAATTCTTCCCCCAATGACAATAGAAGTTAAGACATTCAAGATGGGTGGAATATCTCATTGCCTTATTTGATATTACGAATACCTGTACGAATTTCAATACGAATATTATAATATATAATACGAGTACGAAATTCAATGGACAATACGTGCAGTAAAATACATTACAATACAACAAAACAGCAGAGGCCTGAGTCAATAACACACTTTCGCGTCACGTTCCCGCTCCGTTAGCGTTCGGGTGCAGACGATGTTGCGCCAAAGTGTTAATTTTCGTAACTATTGTGTACCTTGCTTGACGAAATTGACACTTGCTTGCAACTTCGTCTGCACTTGAACGCTAACGGAGCGGGAACGTGACGCGAAAGTGTGTTATTGACTCAGGCCTCAGGACAATACAAGATAAACATGAAATGTGTATAATGTAGGCATGTTGAGATGACCGGAATGTTAGGTACCTATCTTTTTAAAACTAATTGTGGCGCATGGTATTGGATGATAGCTGATCTCTGAATGATTAACCTGTTTTCTTACTTTATTTATGTAGTTATTGTCTGTTTTGTGCTTATATATTTATAAAATAAAATAAAATAAAATAATGTATTATGTGGCGATGATCTGTGCCAACTAGATTAGGCTTTAGAAGTAAGTTTTGCGGTATGTTCATCGCATATATCGATGGTTTAAAGCACAGAAGACACATGTCCACTTTTTAGATAAAATGAGTTAATACATGTACAAGATCGTTTGCAACGCCATCTATGTCCTGATTAAATATTACCAACAATCTTAATACCATTATTGAAATATTTAGTAAAAACCAAATGTCACATATCCACAAATTCACTTTGTTTTGTGCACAGATGTAACATGTCACATAAGATATGAAGATTCTAAAAAACACGTGTCCATTTAGGACGGACATGTGTCATCTGTGCACGCATAAACGCATCCCAAAAGTCGCCGTGAGTGGCACTTCCATCACACTTCCAAACACATGTCCATGACCATCATCTAAAAATGCTAATTCTTGGCATTCTGGTTAAAAATATAGTAAAAAATAAGTAATAAATGACATTAAAAAAGAACAAAGATTATGATTTTCAACATCTTCTGCATTAATTTGAAGTTAGTGTATTAATTAAGAATCTCAAACTTTCAAAACCTGTTTTCTCTAAACTGTCAAATGTGGACATGTGTCTTCTGTGCTTTAAACCATCGATATTTTCAACATATATTTGTAATGTAAAAGAACCTTACCTACATATGAGCATGCTTAATAATTATTTACATTTTTTTCAGCTTTCTACTGAAAGGAATAAAAAAATGGTTCTTTTTAATTGGAACGGTACTAAGTACCCTTATTAAAAAAAGTTAAGCAAAAATTTCATCAAAAATAATCTGTCTATATTATTGCTCAATTGAAATAATAATAAAAGAACGAAAATTGAAACCCAAATTGAATTATAAATTATAACGTTCTTTTCATAAAGAATAGCTGTTTATTTATTCAATATTTTAATAACTAACTGCAAATGGCGAAGATCTCAAGAGAATCGAAAGAGGAAAGCACCTGCCAGACCATCTCACAAAACGTCCCAGATAGATTGGACACATAATGCATCATGAAAAATTTCTTCAAGATAATTTAACATTAAATAACATTAAAGGAACGCCTGGGAAGACACTGGAAAGAGTATTCTTCCTCGACGATCAATGGATTTTAACTGCGGATTACGTACGAGGAGCTTCACTTCCTCTTCAGAGGATCTCACGAAATCTAACGCAATGGAAGGAAAGACGCAAGATTTTGCTGCAAACATTGGATTGCCACAGGATTCATACTAGAGAGAGAGAGAGACTATAGAAAAAATTTAATTGATTTTCATAATTTATTAAAAAAAATATATTCCATTTTAATGTTTTCATTTTCACATTTATTCCATTCCATAGGTACGAAAAACTTTTGTTTTAACATCCTCACAAGATATAATTTTTCTAGTATTTTCTTTAAAATAATCTAGTGTTCCTTCAAAAACATCAAAACTCAACAACATGAAAAATTCAACGTAGAGGCCTAGGTATTCGCTCATTCTGAATTTATAATATGCTCTCACAGAATGTATAATTTATAATAATAATGAGGTGAAAGTTTTACTCCATTTCACTGCGTACAGTCGGGTAGAGACTTGGCTCATGCTTTTGCATATGGAACGAGACTTGGCCCGTCACCAGTTTGGATTTGTAGAAAAGATGCAGAAAAGACATTGCGCGTGTGTGTCATCATTGAAGGAGACCCACCATCTAACCGGATAGCTCAGAAGTCTGGGGACTTCCATTTATCCGATTAAGTTTCTACTCTAACAAATTTGTCCACAGAAGACGTGTCATGATGGACAGTCTGAAGCACTTCGATGTCCCTCTAGCCGAGAGAAGCATATACATACAAAAAATATATAAATAAACAATACCTATATACACATTGGTACAGAGCGCCGAGCTGAGGTGTCCAGAAACATTAATTGGGTATTAAGAAACATTAAGACGGCAAAGCGAGGGCCGCCGATGCCGGGGCCATCGATGAAAACGCTTCAAACGCACGCGCGTGTATGTCATCATACATTGAAGGACCCACCGTCCACCCGGATACCGCAGAAGTCTGGGGACTTCCATTTATCCGAAATTCTACACTTAACAAATCTTGTCCACACCGGAGGCGCCATAGTGGGCAGCCTGAAGGGCTGGCCGGCCAAACCACCAAACCGCCAAAACCTCTGTGTGAAATCTTTTGACTAAACTCCTTCGATGTACCTTTATACGAGAGAAGCAAACATAGTAATAATACATATACGAGGGTTGCCTTTTATATTTCGGGATTTGGCAACCCTGGTGTTGCAATCTGTCAACTGACAGCTCTATCGTAAAGTTAGAAGTTTTTGAGGTTACACGTACTTAGAACGTTTTGACATACGAGCGCTATTTGTGTTGTTTACAGTAAATTAAAAGATTCATCTGCCCCCAAGAATGTAATTAAATCGTGAACATTTTCGTGCGATTATTTTTTACAACTTTCGACGTGGATTAACTCAGCAGCAGTGCATGAATGAACTTAATTTAACTTTTGGCGATGAAGCTCCATCAAGGACCAGTGTTTATCGATGGTATGGTGAATTCAATCGTGGTCGGAGTTCACTCCAAGACGAATTTGGTGAAGGTCGTCCAAAATCAGTTGTTGATCCGAAAAACATTGATGCTGTGCGCGAACTGATATTGCAAGATCGTCATGTGACCTATCGTGAGATAGAGACAACCTTAGGCATTAGTGGGACCAGCATACACTCAATATTCCATGAACATTTAACTGTCAAAAAAATTTGTTCGCGTTGGATCCCACACAATTTGTCAATCGCTCAAAAAAAGGCTCGTGTCGATTGGTCGAAAGAAATGCTTGAAAAATACGATCGCGGTGCTTCAAAACACGTCTATGACATTGTGACAGGTGATGAATCGTGGATTTACGTGTATGAGCCCGAAAGTAAACAGCAGTCGACTGTATGGGTGTTTCAAGATGAGCCAAATCCAACAAAAGTTGTTCGCGCACGAAGCACTTCCAAGCAAATGGTCGCATGTTTTTTCGGAAAAACTGGACATGTCGCAACCGTACCACTAGAACAACGCAGAACAGTCAATTCTGAGTGGTACACAACAATTTGTTTGCCAGTTTTCCTCCAAGAAATCAGGAAAACCAACCGCCGAAGACGGATCACTCTACACCACGACAATGCGAGTTCTCACACATCGGCTCAAACAACTGCATTTTTGAGCACCCAAAACATCGATTTGATGAGTCATCCGCCATATAGTCCTGACCTTTCACCAAATGACTTCTTTTTACTCTCACACGTAAAAAACAAACTGAGAGGTCAACGTTTTTCGACACCTGAAGAAGCGGTTGCTGCATTTAGAATGCATGTTTTGGAGATACCTCAATCAGAGTGGAAAAAGTGCTTCGACAATTGGTTCAAACGCATGCAAAAGTGTATAGATCTTCATGGGGAATATTTTGAAAAACAATAAAGTGATTTTCGATTATTAATATTTGTTTTTGTTCTCTAATCCCCAAATATAAAAGGCAACCCTCGTATCTATACAAAAAAAAGGAATCAAATAAACAAGTTATCTTAACCTAGGTTACAAAAGTTACAAAATAATAATAAGTAAAAGTGCGTAATATAGTTACAAAATAATTGCATAATATTCTGGAACAAAAGCTGAGTTGAGGTGTCCAGAGACTTTTTCTAGGTTATTCAGGCCGGCGAACCCGAGAGTCCCCGAGGCCCGTCATCAACTGAACAGAAAAGTGGTCAAAGGACAGGAAACGCCTTCAAAAAAATCAGGACCATCTCACAAAATGGCCGACACAACATCAAATCCACTATGCGAGGAGTATCGCATGCAAAGGCCATATGCAAAGGCGTGAGCCAAGCCCGACTGTACGCAGTGAAATGGAGTAAAACTTTCACCTCATCCTGTGTAAAATCATGGAATGCATGTTGCGCATGCATTTCGGATGAAAATCAGGTCATTCAGTCATATTTATATTTTCATCATCGCACATCATAATTTTGTGAATATGTTTGATAGTTTGAAGTGTTTGAACTGTGAATGAATAATGATTTGAAGATAATTTGAATATTTTTGACATGTCCACCATGATGTGATGATATTATGAATATTCAATTCAAATTCAAAATTCAAAAAGTATTTATTCAACATTTATAAATTATACCCATTACACAAAAAATCACAGAAAAAACATCATGTGATTTTATTATCAAGGTGCGGCGAACTAGTAATAATATACTGTGTCTCGCCGCACGGTACACTAAACAGTATTCACAACACATTCGTAAACACTTCATCATATAAACACGCTGATAAGAAAAACACGTAGGTATGTAGATAAAAAAAAAATTATCGCACAAGCACTTTCATAATCTCTCTTCAGCCCTGTCACGACCCATACCATGCAACCATGAGAAGACCATCCTTTTGAAGGAGTCCCTTCCATAATTGAACTTTATTTCTTGATCCAGGCAATTGATGACATGACGATTTTCAGAGTTCGTTTGACAGTTCAATGATGAGTTAGATTAGATTATATGAGGATTTTGAAAGATTACAATGAAACCTTTTCGTTGAATATTTTTGACAGGTCTACCAGAATGTGATGATTTTCGCAGTGTGTTTGGCAATTTAAAACCAACGTTTGTACGGGCATTTTGCATTATTTCGGTAAAACCGTTCCTACCAACATTTTTAACAGGTCTACCAGAAAATGATGATTTTATGAAAGTGTTAAAAAGCTCAACCTTTATTTGGCGATATTATTGGCATTATGATACATCAAAAACATAATTTAATATTTTTGACAGGTCTACCATGAGACGACGATTTATAAAGAATGTTTGAAAGTTTGATCACGAGCCAATGATAAATTGAGCATTTTGAAAGATTTTAACTAAATCGCTTTCGATGAATATTTTTGACAGGTGTACCAGAATGTGATGGTTTTCGGAGTATTTCTGACAATTTTATCATAATTTCACGTTTGTATGGCCATTTTGCATTATTTCGATAAAACCGTTCCCACCAACATTTTTGACAGGTCTACCAGAAATGATGATTTTATGAAAGTGTTTGACAGTTCAACCTTTATTTGGCGATTTTGGTGGCATTTTAATAGTTTTTGATCAAAAAGTCGACTTAAATATTTTTGACAGGCCAATCATGACAACGATGTTCAGAGTTCGTTTGACAGTTCAATGATGAGTAAGTAATCTTACTAATCTAATGATTATATGAGTATTTTGAAAGATTACAATGAAATCGTTTCGTTTAATATTTTTGGCAGGTCTACTAGAATGTCAATTGGTCGTTAGTCATGCTGAAAATCCATTGGTCGGAACACGTCGAAAACGAAGAAATGTTAACCAGGGTAGGCGAAAAAAGGCAACTTCTTAAGAGAATCAGCCAACAACGAGCTAAATGGATTGGCTGTGGCCAATCAGGCACATCAGGCAACCAAGACTACTCATCGCCACCGCAGTAAGACCGAGGGCACAAATGGCAGAGGCTGACCAAGAGATGCGTATATTGACCAACTGAAGAGGGACATGAACTGTGGCTCATACGTAGAGCTGAAAAGTCTGGCTGAGAATAGGGAGGAATGGACAAGAAAATCCAAACTCGTTGCAATTGGTTGGTTGGTCTGCAATATATGTAATTATATACCAGAATGTGATGATTTTCGGATTGTGTTTGACATGACACTCACGTTTGTATGGGCATTTTGCATAATTTTGATTATACCTACCGTTCCCACCAATATTTTTGACAGGTCTACCAAAAACTGATGATTTTACGAATGTGTTTGACAGATCAATCATGATTTGGCAGTTATATTGGCATTTTGATACATTTTAATCAAAAACTTAATTTAATATTTTTGCAGGCCAACTATGAAATGACAATTTTTAGAGTTGGTTTGACAGTTCAATCATGAGCCGTAGCCGATTATATGAGTATTTCGAAAGATTTCTACTAAGTAAATCATTTTCGGTAAATATTTTTGACAGTTCTACCAGGATGTGAGGATTTTGGAGTGTGTTTGACAATTTAATCATCATTTCACAATAGCATTTTTAGGTTTCTTGCATAATTTCGATAAATCCGTACCCACGAATATTTTTGACAGGTCTACCAGAAAAAGATAATTTTATGATTATGTTTGACAGTTCAATCAAGATTCTGTGATATTATTGACAAATGTCAATAATTAATTAACGATTAAAATTAATCCAAAACTAAATTTAATATTTTTGACGGCCCAACCATGATATGACGATTTTCAGAGTTGGTTTGACAGTTCAATCATGAGCCGTAACCGATTATATGAGTACTTCGAAAGATTTCTACAAAATCGTTTTTGATGAATATTTATGACACGTCTACCAGAATGTGATGATTTTCGCAGTTTGTTTGACAATTAAATCATCATTTCACAATAATATGGGTATTTTGCATAATTTCGATAAACCGTTCCCACGAACATTTTTGATAGAAAATGATGATTCTATGAATGTGTTTGAATGAATGAATGTGAATGAACAGTTCGATATTATTGGCATTTTGATACATTTTAATTAAATGTATTATTTTTTTTACGCGGCAGCAGAATTGCCATCCACACTTCTCAGCATTATACAACCAGATAAGTCTCTATATGATCAGTCATGGTCACACAAAAGCTTAATAGGCCGGGAAAAATTTACCTATCCAGATATACAGGATATCAAAGGATTAGGCTCAGAACGCGGGTTCAAAATACCAGCATTGTGCCTGAAATATCTGTGTTCAAAAACTTTTTTACAATATAGCATGTGTTTATTATAATAGATTTATGAATTTTAATGTAAAAATCAACCGGTAAATCTAATTTTTGTAAATTATTTATTAGAGATTTTGGAGTTACCCCTGTAGCTGACATGACTAAAGGTATTATATACACGGACCTAGAGTGCCATTTTTTTTATTTCTCCTGCTAGTTCTGTATATTTACGTATTTTTCTACGACGGTTGTTTGTATTTTATGTGTATTTGGGACAGCGATGTCTATTAGGTACGTTATTTTATTACGTTTATCATGTAATACTAAATCGGGTCTATTATGATGTATTTGTCTGTTATTATTGTTAAAACAATAAAATGATACATCATAATAGAACCTGTAATTTTGATTTTCTCAAACCGGCTCCGGGTTGTATTTATAATAAGGTTGTATTTTTATATATTTATATATATAAAATATTTTATATATAAAATAATAATAAATATTATTATTTTGCGAGTTTAATAGATTATGTTTAATTATTATTATTATTATAATTAAAACTTAATTTAATATTTTTGACAGGTCTACCATGAATGACAATTTTTTAGAATGTTTGAAAATTCAATCATGAGCCGATGATAGTAATAGCATTTTGAAAGATTTCAACTAATTCGTTTTCGATGAATATTTTTTACAGGTCTACCAGAAAAAGATAATTTTATGATTGTTCGTTCGTTCGATATGATTCAATCATGATTTGGCGATATTATTGACATTTTGATACATTTTAATCAAAAACTTAATTTGAAAGTTCAATCATGAGCTGATGATAATATGAGCATTTTGAAAGATTTCAACTAAATCGTTTTCGATGAATATTTTTGACAGGTCTGCCAGAATGTGATGGTTTCGGAGTATTTCTGACAATTTTGTCATAATCTCACGTTTATATGGGTATTTTGCATAATTTCGATAAAACAGTTCCCACGAACATTTTTGACATGTCAACCAGAAAGTGATGATTTTATTTTATTTCACAAAACAATATTAGATTCTACTATTTGAACACAATATACCTAAGATTAAAATAAAATTTAAATATAACATTAAATAACAAAAACCATAAAATATTAAAATAAATTTATATTCAAAATGTAGAACCCCAACATTATTCGAGTTGATTCTTCCATGATGTTCTATGAAATAGTACAATCATGGGAGATCACTTACAGAGCTACAGGGACAAAAACCTTCTTACTATCTGGTGGACGATAGAAGTGCGGCCTTCTGCATGCTGTATTTGAGCCTGTCATCTACTCCCAGTTTTCTGAGATTGCTTGACAGACTCTTAGATATTAAACCATTCACAGATAACACTATAGGCACGATGATTATGGTAGGTGTTATCCACATATCTTTGATTTCGTGAGCAAGATCAAGATATTTTATTATCTTATCTTGCTCAGCTTTATTTAAATTTTCATCGTGTGTTCATTATTATTATATTATTTGTGACAGGTCTACCAGAATGTGATGATTTCGGACTTTGTTTGATAATTTAATAATAATTTCACGATAAAACCTTTTCCATGAATATTTTCGACAGGTCTAACAAGCGGTGATGATTTTATGAATGTGTTTGATTTTATCATGACCTGGCAATCTTAATGGAATTTTGATAGATTTTGACCAAAAAAATATTTTTTTATACTTTTGACAGGTCTACCAAAATGAGATGATTTTCTGAGTATGTTTGACAATTCAATTAAATCTTACGTTTATAGATGATATTTTGCAAAACTTAATAAAACCGTTTCAATGAATATTTTTGACAGGTCTACCAGGAATTGATGATTTTATGAATGAATTTGACAGTTTTATCATGATCTGTCGATAATGTGTATAGGCATTTTGATAGATTTTGATCAAAAAGTTAAATATTATTATCTTTTACAGTTCTGCCATGATGTGATGATTTTCGGAGTGTGTTTTAGAGTTCAATATGTGTTTTTTGAAAGATTTCAATTACTTTTTTTGACACGTCTACTAGGATGTGATTGTTTGAAAGTTCAATCATGATCTGAAGATTAAACTGATATTTTGATTGATTTGGATAAAAATGTTTCCATTAATTTATATTTCTGATGGGTATGCCAAAGTATAATTCAAAATTTGACAATTCAATCATGATTTGACGATTATATGGGTTTTATGAAAGATTCGAATTTTTTTGACTGGTCTACCAGGATGTGATGAATTTATTAAAGTTTTCCATGAGGTCTTTATCAAACACAATGAAGTAAAATTAACAGGAATTCAATAGATAAATAGTACTTTAAATGAACACGGTTTAAAATGAAGAAACGAAGAACGGAGTATTACAATTACAAGAAAAATGCTACGATAATAATTCATCTCCAAATGTCACACACTTCTCTTAAGGTTATATATTTATTATGTTACGTGTGCAAGTAGAGGATAAAGATTGGAAGACAAGCACACAAAATAAGAGGACAAAATATACAGGCACCAAGCAAAAATGTGCTTGTGAATATAATAATCTATTGTAACTTTAGAACGAATGACTGCAGACCCCATATTGAATGATTTATCTTAGATGAACCCTTGTCATGTGTTTAAGAGAAATTCTTTTAGGATGGACACCATCTCAAAAAAAAGTACGAAACTTGAGGTTACAAGAGGTCTTGATCACTCACAAACGTGCTTTGAACATAGAATTGAATAATATCAGAGGGTGCAAATTAAGAACATACAAATAAACACAGTTATTCCAGTCGGAAAATGGCCAACGGATGCTGAATCTAGCCTTTGAACTGTTTAAATTTTCAGCAAACATAATATGCTTCTTCAACTTTCTTCTGAAAATCCCTTTTCTTGGATCATAATATGAGTCGTTTTGTGATCAAAAGTGAAAAAATCTAAGAATGTTTATAAAAGTTTGCAAAAATATTTTCCATGATGAGTTTGCATTTTCTAAATAGTTCAATTCCTGGAAAATTGAGTGAAACATAGCGGATAAAATCAATGTTAATATAGAAATCAGTCATAACCTTATTGTGACAGGTCTACCAGAATGTTTTGAGCCCAAAACCTAATAAGGTTTTGGGCTCTTCAAAATTGTTTGAGATGTGTCCATTTTTCATCCCATGCCACTCATTTTTTTGTGTAATTATACCTATATGATTCTGATATGAAATAAAACCACTAATCTCCTCAAATTTATCTCAAAGCAGACAAAATTCTGTAACACAAAAAGTAACTTTCAAAAATATCTTCTTCTTCTCCTTGGGCAATTATTAGTCCCACATGGTGGTGGGGTCTGCCTTTCTTGTTTGGTTACGCCACTTGGTTCTGTCGAGCGCATCCTCATGGGAAACATCACAGCTCCTCATGTCTTGTCTCACTACTTCACGCCATCTGCGCTTTCAAAAATATGCTGCGTCAAAAACTTGATTCTAATCTATTCTATTCTTCTCAAGAACTTGGTATTCAATATCCATGCTAAACCACTGAGATTCATAAGATCTACTCGTATTTTATTATTTTTACTCATATCCAAGAGCGTATTCAATATTTTTGTAGATGAAATGAAAATAGGAAGGAATAAAAGAAGAAATAATAACAAGATTTAAATGTGATAATATATTTCTATCATATAAGGGTGACCGGGGATGATAGTCACATTTTTTTGTTTACATTTTTAAATGTACATGTTTTTAGTTTAGCATTGATTGTTTCACATATATCAATCTTCTTCTATCAATCGTGCCGTATCAGGACCCCCCAACGTTGGCGATCACTTTGGAGAATACCTCTGCACAGCACGAGACCTCTGTCTAGTTCTCCCATCCATGTTATTCCTGTCCATTGCCGTATATTCCGTAGCCACGACATCTGCGTCCTTCCTACTCCACGACGTCCATCAATCTTACCCTCTATTATCAACTGCAGAAGCCGACATTTATCGCCTCGCAGAATGTGGCCCGCCCAAATATGAGACTTTATGAACCTTAGTATTTGTCAGGAGCTCTATATTTATATGTGCTCTGCGTAGTACTTCTGTGCACCATCACATTCTGTGTTCAGTCTATTGGGCACCAAGTCTTTCCAGTATTCTTTGATGAATTATATTTTCAATTAAATAAATTATTCTCATTTAAAAAGAAATATGTATTTTCTATTTGACGTAATGACGTCAAGTAATGACTTGAGAAAATATTGCAATTATGACTTTTGACTTATACCTAACCTCGTTTTGTAGGATGGTTGTCACATAAACTTGGGTTAGTTACTACATAGTAAATTTAGAATATAAACGAATGCATCCCCTTCAGAGCAATCATAAGTAAGGTGGAGATATTTTTTTCTGGCTAACGCATTTGTTTGTTTTCCTTCAAGAGTCCGAGTCCATAACCCTCCACATTTTTCTGGGCCAGTCTTGTTAATTTAGGATCATATCACAGGGATTTTATCACTATATCACCAGCCCATTTTTCTAGGGCCAACCTTCTCCCCTTTCCTCATCCTAAAGTCTCCACTTGTATCTCTAGGTGTCCATTTATCATATCCTTGCCTAGCCACATGACTTTCCTGTTATCATTTTAATAGCCACATATAATTTTTGTGCGGTTTCTTTTTTCCACATTTTTATGTATCTTTGAGACTTATTTTTTCATAATTTTCACTGTATCAACCTACCCATGAGACAACTATACCCGATCTCCCCTGTGCAGTAATACTTCTGGCGAAATCATAAATCACTATTGGACATGGAAATAATGTGTTTTCTGGTCTGAAGTGTAGGAGCACCATCTATGGAATATGTAATTTAGTTATTGTTTCATAAATTTTCAGCTCTTATATATATGTATATTATATAATATGTGGGTGAGTGTGTGTAGATGTGTGTTGTATGTGTGCACGGGCGGTAATAAATCGTGGTTTATCTCTTCTTATTGAATTATACATGGAGCTTTCGGATAAATATGTCTGTCTTGAGAATCTCATATATAAATACTAAAGTCGGCTATTACAAAGAAATGTATTCAGCCTTATAATAAATCAAAATACTATTAAATTTAAAGTAAATTTCATTTAATTTAAATTTAACGTTGTGAAAATTCATTCTTAACACTGTTTAGTTTTAAGTAACTCTTGCCCTGAAGATGCCGCAAGGCGAAAGCGCTCGGCAATTAGAATTTAGTCTATATTAATTGACTAAATAATCATACGTGAAAATTAAACAGTGTTTGGTTGAACATTTTTAAAATTCATTTCAAAATACTATTATATATTTGATGAGGTATGATGTCGAGGTTATCTTATTCGAGGAAGACCCAAGTGGAGGTGGCGCGAGGTTGTGAAGCAAGACATGAGAGACTGCGGAGCTTCCCCGGAGGACGCACAGAATAGAGCCGAGTGGCGGCGAAAGACAAAAATGGCAGACCCCACCATCATGTGGGATTAATAATTGCCCAGGGAGAGAGAGAGAGATGTCGAGGTTATCTTAAAAATTAATCATTGTATGAGGTCGGCCATAAAAGTTGGCCAAAAAGAGCACTGTTCTTCCATCCTTAAGGGGTCCGTCGGCCCGGGCGTCCCTCTTTCACAATACACCGTTCCTATGACAATGAAATCAGAGTGCAGGGAATATCATGGAAAGAGGTCGTGACGCGATTGGCACAGAGACGCTCTGCATGGAGGAGGCTGGTTTCTGGCCTGTGCTCCCGAGAGGAGCGTTGAGGACGATGATGATGATGATGATAGTTGTATCAGGTCACATATGAAAATTTAACACATGAAACCATCATAAAGGTTATGAATGTCCAACGTTACCTTATTTGGTGATTCCTTGGACAGGGCTGTAATCCTAGGACTGGACAAGACTCTGAAGATTGGAAGAACTTTTCATTCTTGCGCTAGAGAAGGAGGAATTTGGTTTTCTAGGGTCTTGTTAAATGTCCATAGCACATCATACTTAAGACATTAATTTTACGTATACGATTCAGCAGTGAAGAGTTGTGCAACCTACCCTGAATATCTTAATAAAATAATGTTTTAATAGCACAGAAAGGACATGTTGTATATTCATGGCCTACAATTGGTTCATTGGTTACTCTCAAAAGAGATACAGGAAAAGGAAAGCACGTAGACAATAAACTTTCAATACCCTTTTTTAATCAATCGATATGATTATTCAAATATTCCTACTAAAAATATGCAGAGATATTTTCTTTAAGTATGTGTATATATAATTTAAATAACATTCACAGCTTTGTATCGAAAGCAAAATTACTTAGTTTATTTTATGGTTTCCAATATCACACAAAAAAAAACTTTTTTTTATTTTGTCAATAAATTTATTGACGCTGCTGTGTAAGAAGAAATATGAATTGCTTTTTTTTAGATTATTGCGATAAAATAACCGATTTTTTTAATATCTTCCAGCCAACCTCTCCACAATATTGTAGATAATAATGTAGTTATAATAAAAATAGTAATAATGTCTGAAAAAATATCACCCAAACCTAAATAAATAGAAAAAAATATTGCTAAGGAATTTTCAACCTCGAAGATATTAAAAAACATTTTTACTATGTAGGGTCTCCTGTTTTGTTTTAGGAGCTTTTGAGTGTCTTGGTAAATAAAATAAGTAAAAACGTACCTACCAACATCATTTAACAATTTAAGTTCAGCGATGAAAGATACCTCCCATCCTGAAATCCTGAATATCTCGTTTAAAATTGCACAGAAAATTAAAATGAGTTTTCTGGGATTAGCACATACATTGGTACGAGTATATATTATGTACATTTACAAATATAGCACTTTTTAAATTAAATTTAATGTTTCAGTGTTGACATTGTGAAACAACATTTTAATAATATAAAATATAAAAAACACTGTTTTATGTTTCACATTAATGTATACCAAAGTATACTACAATTACGCCTAGCGCTTTCACCAATATATTGGCATCATCAGGGCGGAGTATAAACTAAATTTACAAGAGAAACATAAAACAGTGTTTTTTATATTTTATATTATAGCACATTTTTTTATCTATCGAAGTTGACATTAAGGATCATAATGTATTTATAAGGATCATGAATGTATTTATATATGTATAATTAATTTATATTGGCTCACATTGCGTGTAGCATACAAAATTTGGTTCTCTGTTTGCTGTTTGGTCATTTGGTTTTCTTGATTTTAATATAATTTTGTCATTGTTAAACTTATAAATTGTATGTATAATTATGTATATACATGTAATAGGCTTATGCCGTGAATTTTATAAAATAAATAAATAAATAATAAAGGTATACATTCCTGTCTTTGTCCTTCACAAACTGTCGTAGTTTCCCTCATACGTATTCCAAGGAGAACTTTAACACCTACACAATCTTGTATACGCCAGTGAATTGTGATCCAGTGACTGCAGAATTTGAATTTGGAAATAAAATTCTGAGTGACTATTAGAAGAATTAATAAAAATCATTATATTTTGTCTTAATGTGACTTACGTCACGTAATGACTCATGACGTAAATTCATTATTTCTCAGTTATAACTCATTGATTCAGCCTTTAGACTTCAATAGACTTAAATAATTAATACCTACTAAACGTTTGTTGATGGGTGGGTGGATGTATTGGATGATTCTATGTTCTCCTTGTGGTCCAGGTATTTATTGCAATAAGGAGAGAATTCCAGTTATTTTCCTTTGTCTGTAGCGGACTGTATATTTGATTTTGATTCCTTCTTTGTTCTCCAATATGTTGAAACGGGAATATGTAGTAAAATCACTATTTAAACTATTTAACATTTATTATGAAAGGAACAATGAACAAGTAACACAACTTTATAAATGTATAATTTGATATAAACGTGGTAAATACTGAAGTTACTGTATGCTGTATGAGCGAACTACACTGGAAAGAAGCAATCAAGAGAATAAATAGAATATTGAAGCAACGCTTCGCCGTGCTTATTACATTATTTATACAACAATAAACAATACTTGCAACAAAAGATTATAAGCTACGGTTGGTATCAGACACTGTGGCCAGACAAAAATAAAAAAAAACGCATGACCGTATTCATACTTCAATTTGTCTACATGAACTTTACAAAGACTTCCATAGATGTCGGTATGCTGTCCATTTTATTCGTTTAATGTTGAAAATAATAATTATGAGTTTATCCAAAGCTCCCGGCCCAACAATATAGAAACTATGAGAAGAGTTTATGTATTTCATTTACAGTTTAAGAAAATTGAATTATACAACCATTAATCATTGGTAAGTAAGCTGGTAGTCGGTCAATAACAGGCAAATTGTTAAGACTCTAAAAATAACATATACAAGATAAGTTGATTAACAAATAAAGATAATACATGTGTACATTCAATAAAAAGTATATAAGTTATATGTGATACAAAGATATATGCATGAGTAGGTATATAACCATAACAAGTAGTAGAAAGATAAAAGTATTCATAAGTAAAGTTACATTTGCATAAAAGATTTAGACAGTGCTCTTGAAAGATAATACATATGTGAGATGTTACTGACATAAAAATCTTACAGGTAAATATGAAATAAATTGAATATTGGAAAGCAATACTAGAGACACTGAATCAATGTTCAAACTATTATATTAATAATATAGATTACAACAATATGCAAATAAAAAATAAGAAATGTTTCTTAGAGCAATTAATACTTAATAGATACATAACAATATAAATAATAAGTAGTAGGATATTGAGAATGCTTAGTTAACACTCATTAAAGTTATCTTGATTCACAGGTATGTATTGTATTATATATCAAGTAAATAGTGGTCAGCAAAATAAGTATTTGCAAAGCAAAAGCAAAGAAAAACATGAAATATCACTTGTTACAGGAACTCGTAGAGATACAGACTTCATGAGTCTGTTGCACTTAACATCAAAAAACTCCAACAGTCTATCGTAATGAGAAAAAATGTTAAAAGGTGGAATGTTTATACCTATGCTCGAGTGTAATTGTGAGCTTGTTTTTCTGAATAGTTACATGAATATAGTGATATGAATACATTATGTTTTGGAGGATCTTAGTCTTGAACAAATATCTCGCTGGTACCCTCGTTACTCATCTTGATAAGGTAATAAACACAAACTAGTGATGCCTCGCTGGTATAAGCCTTGACTGGTTCGAAGTGTGACTACCCTTATCCGACCATCTGGTCCAGGATGCAACGACACTACACGAGCAAGAGGCCATCTGAGTGGAGGAGATGAGTCTTCCTTCATCAAAACTAAGTCATCTTTTCTAACTGGTCTGGAAGTAGCCTTCCATTTATACCTCTTCTGACATTCCACAATGCAGCTCTTACTCCATTGCTCCCAGAACAAAGAAATAATAGTAATTAGTGAATTATAATTGTGCAACTTGTTGACGGAGGTCCTCGTGAACAGGTCCTCTGAACCCAGGCAAGCATCGCCAGCGAGTAGGAAATGGTTAGGAGTAAGGGCTGACAAGTCGGAAGGGTCTGATGATAATGGGGAGAGGGGACGACTGTTCAGGCAGCACTCAATCTGGGCTAAGACAGTAGACAAAGTATCATGATTAAGTAAAGAAGAAGACAATGTTTTCTTGAGCATTGCCTTCATAACTTTTATGTTTGACTCACACAAACCATTGTGGTGGGGACTTCTTGGAGGAGAAAAATGCCATTGTATATCTCTAAATGATGCATAATTGGAAATAGCCTCATCAGAAGAAATCAACATTCTATGCAACTCACGCAATTCACCCCTTGCTCCCACGAAGTTGGTGCCGTTGTCAGAATATATTTTAGCAGGTCTTCCTCTACGGGAAATGAATCTTTTGAGAGTATTAAGAAAAGAGTCTGTCGAAAGACTCGTAACAAGCTCGAGGTGGATGGCGTGAGTTACCAAACAACAAAATACAGCAATGTAAGCTTTTATAGGAGTTGATTTTCTAGTTAGCCCTGATTTCATCAAAACAGGTCCGGCGTAATCAATCGCTGTTACTGCGAAAGGTCGTATGGGCCTCAGTGCGTCACCAGGAAGAGGCGCCATGATCTGTTCCATGGTTTTGGGTTTGTACCTGAAACACAAAATACATTTTCTGAATACCTTTTTAACAACGTTGCGTCCATTGATAAGCCAGTACTTTTCTCTTAGCAAATTCAATACACCGTTTACACCTAAATGTAGATTAGACAAATGATAATGTTTTGCTAGTAACTCTGTATATACATGGTTGGCAGGTAGTAAAATTGGATGCTTTTGTAATTCTGGCAATTGAGAGTGCTCTAGCCTGCCACGTTGATCTTCATGCTCCCTCCACAAAATTGTTTGATAAACTCGATCTTCTTCTCTCACCAACACCTGTCTGTACATCTTATCTATATCTGCGGATATTGCACAGGCAAACTTCCTGAAATGTAGTAAGATACTATGCAATTCCTTTTGGGTTTTAGGTCCAACTGCTAAGAAATCGTTAATAGATTTCCCGTTACTAGATTTCATACTTGCATTGAATACTACTCTAATTTTTTCTTCTTTGAATACTGCATGATGAGTAATAAAGCATTGGACACTGCTCAAGTCTTCATAAGGAGACATGTGTCCCAATGAAAGGTATTCTTTCATAAAATCTGTGTATTTCTCTTTGAGTATGGGATTTTTCTTAAATCTTCTTTCTAAAGATAACAAGCTATTAGCCGCTATGTTATATGATTCTCCTAGAATGGGAGGTCGCTTAAAAGGTAGCGCTACAATAAATCTTCCTACGTCATTTCTATGTGCATGTTTCAAGAAATTCTCCTCACACAATACTTGCTCTTGGGAAGGTTCAGGAGAAGCCTTCAACTCTTCCACTTCCCAAAATTTTTCAATGGATTTATTTAATTTTGTTAAAGAAAGATGACAAGATACTGGCCTGTTCACTTGTGTATTGTCGAAATGAAGTTGTCCAGATATCACCCATCCCAATTCAGTATAGCACATGGTAGGCATATCAGGTCCCAGGTGGACTCTCCCATGCCCTAGTATTTTCCAGAAGATCTGCGCTCCCAGTAGTAGATCAACCGGAGCTGATACGTTGAAATCGGGATCTGCCAAAGTCATTCCAGCCGGAATTTCAATCTGGTCCCTGCTGAATGTAGCTCTTGGCAGTTCCTGTGTTATTTGTGGTAGTACTAGGCAGGCTACTGTGGCCTCATACCTAGAACATAAAGACTTAAGGACAATATCGGCTCCTCTATGAATATTTAATATTTGCTTTTGTATACCGCTAACGGGTATATCAACTTTGTAAGTTTTCATCTTAAGTTTGTTGACTAGAGATTGTGAGATAAAATTAGACTGAGCTCCCGAGTCTAATAAAGCTCTCGCACAGAGCATGATTCCCTGTGCGCCTTTAACTTTGACCTTGGCGGTTGCCAGTAGACACTCCCCAGAGGCGACACTGGCAGTGTGGATTGTCACAGGTGTCTCTATCAACGGATTAGCATCCTTCTGATCTTTTCTATCATTGAACTTACTATAATGTATCATAGTATGATGTTTAGCACCACACTCCTTGCAGTTGCTTTTGCTAACACACTTTTCTACAATGTGATTATTACTGAGGCAGTTAAAGCAGAGCTTATGCTTTTTGACTAACTCAAACCTTTTGTCCTTTGACAACCCTCGGAAGGTGGGGCAGCAATATACTTGGTGTTGACTCTGGCACAATACACAATTGTCATTAAATGAGTGAAAGACGTGCTTACCATTAGAGTTGTTGACCTTCCGTTGGCTGCATGACGGCTCAAAGGCTGGGGCTGATCTGCCCACGCTCTCCAGGACCCTGGCCCTGTCGGCCAGCCACTGCATCAGGTCCCGGAAGGTAGGCAGCTCCTCAGGTATGGGAGCTGCTTCCCACATAGCACGCGTTTCATTATCCAATCTCTGTGCTGTAATATGAACCAACATTGGATCCCAATGTTCTACAGACAATCCCAGCGAACGAAGCGCCTGAACATGTACCTGGGTACTGTCAACTAGTTTCCGCAGATCAGCATATCGGTCTCCTCTCACCTTATCTCTGGAAAACAAAGAACCAATGTGTTTGCTTACCATTAATCTCTTGTTTTGGAACCGCTCCTCTAATAAGTTCCATGCCACCTTGAAGTTGCTTCCCGTGACGTCCAGTCCTGAAACAACACTCAATGCACTCCCCTTAACACATGAAAGTAAATAATGAAGTCGCTGTGAGTCAGACATCTGTTGATCAATGACCAACGACTTAAATGTATCTCGAAAATAACACCATTCTTCATATTTCCCCTCGAATGTCGGCAAAGTAATGGCAGGCAACTTGAATGTTAACGCCGAGGCACTGGGAGCCTTTTGTTGATCTGAATTCCTTGCGATGGCGTCCTTAGCATCACCTACCGCCTGGAAGTACCGATCTTCAAGGTCCAGCCTTCCAATGAAATCCCGCTCCTTGTCTGGGGTCTCACTCCATTCCCGGAAAGCCTCCTGAAGCCGATCCACCCTCATGCCCAGTGTCTCAGGATTAACACTATCTTTCCTAAGAAATTCCTCAAATCTTGTCAAAAGAATGCTGAACTCCTCGGATGATACCACCATTGCTTCCATCTTTGGCTTAGGCATTAGGCCGGGCCGAAATTTTTTTTTTTTGATATTGAAAACGTAATAGTGATAGATAAGTGCTAAATGTCGTTAAAGTTACGTATGAAAAATATTTTTCGATTTGAAAGTTATCTTCTGTCTCCGGATTGACCTTGAAGTTTCATAAAAATGTGTTTTTTATCTTATTTTCTAGCTAGTATAAACATTACTGCGTGTTGAGATATAATCTCACGAGACAAGTTAAATCAAACAAGTAGGTACACCAATCACAGACAAGGGTCTTGTTTGCACGTGTTTTGCGTATTGCAGTCCCACAGGTACCTGCACTGGTACCAATTCGGGCGCTAATGATGTCAGTATTGCTTCTGCCGTTTCGAGTGATTGTTGTGTTTGTACGCGCTTCGCGCACGTTATTACTATGAATCGGACTCGGAAATCATCAAAGTGTCCTGTGCTAGGTGAAATTCATGATATTAAAGGCAATGTTTTGCCAACCTACGGAGAAGTTATGAAGTTTTACGAGTGGACAAGACATAAATTAACAAATACCAAAAAACACCCATCATTTCAAAAAATAGCAAATATTGTAACAACCACGGTAGAAGACATATGGAGGACGTCTTCGATTCCTATAGTTACACATTTGAGAGTTACACAGATGTTGAAATACTATCATTCAAAGTATAAAAACATCTTAAAATCACATCCCAAGATACCAGCAAAAAAGCTGGAAGAATTTCAATGTAACAGTAAATTATTGTTCGGGGTTCGATCCCAGGTGCCGGCAAACTCCCCTTTCACGACACAAGCTTTTAGCTTACTGTGAAAGGTGTATAAGGTTGTATTTGGGTTTATAACAAAAACCCAGATATATCTTTTTACAAAAAAAAAAAAATATCTCGACATGTAAATGTAGAGAAATCAATGAATGCTCTTGTCCAAGAGATCGCAAAGTGCCAGTGCAAGAGCAAAACTTCTTAGTCGATCAGCGAACTTCAAGAAAGATGATTATTGGAAACATAGATGTGATCGTAACCAAACAACTACAAAATCGTCAACAAAGAAAAATTCGCAGGCAAAAGTCTATCTCTCGATCAAAAACATTTGACGAGGAAGCAACATCAAATATTTCGAGTTCTTCAATATCTTCGCCTTCCAGTTCATCCACATCTGACATTACTTTCACTTCTAAAACATATCGCAAAAAGATTACTGCAACCGTAGATTTTCCCACTTTGGCCAAAACTTGCGACAGGTATAGCGTATCAGACAGAGCAGCAGCAGCTATTGCTTCATCAGTACTTCATGATACAAAGTCTAATGTTCCAATTTTAGACAAGAACAAAATACGCAGAGAACGAAAGAAAATAAGAGAAAATATTATGAAACAAGATAAAAATATGCGAGTTTCAGCTTTATACTTTGATGGTCGTAAAGATAAAACTCTAGTTATAAGAAAAAAAAGTGGAAGAGAATATAGAGGAACAATAATTGAAGAGCATATTTCACTGATAAAAGAACCCGATTCAAAATACTTGGGATATGTCGTGCCAACATCTGGAACAGCAAAGGCGATTGAAAGAGCAATATCAGATTTCTTTTCAGGAGAAAAAAAATCCTTTGACAATTTACTTGCCATCGGATGTGATGGAACAAATGTAAATGTTGGAAAGTTTGGTGGAGTGATACGTTTATTTGAAAAAACGTTAGATAAACCATTACAATGGATCATTTGCCTATTGCATATGAATGAGTTACCATTCAGGCATTTGTTTGAATATATTGATGGTCCCACATCAGGTCCTAATACTCTTTCGGGCCAGATAGGAAAGGAACTTGAAAAATGTGAAGAAAAACCAATTGTTAAGTTCCAGATAATCACAACGGAAATGCCTAATTTATCCTTTCAAGATTTGAGCACAGATCAATTATATTTATACAAAATTGTATCAGCTATTTCGACTGGAATATTTCCCGATGAGTTGGCAAATAGAGCCCCAGGAAAAATGTCTCACGCTAGATGGCTTACACGAGCTAATAGAATTCTGCGACTATATATTATACTTCTACAGAGTTTCCTTCAGAAAAACTGATCACCTTAGCAACTTATATTGTCAAGGTTTATGCTCCAACTTGGTTTGCAATAAAATGTCACCCCACCTGCAATGATGGATCCCGTCACCTATGGAAGTTAATTTTCTTATCCAGATATTTATCAGATGAACTCAAATCCGTAGTAGATCCTGTAATTCAAAGAAATAGCTATTTTGCTCACCCGGAAAATTTATTACTAGCGATGTTAACTGATCCTCAAAAGCATATAAAAGAATTAGCTGCGCGCCGTATAATGAAAGCTCGCACCGCTCAGCAAAACAATATCAGACTCTTTCAAGTGCCAAATGTGAATTTTGAAGCTGCCATATACTATGACCTAATAGACTGGCAGCAAAATATAACTGAACCACCGATATTACAAAAAGTATCTGATGAAGATCTTCAAACATTTATTGCACGTGGTGGCGAAGATAAATTCATTTTTTTGCGTTTGCCCTGTCATACACAAGCAGTGGAAAGATCTGTTAAGGCTGTAACAGAAGCCTCAGCAACTTTATGCACAAAATTATCAAGAGAAGGCTTTATAAAAGCTAAGATAGCATCTCGTAGTATAATGCCACAATTTGAGAGCAAAAAAGATTTTATTCCCAATTAATTAATAAATAATCACTATAAACTATATTTATAAATATATATATATATATATTTTTTAAATAATTTATGTTTATTTAAATATATTGGTACATATGTAAACAAATGTTATTTTATTGAATAAACAATTATAAAATCTAAATAAATTAACATGCCTAATACCAATATGAGAATATGGGATTTTTTCATTATTTTCAAAACTTCAAGGTCAATCCGGAGACAGAAGATGTTGTTTTTTTGTCATGAAATTTTTTATACAAATATTATATATCATTTGGCAACATATTTTCACTATTACTTTCTGATCAAGAGAACTTTTTTTTTTTCATACATTCGTGGCCCAGCCTATTAGGCATTGCTAAATGTGAGTGAATATCCTAAGATGAAGCTATATGAATGATTTGAACAACAAATTGCAAAAAATGAAAAAATAACCTCCAAAAAATCCGCCACAATGAGTGTGCGATCGTTTGGCAGGTAATTAATGATTGTAGACTTATGGATGGTCCAGATGACCTTGGATGTTCTGTCTCAACCCAGAACAAATGACACGTGATGGACTGAAATAAAATGATTGGGAAAATAAAAGAATCTCGCTAGCAATACTGACCTGTAATCCGGTTCGTAGGTCCAATGTTTGTTGATGGGTGGGTGGATGTATTGGATGATTCTATGTTCTCCTTGTGGTCCAGGTATTTATTGCAATAAGGAGAGAATTCCAGTTATTTTCCTTTGTCTGTAGCGGACTGTATATTTGATTTTGATTCCTTCTTTGTTCTCCAATATGTTGAAACGGGAATATGTAGTAAAATCACTATTTAAACTATTTAACATTTATTATGAAAGGAACAATGAACAAGTAACACAACTTTATAAATGTATAATTTGATATAAACGTGGTAAATACTGAAGTTACTGTATGCTGTATGAGCGAACTACACTGGAAAGAAGCAATCAAGAGAATAAATAGAATATTGAAGCAACGCTTCGCCGTGCTTATTACATTATTTATACAACAATAAACAATACTTGCAACAAAAGATTATAAGCTACGGTTGGTATCAGACACTGTGGCCAGACAAAAATAAAAAAAACGCATGACCGTATTCATACTTCAATTTGTCTACATGAACTTTACAAAGACTTCCATAGATGTCGGTATGCTGTCCATTTTATTCGTTTAATGTTGAAAATAATAATTATGAGTTTATCCAAAATTAGTCTAGTAAAATCTGCTTAAATTTCAAATCGAGTGATTCGCAATACTATTGTTAGGTTTATAATGCGTCATTTGAAAAGAAATCCATTAGAAGTAAATCGCTTATAATGTTAATGATTAAAATATAAATTGATTACCTCCTTACGTTAAATATTCATGTTAAAACTTAAAAATTACAATAAAATAAAATTTATTTTTAAAACTCCTATTTTTTTCCACCCTTATAGTATTAAGTATCTATCACTCGCATAGAAATCTTCAATACATGAGTAGGCAATATTCAAAGATAGGTAAATGGTAATATAAATCAGTCTTTTACATTTAATATCAGTTCTCTTTATTTACACTGATTCCTTCAGAAGCTTTGATCTTAGTAAAGCTTGATTAGAAGATATTTTATATTGTCAATATTAGTATGAGTGCCTGTCTACATAAAGTGGTGTTCACATTTGGCGAATATCGTCGGGCGAATTTCGCTTGCATAAAAAATAAAATTAGCCGGACGCCCATTGATCGTCACACCTGGTCACACAGTCCACCGATATAGATACGATCTTTTAGATGCGTTTTGATTTTGACGCTGTTTTGAAAAAGGTGAACGTCGAGATGGAGATCGCAAAGTGTTTATTATTACTCGAAAATGTTATAGTAGAGGTTTTAATGCGCCTTTTATTTAAGGAAACAAACGCCTTAAACCAACAACAAAGATAACAACTGTCACGAAACGGGAAACATTATAAAATTTATAAGTTATAAAGTTTTTACTATAGATACGGACGCCGCAAACATCTACGCATGCGCGAAAGAGAGAAAAAAAGTTGAAAGGTAGTCAACTTGAGACGATATCGTTTTTACTAGTTTTTATCGTTTCAGACTAGCTGTCATTTTGTTCACATGGTTCAAGTGGCTCACGATATTTTGGTGTTCTGGCGATATTCGCCAAATGTGAACACCACATAAGAGATATTATTATCAAACGATTACTTGTACCAATAAAGAAATCATCTGCTGCTGTATGTATGTAGGGTACCTACCTAATCAATTTCTGATATTATGAAGGTATATTCCTAAGGGATGTTAGATTACCTGAAACGTTTGATTTGTTAATTATTGTTGCTTATTTTATTACATACATAATTATGTCATCAAAAGAAATAATTGTCGTCTAAGATTTTGATGAATTTGTAGTGAACTGTATCTTTTCCGTTTCCCATGAGGATGCGCTCGACAGAACCAAGTGGCGTAACCAAACAAGAAAGGCAGACCCCACCACCATGTGGGAATAATAATTGCCCAAGGAGAAGAAGAAGTAGTGATGTATCTTAAATATATATTAAGTACTGCACTATGCCATCACGGCATATCCCTTGAGTGAGGTAGCCAGCAGACCAGCAGCATATAATAATCTGTCCTCTCCGTGGAACAGAGTGGAAACTTACGGAAAAGAGTGGAAGACCAATTATTAGTCGGGTGATCCACGGACCATCATAAAAATACCTTTTTTTTCTTTCATTATTTCAAGTATCATTTTTTTTATTACAATTATTATTATTAAGTACTTTTACTGAAAATCCTTCAGAAGAAAGCATATACCTTCTGCCTTTACTGTCTGATACTCTTTCTTGTTCTCCCCTTCTTCACTTCATACATACATACATAGGACATGCTGGTATTGGTTACCAACTCAGAATAATGTCAAATGTAGTAAGAGTATCACAGGATTTATAGGCCTATATCGAATAATTATTTTCTGCTACCCATATTCTACATTTCTTCTCAAATATTTTCATATGACTGTTTCTTTTACTTCTATTTTTAATGATATTTTATTCTTGGTAGGTATGTTTACAAATGCAATTATGTTTTATTAATGATAGTACTAGCCTTTGCGGGGCTCCGGATGGATCAAGTTTTGCGATATTTTGGTTTAACTTCCACCACTTTACCTAGTCTCAATAGCAAGCCCCTTAATTTATTATCTGTGAACACACAAACATTAGATCATTCCTATGTTTATCTAGCTATACTATAGGAGTACAAATTTAGAATGTAAAAGAATTTAATTCTGGGAAACTTAAACCTAAAAAGGTCCTCACATTGACTTCATAAACATCACATCACATTATTAACAACCAACATCTCCTTCTCAGCGGGCTGCGATGAAGTGATCATATATTATATTGACCGGTCCATGGCAGTAAAAATGTTGAGAATCACAGTATAATAATACATATATAAACACATCGACTAGCTATAATACCTTCTTTTACTCGTACCATGATCTGTCGTCTCAAAATACATTTCAATCAGCGGGGCGGTGTGGGTGATGTGGTGGTTGGAATTTGGAATCTGTTTACATTGAATAAAGAAGAAGAAATCGCAGTCGTTTAATGTTTACAGTATCTCATTCTCATATTACACAAAGCACAGTGGAGAAAATATACAGCTTCAGTGGTCATAATTATATTATTTTTAATCAAATTATTGTTTTGCAAAACAAAAGTAAGACAAAATTTTGTTAATAATAAATACCTACCAGCTAGGTACATCAAATCTAAATTTGTAATTTGTTCAGTAATTGATTATATTAAAGTGAAGAATGTATAGAAAGATACCCGAACTTACAATTGTATGCCTATGTAAAGTAGTTAAATACCATGTACCTTTGCTAACTAAAAATTTAATGTATGCCTAGATATTTTGTAAATAGAACACTTATATAGGTACCTAATTATATATGTTTGGTTGATTTTGTGGTTGAATATTGTACTATTTTCTGGTTCATATTGATTGTAAAAAGGCGTAAGCCATATACCTATGTCATGAATTAATAAATAAATTTCCATTCGACTTAACTATGTAAAATCAACATGCATTTCATGGGTGAAAAATCATTTGAAAAATCATAAGAAAGTTATACTCCATTTCACTGAGTACAATCGGGCAAAGATTTGACTTATGTCTTTGCATACGGTACAAGACTCAATCCGTCGCTAGAATAATTATGCAGTTTGGATTTTTCAAAAAGATGTTGTCTAACAGAATGGCCGACACAACATCGAATCTTGTATTTGTCTAATATTCACTGCATGTGTCATCTATACTTCTTTTATTTTTATTATACTTTTTAATTTGTTTTATTTTAAAGTAAGTGTAATTAAAACACTATTGAAGTACTAAATACAAGTGTTTTATTTTTAATAATTTGATATAAACTTCCACCAAGTACCTTCAGTTGACAACATAAACTAATTGATCCATTTAGATGAAAATCTTAACAAAGCTTCTGTATCCTAAACATGCTTCTAAAATTAACTCAAAGGTCACAATTAAAAAAAACTTTACAAACAAACCACAAATAATAATATATACATTTTACTAACACTCTCTTTCTTCTTTTTCATATTTTAGAACCTCTAAATTTTTCACGCACTTAAAAGTTTCATTAATTGAATTGATACCGCATAATTTGTCAACGTGCAACCACAGTGCGTTTCTTTTAAAACATTTTTAGTAATCCAAGGAAAAAAGATATGATAAAGTTTTCGAATTTCAATTATCATTATTATTATTATTACATCAGAAGTCTCAATGATAATAATAATAATAATAATATCAAAATAATCAGCAGAATATAACGAACCCGTATCATATAATGTAAGTAATGGTGATATAGCTATCTCTGGTACTCGGTAGAAATGTATAGATAACTGAAATCTCAGGAAAGAGTCTAGATAGTGAATTGAGCGTCTGTCTATTCCAAAGATCAATAATTAAGTGAGCTTTATTACTTTTTTTTAAAATATATATCTGGGTTTGTTATAAACCCAAATACAACCTTATACACCTTTCATACTAAGCCAAAAGCTTGTGCCGTGAAAGGGGAGTTTGCCTGCACCTGGGATCGAACCACGGACCCCTTGTTCTGGAGGCCGAGGCTACCGACGAACTCTATGGTCGATTCATTTATCTACGTAGTTATCTTTCACGCTACGTTCCTTGCGAGACAGACAAAGAATACGGAATCCAAAGTGAATCACTCCTAACACAGTACTATCTTCACTTTCTACACGTTCATGCAATGTCTCAAATATTTTCTATAAATTTTTGTGATCTATGAAAATCAAATCCACATTCCACAAAAAGACAGGTGCGAAAATGTTGTTCACAGGGAAACTGAAACTAGACAAGACCAATTTATTGGATTAAGCAGACATGGGCTTACCACTGAAAAAAAAAATTTTTATGACATAAAACTACTATTCTGTACTTTCTCGGCAAAACCCACAAGTGGGATAGCCAGCGGACCAGCTGTACGTAATATACGTGCAAACCGTCCTCTCCGTGCTAACAAAAATAATGATATTTAGTATTTTTGGTGTGTGGCCACTGAATCTAGAGTGCTCCCTCGGGGCAGCATTTCTCGCTTTAGTGCGACATTCAATCCTGTTTGTGCATGTGTGTGTCGTTGTGGAGAAACATATCTCCAGGTACGGCACGAGGTATGTGGCGGGCGCGGCCCTTTTGAAAAAAAATTAGGATAGATGGCAAATTTTCCCCGAATTTAAGATGTGAAAAGTTTTAATTTTTTCGAACACCTATCTTTCACAAGACACGTGAAAGCTTACAAATTGAAAATTGATAGACCAATTCTCTGGCTTAAAAATGGAATTTATATTTTCCGCAATAATTTCGTATATTTCAGTTTACCTAGAAACTTTTGATGCCCTATCCATTTCTTTCTACAACCAACATCATGTTTCCGAATTACATTCGTTCTTTATTTGATCGACTCGTCAAAGAGAATGAGAATAAAAAAAGATTTATCATTTTCATTTTTGAAAACGACGCCAACGGTGGCGAGAGAAATAAAGATAAGGGTATCGTTTTGCATACTACTAATCATATACATACTTACATGTATATCAATACTCAAATATATTATCATCTTTATCACTTTTGTTTGTTTTGTATTGTACATAAATGTATTTGCTTCTCTCGGCTATAGGGACATCTAAGGAATGTAATCAAAAGATTCCACTCGTGGAGGCTATAATGGTGTGGTGGTTTTTGGCCGGCCACAACTTTCAATATCAAAAAATACTTAAAAACATAAAGAACTTAATTTACAAATAAGCAAGTAATCAAATTATGTCAATCAATAAAAAAATCCAGCATAATCGTCACGTCTACACCAAAACCGCAGTAAAGAGATTCTATTTTTCTTTCTTTTTCGAGAGAAAAGAAGATAACAATTACCTAAACAAAAAAAGTCTGAAATTGTAACTAAATATTATAAATCTTCATTGTTGTAAAGTGAACACATCTACAGTGGGTATATTAAATTAAATACTTGTAACTTATTTTGTAAGAGTTTTATATTAATTTTGGGACCTTTGTTATGTCAAACACATTTTATATTTCATTAAATTAATGTAAATATTTTTTAATGTTACAAAAACAAAAATTGATTCCCAGATTTTTATATATTTTAAATATAATTTTAATAAAAAGAAAACGACTACCTACACAAAATTAAAAATATATTCTACTTACTTGTTCTTTTAAGTTTTTTTTTCTGTATCATTCACTAAATTAGAACAATAGGAAGTGCCACAAATTCAAGGGAAATTGTAAAAGAATAAGACAAAGGAAAACCTTGAAGCTAAAAGTCATGATATTTCCTTTACAGATATATTTTTAATAAAAATAATTCAACATATTTATAAATAATATTTGAGTTCGTTTGTCCGTCCAATTTTTTATACAAAATTTTTCGAATTGTGTCTCACCCCATTTAAATTTAATTTCTTTGACGTGCTTTTACCAATATTTTATATAAATACTAACTCATTTGATACAACATAATGTAATTGACTCATTGTATTTTTTTTATTGTTTGTTTTTTTTTATCTTCACCTATGAATTTGCTGTGTACCTGTGTGATTGTGTATGATTGTTGTTTTTTTTTGTTGTTGTCTGTCATACTTTTTGTTAACATGTAAAAGGCTCACGCCGAATATGATTTTAAATAAATAAATAAATAAAATACTCAGGTAGATATTATGATATACTATGTTCTCATAATATTGTTTAATTTGATGTTGGTAAAACGATGCGTGATAGAGTGAAGAATGAGGATATTAGAAGAATGAGCGGATGCAAGAAGAGTGTTGTGGACAGAATGCGTGTGAATAAACTACGGTGGTTTGGGCATGTTAAACGAATGAACGAGGTAAGAATGACAAAGAGGATATACTTATCTGAAAGAAAGGGTGTGAGGAAACGCGGGCGTCCGAGAACCACGTGGTTTGATCACGTGGATCAAATTCTCAAGGACGGCCGCGTGTTGTGTTATGTATGAGAAACTGTATGAACGTGGAGGAAGCGAAGGAAGTGTGTAAAGATAGATCTGTTTGGCGTTCCGTTCTCTCTGCCTACCCCACTTGGGACACGGCGTGAGGGTATAGTATAGTATAGTATAGTATAGTATGTTTTAATAAATACCTAAATTTTATACTTACACATAATATGTCCCTTCCTTCAGACAAACAAATCGTCCTTTTACCATACATTCACATCCAGTGTTAATTTTTTTAATGTTTTCAAAAGAGAGCTCTGCAATACACTCCTGTTACTTGATTATATATAGATCGCGATCAATTTCAGCAAACCGTTACCATTGATGAGCGAAATATGAAATTGACGAGCGAAATAATAAAAGAAAATCAATTGCAATCTATAAACAATCGAAAGAGTAACAGATGCGCATTATGGAATACTCGTTAAGAACATTCAAAATACCATTGAAAGTTTAATGGTAACGGTTTTCTGTAATCGATCGCGATCTATATAACTATGTTTATAGAATCAAGTAACAGAAATACATTATAGAATACGCTTTTAAAAATATTCAAAATTTCTCGAATCTGTTACATAGTTAATCCTCCAAAAGTAGATGATATTATTAAAATATCCTAATAAAATTTCCAAAATATCAATTTATTAATTCAAAATTAATTTGATCTGGGGGACTAAAAAAGCCACTTTATATGAATCTTAATAGGATCATATCAGGAATTTTAAACGATTTAACGGCAACATTTTACCAAATATAAATTGTAGATGAATTGCACATTTTGGGCCCCCAGCAGTGTTACTCTGGATACTCGATCCCAATCACAAAATCGTAAAATTTCAAAATGGTACTCTTGAAATTCGACGCTAGCGCCGGATCGCATTGGAATCGAGTGTTGATTTGAAGAAGATGTGAAATCGTGTAAAATTTGAAAATTGGTACTCTTGACGTCGTTTTGACAGTAACTCGATTTCGTGGGATTGTGTTGAAGTCGACTAACTGTCATTACATACACGATCGCAAGAAAGTAACTTTTTTGGAATCGAGAAGAAGTAATTTATTAAATTACTTTAAAAAATGGCTCGTTTGGCATTATTTTTTTATAAATTTGGAAAACCGGCATCAAGTTAATATTCGTCAGCGAAAGAATTTGCGTAGAATAGCAAGATATTCGCAAAATGTGTCTAGCATGAGTGGTGGGGAATTTGTAGTAAATCATAGAATATCAAAAGAAATGTTTCAGGAGTTGTGTTTCAGAATATCAAAAAATATGTTTCAAGAGTAAATTATTTAGAATTCTTTGTAAGTTGTTCATGCAGCTCATGACTTACATAGGTATACAAGCCAGACATGCATTAGCTGTGGAATTCACATCAAAGACGAATTGAAAGTACACGTTTCATGTATTCATCATTTGTGACATGTTCATACCATTTTACACCCAAAATCCTCCTAAGACATTAGTTTACAAAACTTAGTATCTATATATTATATGTATATATACTATCTATGTATATATTAAAGAATATGTAAACTCTTAAGGTTTGTAAAAATAACAAAATTGTAATTGTGTAATACATAATAATTTTATTGACTATTATACTTGATAATGAAATTATTTAAAAAAAATACTATGTACAAAATAAAAATCATTAAGACATCATGCTTAATAAACAAGTATTTTTCTATTCTAAAACTATTTTCTACTGCATATTGTCTTTGCAATCTTCCTCAAGGCTGATGATACTTGAACAGACTCTGTACGAATGGCAGCACTCCTTTCATTTAAAGATTCGGCACACTGCCCCAAGCAGCTATTTTAAACGCAATCACCGCTAAGCACTCTGCTTTCACCCGTTTTTCTTCGATTAATACGAGTTGCTCTCGTTGTTCCAACCCCTGTGTTCTGGCGAGATGAGAATGTCTTGTTTGGTTGCGGAGACATCTAACAGCTTGTACCTACAAGTGGGCTCCTACCGGCTTGTAGATGTGGGCTCTGCCTGCTTTGAATGCGTGGACTCCGTCCAGGCGCTGATGGAAAGAAAAAATAAATATAACACTAGTTTTTTTTATCAAAAACAACATTTTGAATTTAAAAAAGGACGCTAGGAGATTAATTGCTACAATTAAGATTAGTTAAAATATTAGTGTAACATGCAGTTGACTTGTTTTTTAATTTCAACACTAGTTCTACCTTTATTTACAAATCACCCTCGTGGAGTTCACATATAACTTTGTTTATAAGTTAACAAATTAAAAAAATATACATATAGATTCATTTTGATATTAAAATTAATCAGCAACTAAAATAATACTTACGTTTTTGATAATTATAACCAAATATATTCAAACAAACAACGCAACACTGAAATGCATAAACGTCAGAATTGATATTTGAAATGAGTGTTCCATTTACAGAAAAAAAATAATTCTAAAATATTATCGCTACGTCAAATTATTATATTTGTTAAGTAGGACAATTATTAGTAAATGTATTTGACTTTTTTATGTTTCAAAAATAAATACATATACCACTCTCGGATCTCAAGTTTACTTCCTTACAGTTTCTTGTAGTATACATACAAACGCGACATATAAATAATTATTTATTCCTTATTTGCAGCGAAAATATTTTTAAAATTGCAATAACAAACTCGATACGAACACGATCCCGCGCTTTGGAACGCCAATCTCAATACGATTTCGATCGCGCGGGATTGGGTTCAAGAGTACGGTTTTGAAGTTGAAATTGAGATTGAGATTGGAATCGTGTTGGCATTGGATTAGGATCGAATCGAGTGTCAAGAGTAGCACTGCTGTTCTCATTAATTTTCTAAATCACTGTTGTCATTTTCACTCTCAGATTAAAAAAAAATGTAAATCGCTGTTGGTATACTAGAATGATAAGGTCTCCCGTGAAGCACATATTTTTCCTGAGCTACACCGAGTAAAAATCTCGTGTTGAAGTAAAAACACCAAGGTATTGATTACGTACTTGTAAAAGAATATTATTTTAATAATAACCATTTTTGTTTTTTATTCAAAGAACGATAAATTTTTATCATTATATTTCCAAGAAACCATATTCGTTTGATTAATTTTTAATATAAATAATAACATTATCCATTTACATTATTTACATTGCAAAGTACCTACATATTTATATATCTTAACAATCCATTCTATTGGTCTGCAACGAACTTGGGTTTATTCTGCATTCTATTTATTTTCAGCTAGTGTCTTTAATTCTAAGTACGTGCCATAGCTCGTGTATTTCATCACTTGATCTATGTAGCTGTCTCTTTGTCCGCCTCAACAATTTCTGCATTCGATTATTTCTTCCGCGATGGTGAAGAGCAGGCCTGAGTGCCTGATGTTATGGCCACGACAGTTTCCAGTGTTTAGGTAGTTAATTCTTTACCTATTTCGTTTAGTTACTCTTGCTTATGTTCAAAGAATAGAAAAAATCCACCTTTTCACAAAAGTTTACGTACAGCTAACTTTTATCTCTCCAACTGGATAAAAGTTCCTTCAAAACTCTGCCGTGCTTTTCTATCTCTAAAATGTGAATCTAATGGTTTTTTATGATCTGGAATATATATCACTTTTTCCTAAACCTCTCATGTTGAATAATGATCTGTATTCAAAAGTTAAAAAAATGTTCTATTATCTCTTTTGTTACTTAATCACGAGCCCATTTCAATTTAAGTTTAGAGATTTAACTAATAACATCAACAGCTTTCGTCTTGTCACTTATGCTAATACCCAGCAAGCTGCACATATCTGAGCTTTCGTTTATTTACGAATTCCGCCCTCGATTGGTGGACCTTGTTATGATGACTGTGAGAATGTTGGAATTGGTTATGGGTTAATGGTAGAATGGGTTAGTTGAAGATATATAACTTCTGCGTAATACAATGGCATTTAAATTTATTTGTTCAATAATAATGTTGCCATGTTTTTTTTCTACTCTTATTTTTTCACGTGCACTTAAGATTTTTATTAAAATTATTATTACAGATTTGATGAACTTTGTCCATGGACACCGAAAGTAATCATTTGGATCAGCTGAGTGCCGATTCGTATGGGGTGATATGCCCCTCTCACTTTTTCTGATTATATTTTACACAATATTGCATCGTTCATTATAAACATTGTTTTCAAATCGAAATGTCTGATTGGTTTTGTCATCTGCGCGTTGTTTTCAAACCCAGTTTCACAAACAAATAACAAATAATATTAAATACTTGTAAAATAAAATCGTATACCAATTCACTTACAAAATCTTCAACCGCAAAATTTCTTCTACATGTAATATTTACAAGCCTTTAAATTTTTCTCAGTAATATCAAAGCTTTCGTTATATTATTTCAGTGAAAGAATTATTATTGAAGTCAATATCTGAAGGGTTTCCGTTCTTTATAAGCTACAACAAGTATTTCCGCTCTTTTATTTATAGAGTACAAATTGGCTCTTTTCTCCTGTAATTTTTGAAAGGCTCAAAACCATACAAAATAAAATAAATAATATTCAACTCGGTTTTATGGATCCTGTGTATGAAATGTTATTGTTAGTAGGTAAAAAGTTACTTTATAAAAGAATTCAAAATGAAAAAAAATATTTTACAATTTTTATTTAAGTACACACCTACTTAGATTTTCATTTATTTCATTACCTGAGATTTCTTATATTATCTTCTAAAAAACATACATCCCCGTTAAGAGTATTTCTAGGTAAAAGATTAGTTAGGTACAAATGATTCGAAAAGATTTCTGAAAAAAGTATTATCGACCGAAACAAGTAAAAATAAATAACTTGTATATTGTACATTTACTTAATTGGTTGCGAGTCAGCTTTCGAAAGCTTCCTCCCTCACTTACAGGCTAGCATTAAGTATTTTCGCACATTTTTATACTTTGACCATTTTGAGTCCTTCTTTTAACATAAGCCTTTCATACTTTTCTACTCATTTGTATATTTTTATACTTGCATGCCTACTATTTTACAACTATACAGAAAAAAACGAAATGTTCAAAATTCTTCGAACAAACGAAAAAATTCAACCTGCTTAATTGGCTGATATAATGGCTGTAAAATTATATATAAAAAAAACATTCAGAGAGATAAACTTTATCGATTTTTATATGTATAACATAATATTATATTTCTAAACATTACAGGCTTTTCTTATTGAGAAAAATAATGATGTGCATAATTCTCGGTAAAGTACAGAATTATTTCAGATATCTTTGATAATAATGTATGTGGATTTCCGTTTTGGAAGAAGTTACTAATACATTATCCTAAAGCTCACGTTCACTAGATTCGGAAAACTGCGGAATGTTTTCATCAGAATTTTGATAAAACATGCAAATCATTTTATGAACAATAGTTTACCAAATATCTCGAGTTTCTGAGCATATCTTATATTATATCTGGGACTTTCTTTGGTATCAAAATATGACTCTTCATTGGGTACATGATTCAAGTTAATATAGTAGTCTCATTAAGCACATCAATGATCTGAAATAATAATTAAAAAAAACTTATAAAACACACCTGATAGATTATGAAAAAGTTATTCTACTGGGAAGAAAATGTGTTTGATTTTTTTTTATAAAAGATTTTCAAAAGCTCAATCATGATACATAGATCCAAACTTCAATAACTAAATTAGTCATCTATTTATTCAATAAAAGCTTAAAAAATCAGTAAAAAGCTATCAACAACTTTATACATATTCTTCAGAACCAGACGAAATCTTGACTAGCTTAGTTCTTCCAAAATGCTTGAATCATATTTCGCAGCTTTATTCAACAAGTAATAGAAATGAAGTCTTTTATTTAAACGTCCCATCAGATTAGAACTTTGTCAACTCCAAATCGGCAACTTTATAGGAATTAATAACTTTCAAATGGTGTTACCGGTCTTATGATTTTTTTCTGCACTATATGAAACTTAGTATTGTATCAACCTTTTTATATTTGTTTACAACAAAAGGTATATGTAATAATTTCTTTAATTATGGTACAAACCAATAATAATAATAACTACACAATTCTTTTTAAGATGCGCCGTTTTGTGGAAAAACAACGGCAAGGGCCCTTTCGAGATTCATAACACCTTCTGAACAACACGTAGATAATAATATCTACATGTTTTCAAAAAGTAACAATGTTCATAGTAGCTCAGATAATAGGCTAATAATGATTTTCTCTATAGTATAACTATATAACCAGTTGAATAGTTGTAAATAATTCAGATTAATAATGACCTAATAAAGTTGATATTTTCAACCGATGGTTCTTGGTGGAAGTTCATGTTGAAATAATTATAATAAATATATTTTCACAGTAGATATATGTACTATAAAAGAGTATTTTGTTATAATAAATGACCTGATAAGTCGAAAGACGTCTCTTTCACGATTTTTAATCTATAGTAGAAAAAAACACTTGTTTCAATTTACCTTATTATAGAATTCTACTACGTGTGCACCGACACAATTAAATAAATAAATTATTGTGTTTGCATTTACTCATATATCATTCTCCAAAATGACAAATTTGGAGTTGGCATAGTTCTTATGTAGTGGGATGAACAGATAAGAAATATATTGAGAATTCAGTTTCTTATTAATGTATCCTTCACAGGAAACATTTAAAAAACAACTCATCCTTTGTATGAAGTTAATTTTGAAATACTGCTTTAACCATACTTACGAAGTGGGGTGGAAAAACTTTCACTTCTCAGTAGAAACTTATTTTGTTTGAAATACCTGAGTTAATGTGGTGGTAGAACGAGTAAAAAGTGAAAATATTTAGTGAGTATTGCCGTTGGCAACATACCTATGTCATGGAAATGGTGACTTTGACCAGACAAAGAATTGAGAAAATACAAGGAGCCATGGAGAGAGCTATGCTGGTGGCCATCACCCTAAGAGGCCGAGTGCGAAACGATACAATAATACGTAAAACTAAAATTACTGATATCGCACGTGTCATAAATCTTAAATATAGATGGGCATGTAATGGCAAAGTCTCTTACATCTTGGAGACAACGAGCGGCAACCAGGATCATAAAAAAACCCTTAATACGTTGGAAGGATTATATCACTCGACACGCTGGTGTCAACTAGAAGTCAATATAGAAGGTGCAGGATCAAATGGCGTAGAAAGAAATGGAGAAAGCCTTCGACCAGGAGTGAATGGGAGCGAGCTTTGAAGAAGAAGATCATGTAAATAAAAATCATAATTATAATGTAGATAAAATGTTGAATCGACTTATTGAATTGGTTTTTTTGGAACACCTGCCTTTTACAGGAGGCTCAAAATCTTAATAATATGAAAAGGACTTGTGTCGTGAAATATGTATAATTTTTTTTTCCTATAGGTACCTACTCTCTTTTTTAAACTTTTTTTTTAAATTTCTTATAAAGCAAAATATACCTAGTTAATAAACATGTTATAAAAAAACATATTGTAACGACTACTAAAATATTTCACATTTTCAAATAAAATATTTAAAACTTGAATCACTATGTTTATTTGTTACATTAATTTAAATTACGCAATCGCGATTTCAGTGCACTTGCACCATTGACGAGCTTTTCAAGTCTTGAAAAGCTCGTCAATGGTGCAAGTGCACTGAAATCGCGATAGCGTAATTTAAATTAATGTAACAAATAAACATAGTGATTCAAGTTTTAAATATTTTATTTGAAAATGTCTCGTAATTGTTACATAGTCAATGCCTATAAAATAAGTGAAAATATTTCACATTGAATAAACTAAAGTTTTAATATATTTCGTATATTTCATATATAAAACAATATAATTTTGTATTATAAATAACAATAATAATATCCTCCTAATGTTCCCACAGGAACCTGTGAATACAATCAATAGTTGTCCTGAATTATGCCTGTGGGATCAATAATGTCTCTCCTATACAAACTTATGTGACAGATGCCGGAATTATTATATTTTCATACATACATACCAATGTAAGAAGCTTTCAAACAACATTGTTGCCTTTTTTCTAACTACCTATATTTATCTATACCATCACGGCACATCCCTAAAATGGGATAGCCAGTATTCTAACTGCATAAAATGTTTTCCTTTTCGTGGGGGAAAAATTAAGGTATTAATGATGTCTGATATGAAGATATTGTTTATTTTGTATGTGAGGATTGACGAGGTTATTTTAAAAAAAAAAGATATATCTGGGTTTTGTTATAAACCCAAATACAACCTTACACACCTTTCACAGTAAGCTAAAAGCTTGTGTCGTGAAAGGGGAGTCTGCCGGCACCTGGGATCGAACCCCGGACCTCATGTTCATAAGGCCGAGACTCTACCTCCAGGCTAACTCGTCTAGTTTGCCACCCATCCTGAATGTCTTGATTTTATATTGGCACGAAGAGGACAGTTTGCATGTTTCTTACATGATTACAGCTGATCTGCTGGCTACCCCACTTGTGAGATATGCCGTGATGGTATAGTAGTAGTAGTAGTGGGATTGACGAACACTTGCCTTTTACAGGACACTCGAAAACCGGCGAAAAAGAGTGTCAATTCTGTTTTTTGCCAAGAAATACACGTCTTTTTTATTCGTTTGTTAATTTGCCGTTCAACATTCCCATTGAAAATGTATACCTACATGAAAAAACTTTGATGCTATTTCGTGATTACGCTATCTATTTAGCAGCCGGTTTGTCGCAGTGGTAACGCTCTTGCCTTTGAGTCACGAGGTCCCGGGATCGATTCCCTGAATGACCTTTACCAAATTGTCTTGGGTCTAGGTGTTATAAGAAACTTTAATATGTGTTTAGTGACTTACGTACTTTAGAAGCGCGACAATTTTTTAAAGATTCAAAATGAAGCTTTAGAACTAAGGCGGTTTATTTCAAACCCTGTAGCCTGTCAACTCTTCTTATATTATGAAAGTTCGTGAAAAAAGAACCAACATATAGGTAAAGTTACCATGAAAGTCTTGTGGAGAGCTAATGGATATGTATTCTTCAAAGAATTAAATGTGAGAAAGTGTTTATTTCGAAATAGCAATAGACATTAAAGGGATGATAACTGGAAAATTTTCAGAATATTTTCAGCATTTTCACCTTCTCTTGAAATTGGATAAAAGAATACATATCTACTGCTGAACTAGTATTAGATATGTGCGGGCAAGCATTTTTCAAAAACAGATATCATTTTATATTATTATACTTCTAAAATGTTATTTTATTTTTTTAAATCTTTGAAGAGTTTGTTTGTATGTTTGTTGTGCATATTCACAACATTAATAATTCGTACCTATACACAATTAATAAACTTTTTTTAGTATTTGATTAAAAAAAAATACCATAAGAAGTTACTTATTAAATATTAAATGAAATTCGTCATTTATTTTATTCAAATTATTTTATGAATATCACATAATTGCGTGCTTGAAGCTTTCTTTTTTTCTTGAAATATCTGTTTTTTTTTCTCGTGTTTACTACAAAATGTTAATGTTGCATTATACTATACCAAATAATTTTACAAACTTTGCTGGTTTATTAACTGTAATTGATTTGTCTGTGTATTGTCATTTGTGTTATTACTGTTTGTTTGTGAAATAAAATAAAATAAAAATAATATTTCATTGAAATGAATTTTAAAAAATATGTAAATACTTTAACTTACCCCTTAAAGTTTTTGAATACATAAGATTTAATATGAGCGAAATTAAAACAATACCACAATTAATCAAACCTACAACACTTTAAATGGGTCACTTTAAGGGTAGGCAAGGGTAATAAAACATCATACATGATGATGATTCTGGATGATTTTGTTTTAACGCCGTTTAACAGTCCCTAGACCGTCTCAAGAGCGCCGGTGAAGAATGCAGTTTTCAATTCGCTTCTGAAGCTGCATACGTAAAATCACTGCATTAGCCAACGAAATGACTACATCAAAAATATGCAATATCTTTTACGTGCCAGTAAAGGATATAGATACATTCAGAACGAGTGGCATATCTCATTGTTGATTTTTATGTTTAATGTATTATATTATGTAATGTTTGACGATTACCCACACTTTAAAAGACACACTTAACCTCCTGAATCCTTCGGTCATATATATATTACATTAAAATCAAAAAAATATTCCAACGCCATCTAACAATTTTCAACCATAATTCTTCAAAGCTCCTATAGATGAATTTTTTTCTAACACATTGCTTGTGGAACAACTAGCGAATTGTTTTAAAAATGTGACAATTTTTTTAAAAATGGCGGACAAAGTGACATGTAAGGCGAGTTTCTCTCTGCAGGCATATAAGTAATCTTTTTATTTTAGAGTAATCAATGAATTTTTCTTTATTTTTTTATTCGGATTACACTTTATAATCATTGTTTTATTCAATGGTGATGGTATTTTGATGTTTTGTGTTTTTTGCTACAAAATATTTTGTTTCATATTTTTTTGTCATATACTTATTACGTCAGGTTCTAATGTCTAGGTAAAGAATTTTTTAATGTCATACTGATATTACAAGAGGTCCCTATATCATCGAAATTTCTTCTTTGAATTTGTTTTTAGTATCAAAATGTGTCTTTATTTCCCCATTTATTTATAAATTTGAACGAGGAAGTTATTTTTAATGCTTTAGAAGAGCCTGCGATATTGAATTATCCGATGAAAATCGTGATTTTAATATCACTACTGTATCTGTACGTGACAATTGTTCTTCGTCCAGTTCATTTGATAGGTCCACAGAAAGCGTGGAATCCACAAACTTATCTTTAATTGCGTCTGTTATAAATACTATAAGGAGGCTTATTCGAGGTTAAACCTTCGTGCGCTCTACAGTTGCAGCGAGGGGACATAAAACTTGAGACCTGTTCAAACTCAAATCAACATGTGGAATCGAGATTTTGTCCCCGCTCCTATTAATTTTCTTAGTTTTGAGTTTCTCTTATTCTTTATCATAATAAAATGTTTCGATATAATATAAATTTCACTTTGTTAAGTAATATATAGAAATACAACTATTTTTTTTAATCTGCACTGAGATCTTTTGTCATACATTATATGACATAAAGAAAATTCAGAATTTTCCACGAGGATTTTTTTAAACATTTTTTTAATGTCTTTTAGGTTATTTTAGACTCATATGTCACAAAAAAAATAAAAAAATTGATCAAAAAATGTCTCAGGACTCAGGAGGTTAAAGAAAAAAGTGGGAGACTCCTCTGGAAGAAAAAACATCACAAGTTAATTTAATGAGTAACATAACAAAGCACGTGTACGTCAGAATCTAACATGTAGTATCCATGTGTGTATCTTCAAAAAAATTCTGAGAAGCATACGTAAGTAAGAAGTATGAATGTATATAGTAGAATTTCTTTGATTTATAATGTGGGGATATTTATATTATTAAAACACCTACATCAATCATACAAACACACATCATAGTGCACAATAGGTATACTTTTATTTATGTTAACACACAGAAGTTTTGGAGATTTTAACGTTAGTGTACCTATAATATGTTTTTTTTTTATTTTTCATTTCCTCGCAAATTATTTATTTATTTTGTTTTAAAAATACACTCATAACAAAAATATAAAAGCGAAGACATCGCGTTCTAGCGATAAACTCACCCTCTATACATTGAATTATATAACTGTTATTTTTTGATACCTTGTATTGATTTGAAATCATGTGACCAATATAACGTGAAGAATAAAATAAATAATTAAAGAGAGACCCACCTCCACCCGGATATCTCAGGAGTTGTGAACTCCTATTTATCCGCATAATCAAACCAAATTTGTTCTCTCGGGCGGGTCATTCGGCAGGCCAGAAGGGCCAACCGGCCAAAACCGCCATCGTGGGAATCTTTTAAGTAACACTCTCTCTTCAATATCCCTTTTAAAAGATATTTATTTAATAAAATATAAAATAATAACAATATAGTAAAAAAAATATAAATATAGAACAGGACAAGAATAACACAAGTAATAAAACAGAAATAATATTAAATAAATGAATTATGTGTACAAATTGGTAGTAAAGTAACAGAAGGCCGAGGTGAGGTGTCCAGAAACGTGTTAATTGGCGTTACACCTTTTCTTAATTACCTACAATAAGAAAATATTATAAGAAATATGTAGGTTTATAATATCTCATCAACAATAAAAAAAAATGTTAAATTTGTGTAAAAAAAAAAAAATGTTGCGTATTTAACAATAGTAATTTTTATTTCATTTATTTATTCAACCAAACATACAGGTTACGCCATTTACAAATATAGTAATAATTAAATCCTTTGCAGAATTATACATATATGTACATAATATATATGCCTGCAACAAACAATCTATATAATTACATATTTAACAAGCAAATCTATATTGTCGATTGGCAATTTCTCTCAGCCATCAAAACGACTTGATGTATATGTGAAGGACAAGTCTGTTTTATCATATTCAATGTTCAAAAAAATTTACAATGACTATTTTAATTATTCTTTATAACGCTCATTGTTTTTATTTATAACAATAAATAACACAAAATGATTTTACAATATCTATTACCAATCTTTGAGCAATGCCAGGTTTTTCAGTTAACAATGTATTAAAGTGTGTTTGTAACATTTGATTCTATTTCTTTCGCCAAACCATACAGGGTGTCCCGTACACGTGTGCATAATTCAGCAATATTTTTCAACAAAAACACATACAGGTACCTACCTACAGTTCAAGTACTTACATACTTTCGACTTGATAGTGCTAACATTACATTGCTGAAATACCAGAGTAGGTACTAAAGGAATGTACATAGGTACTATAAAGTACCTACTTAGATATTGAAGGTACTTTTCGTTTTTATTATTTTTATTTGAAGTAATAATAGTAGCCATATAAGTATACAGGGTGATCTTTTAAAACAGAAACTCATTTTGTCTTCTTTTTCAAAAATAATAATAGAAACAATTTAAAATTACATTTGATTATGTAAATGTTTCATTTTAATATCTACGAGTATTATACAGTTTTGAATAAATTGTATTTTTTTCTTCATAATAATATGGGAGATATGAAGAAGCAGTAGGTATTTTTAGTTTTTCTTGCATTGTTCAAAGTTTATAAAAATGAGTCTTTCATTTACATTAATACAATCTTCGTAAGTACAAGGGAACAAAAAAGTTGTCTACCCTTCTTCTTTATCCTCAGTGCTTAGGATCGTGACCATCATTTGTAAAGGTGTAAAAAAATATTTCAGCGACCCCGAACTTTAGCCCAACGCAGTGGCTCGTGAAAGGCTTCACCTGGTCACTCCATCTCATCAGTGCGCATTCCCTAGTTATGTTGCCCTCTACAACCCACAAGCTTATCCATGCTGTCTGGCCCTCTCCATACGTTGTGACCAAGGCATTGCAGGACACGGTGCATATACATATCGAAAATTTAAATATTTATATTATTTATTATGAAGAATTTCGTCATATATTTATATAAATCTTTTAATTTAATGATAATAAAAATTGCATATTGGTATATGTAATGCATTTCTCCACGAGATTATCGTGGAATTCTTATCTGTCAAATTTGGGGCACTCGAAAATAACATGGTCCAAAGATTTCTCATTGGTACCAAATTCGCAATTAGGCGAGGGGATATAAAATATTTTTATCTCTTTCAAATACAAAATTTATGTAAATAGGTACTGAAATATGTATGTATTATAAACTAGGTTTTTTTTCACTGAAGTCGTGTATAATTTTTCGCCTTGTTTATTTATGTTGAGTTTTCAGCCATCCGAATAATACCACTGTGATCAGCTTCCACCGCTGTCAACAAACTTGTAGAACCCAACAGGGCAAACACTTCCAAATTCGCAGAGAGGAGCTTGTAACGGGTTCCCCACTCGTCGGCAGATTCCAGAAACTTACTCAGGGATTTCGTTGGGTGATGTTATATGAGAATGTTTGTAGGTTGCAAGTGAAAAATATCAGGTTAGAGGCACAAGTAGTTTATTGAAGAACACATCTGTCATTTTCTTATATAAACACAAAACATATCACATTTTACACAGAACTAATACTAGATGACACTCACAGTATGCTTTTAACGAAAGAAGGAAGGTAGATTATTCTTTTTTTTTTCATACCCCCGTTGTCTATTCTAAGAGCAACGGGGGTAGACTACGCATTTTTGTAACTGACCCTCTTCGGCAGATTTCAGAGACTTCTCAAGGATTTCGTTGAGTGAGGATATATGAGAATGTTTGTAGGTTGCAAGTGAAAACATCAGATTGGAGACACTAAAAGTTTATTGAAGATCACAGAATTCTTTTTATATATATAAAGGCAAAACGTTTCACATATTAACACAGAGTTATTAGTTGTATGACACTCACAGATGATTAAAATTAAAAATGAGCGGAGCGAGTCACCCGGTTGTCTATTTTGAAGAAGCAACCGCGGTGAACTGCGGGAATTACGGAAACTCGAAACAAAGCGGCGAGAGAAACGGGAACTACTTTTGTTTGGACACTCCGGCCAGTGTTACAATGGATTTCAATAGATGGCCACACAAGTATCATTTTACGAAACTCGTATGACAAGCTTTAGCGTTGCGGGGCCAACTGCCTGAAACCGTTTACCAGCGGATTTAAGACAGAACCAACCCACTGCAACGTTCAGGAGTAAGCTGAAAACACTGCTTTTCAAGAAAAGCCATGGCGCCCTTGAGATGGTCACGGATCATTAAACGACGCCATATATAAATTGTCTTTATTTTACGCGGCGGCAGAATTGCCATCCACACTTCTCAGCATTATACAACCAGATAAGTCTCCATATGATCAGTCATGGACGTCATGGTCACACAAAAACTTAACAGTCTAATGCCGGGAAAAATTCACCTATCCATTATTATTATTATATTATTATTTTATGTTTTTTGTGCTCAATACAAAAATTAATTCTTAAAAAAACTCAAATACTCGTGTCGAAATCTATGGATATTAATATTATTTAAAAAAAGGAAAAAATCAGATATAATATTTTATTATTTTATGAAATATTTTCACTGAAAAATTATTATTTATTTTTATCAAAACAATTTTTTTTATCAAAAATAAATTTCAAAATAGCTTTAAGGATTCAAAGAAAAACAAAAACAAAGATAAACAAAATAGAAATAAAAAATATTTATACAAATAGTAAAATATCTGATTTAAAATAAAATAAAAGCAAATTGCTGACTTTTTCCCGAAATTTTTTAACAAAATGATTTTTTTATTTTTATCATTTTATTTTTTTGACAGTTCTGAGAACTGGAGGTCATGGAAAACAAAGAGTTTTTTAAGGTCATGACCTTATCAACACATAATTACTCATCGCTTATTATTATAAAGAAAATAATATCTCTTTAAAAGTGACAGCAATGTATTGTATGTGTATCATTAGGTTTTCAAAATTCAAAGAAGGAACGTAGAAAAGAACAAAAATGTCACTTACATAATATTATATACTCGTACTTTACGATACGATGCAATTTACTTGGAAAATATAAATTGTGTTAAACTTATGAAAAGGATGGCTTTAAGGGCTTAAGTACTGTGAGCTTTTTCGTTTCATTTTATGCAACAATTTATTAAAAAAAAATGACATTATGAACAGGTATGAAAACGATAGATTGATGTGAATGGATATTATACGGGAGCGTATTTTAATTTATTTTTTTTTGTAATTAAAAGCCTTAATTTGTATTCATATAAAAAAAATTTGTATTCCCGCTTATTATTAAACAATTTTAAACTTTCAATCGGGTTTGCTGTATGAGATTACCTTCAGGCAATAAGTTTTTCAGACATTTGTATCACTTTTTATTTTAGTTTAATGGTTTATTTGGAAAATATCGCGCTTCTGCGATAAACTCGCTCATCGCATAAAATTATTTGTTCAGTAAGAATGTTGCCCTCTTTTATTTTCATCTATTATATACTGTTTTAGTACAATTAAGAATTTTAATATTATTATCATCAAACATTATACTTAAAGATATAAATTTGTGAAATAACGCAATCTCAGAAAGCGAGAAATTTAAATGAGAACAATTAAAAATGCATTCTTGTTTTGATATGTCTCATTTGTATTTTGTCCATAGATATGACAATAGTTCACATGTTGAAATATTAAACATTTAATAAATATTAAGAAATATTTAAGTTTGAAATAATCTAAAAAAGATTTATTTTTCTGCAACAGTGTTTTAAATTTGTGTTACACATCGCGTTAACTTATGAAATGGATGGCATTAAATTGTATAAGAATGTACCGAACCTCGCAGATTTTCATCACACAATAGTGGTACAAAATTATAATGGAGTGTGCAATTTCTGAAACCGCGCTCGTCTAAAGAAATCATTCTGTACATAATACATATGCTATTTCTACAGTCATATTATTTTTATTATATTATTATCATTGCTATAGATGAAACGTTTCGTCCTTGTTAGGAGTGTGAAGACATGTTTTAGTTATGGTGGTACAACTGCATAACATTCTATTAGGTTCTTTGTTTTGGACCATCCAAAGATTGTTTTTTTCTACGACCTCAATTTATTTATAATAATACATACGGCTTACGCCTTTAATACATAGTTACAAACAACAATTGCACAACACCATCATCATATCAAATCAAAACTCAAAACAGAAATAAAATATACTGCATCACTTCAAATTATAAAATTAAAATAAAACACATTGTGTCACATAAACCACAGAATAAAATTACAACACATTGCATCATGTCAAATCATAAAAAAACCGTATCATATCAAACCATAAAATAAAATTACAATACACTTCATCACATCGAATTTTAAAATAAAACACTCTGTCATGTCATATTATAGAATAAAATTACAACACATTCATCATGTCAAATCATAAAATATATTGAATCAAATCAAACCGTAAAATAGAATTACAGCACACCACACAAAATTACAAAACAAAAAAATTAAAATACAAAACACACCGTATCATATCAAATTATAAGATAAGAGATTATGAGAAATTATAAGATTTACAAAAATATAATAATTAACACAAATTGGGCATCACGAGAAAGCAAAAAAATTGCGATGTGAAGTAGTTTGAGTCTTGGATTTATTGATTGAAAACTCAAGTCACAATTATGAATTTTCATTTATTACATAGACATTTATTTTGTAACACTTCATTTTTAATTAAATAATAAAATGAAAAAGATATATATATATATTTTTACTTTTTTATTTTATTTTATATATTCATTGTTTTATGTTACTATGGAGCAGTGTTACTTAACGTTTCTAGCGAATCGCACCCCTTTGAATCTGAAAATATATATCTCCGCAACCCATTGAAATATGTGTTTTTAATTAGTCGGCTCTCGAGGTATTAAGTGGTGATGCGCACTGGCATACATAATTTTTATGAGCTTCAATATTGGGAACACTATTGCAGATTTCAAATATTTTATTACAAGAAATTTAATCAATGATATTAAATAATTTTTATGGTTAGGTAGGAGCTTCTCCCGAACCCCCAGGGGTGCGGGCACCCCCGGTTAAGAACAACTGCATGGAGTATAAGTAATAAACAACCGTTTTTGAGGACTCATCATAAGGTAACAATTAATATAAAAGTTCGTTAATGTTTACAGTGAAGGTATAAGAGTAGGCTGAGTTATTTGTTTTTTTTTGTTTTATTTACTATAGATCAGCATCTGATGATGCAAATTTGGAGTTCACGAAACCGGTCCTGCGTTAGTTGTTGTTAAGTAAGTTATAAATAAAAATAAAAATAAATTGAAAAATTAGAGTAGGTATATTACATAATTTACAAATATGAGAGCTCCTGGTTATTACTGTCTGTTTTACTAAATTTATACTAGATACCAATTTTTATTATTTTTTCCATGTAATAAACATACAAATCGTCGTTTGTGTGACATTAGAGTAAGATACTGTGTATTGGCAAGTATATTTTTTTTCAAAATTTAACATCTCAGCAGGTAATTCAAAATAGTGAAAAAATAATTTACAAAGGAACATCACATTTAACAAAATATATATGATGGAAATTTTGGCAAAAGGAATCGAATCACCCCCAAAAACTGATCAAAACTATATAGGTACATCAACAAAAATACATACCTACATTCTTAGCTCGTATATGTAGGTACACAAAGTTTGATATTGTCAATAGTTATAATAATATATGTACGTGTTCGTTTATATATCTGACTGTATGTATGCAATGTGGTGATAGTGTAAGAAGAACAAGATACGGAGCCAAAAGTACTTGAATTCAAAGTGACAGTCTGAATGTCTGCAGGTGAAAAAGTATTGTGACCAAAATTGTCCATTTTCTATTCCACACGCTGTTCTATGGTAAGTACCTACCTATGGACTATTCTAACATTATAATATTATTCTCTGTTCTTGAAGGGTTACAGTAAGTCGTGGTGAAAATGAATTTATCTGAAATTACTTTAATTGATTTTTTAAATTAATACTATTTCTAAATTAATATTAAATTAATATTATTAATAATTCTGAACTATTAAACAAGGGGAATTAATAAGCTCCTAATATGTACATTTATATTTAGTTCTACCACATTTAGGTACTTAACCTCGAGCAAAGTGAAGATTGACCTTTATCAAATCGTCTTTATCTGGGTCTGGGTGTAACATGTTTATGTGTTTAGTGCAACGTACATATAATAGGGCCAATTCTGAATCTGAATGAATTAACTAACTAAAAAGTTGATTAATATTAGTTATTATGTAGTATTCAACATTAGTCATGAACTATAAACAACTATAAACTCGAGAACCACCAAGTGCAAACGGTAAAATCAATTGGAAAAACTAATATTAGTCAGTGATGCCGCAATACAAAATGTTTTTCACGTTCCGATTTACACTTCTGGCAACAATTTAATAGTTGTCGCGCGTGAAAATTGTGAAATGTCAGATTTGCCGATATATTTTATTTATTTATTTATTTATTTATTTTATTCTTCTTGCACATCATCATTCATATAACAAATAAAATAGGGCAAGAAAATTTTAGCGTTCGTATTTACGTCGGTGGTGGTGTAATTTTACAATTTATCCATGCTAATAGTTGCGAGGGCCCTAAAAATATAAATTTTTACTTTTAATTGAAAAAAACAACTTAACACTTCCATAATATAGCAATATTCTGCGGCAAAATGACAGCATATAATAATATTCGCACATTAAAAGTCGCGAATAAAATTCTGCCAAATCCAACTTATTTTAGTGGTCGGCTGTCAACTAAAATTTCATTCTGAATACGAAATCCATAGATTCTCGAAATTTATAGTTGTACTAAGGTGTCAAAATGAACTAATGAACTAAATTAGTACGGAAAACTGTGAATACGAATTAGAACTAATTACCATGACTCAACTATCTCCTCACACTTAGTTGACTTAGTTAGTGCAACTAAACTATTTTATGATTCAGAATTGGCCATAATATGTATATCGTCGCGTTAGTATCTCCCCATAATACAAGATTCATTATTTTTTTTTTTTATTTTATTTTATTTCATAGAGACACTCACAGAAAACTGACAACACAATACATAAATTACAAACATACAATAAGATCTGGCCAGTTCCCCAATTAAGAGCGTCTACTTTATTTTTTTTGTTTGGAATTTTATTTTTGTTTGGAACTATCTCGATCTGTGTGAATTGTCTATACAATGTTATGTTATGTTTATGTTATTTAAAAAATAAAACAATGCTGAAACAAGAAAAATGCATAATAAGAATAGTCTGGCTAGGAGATTAAACGGCATTTTTAAATTCAAAAGATTATTAGAGATGATAAACATAATTTCTAAGATTCTCCAAATCATTCATATACAACTGTATCTGTAATAACAATTTTCTAATGACTAGGTAGTCATTTGTCAATCTGACTTTATATAAAAATTTGACAGTAACATTTAAAGGTATTACCCAAAAGTGTACACGAATCGACGTGTGGATTCAGCAAAACAAAACCAACACATACCACATGCTGCAGACAAAATTGTACCTTGTGTTAAACTGTCACATAACATAAAATTGAATATTGTTGAGATACAATTTAACTGTACAAAACTATAGATAATATTATACTCACTTACTGAATTCAACATAATAATATTACATACGAGAAATGTCTACTTAGTTATTGAGCACCACGCTATTTGATAATTTTTGCGCCAACTAAACTGCGGCAGGTTGCATTTTTTTTATTTTATAATCAAAAACTTTATAGTTTTCTAGTAGTAATAAATATCTCACAAAAGTACAAAAATGAGCATTTTCTACAACCCTCAAACAACTTTCATTTTTTTATTAATTCAAACGGCTCAGAAGCCAATTACAAAAGTACATATTAAAATATTCAACCATTATGCAATAAGAACATTAAAATGACTTATGATATAAATGACACAATAAATAATTATACAAGTGAAAGCAAAATTTAAAAACAAAAGTGACAAAAGTAAGACATATAAGCACCACCATAACAACACAAAACCATACTCAAAGCAATCAGTTAGTTCTACAGCATGACACTCATCAAACATGATTTAAATTGACATACAGTTGTGTTATATATTATATCAGCTGCCTGAGAGTATTCATTACCAACTCTTTGAACACGATCTTAGTAAAGACTGGAGTGTATTTTCATGAATATCAATTTGATGAGAAATAATTTAACATTTGATACTAAATAAAAATGCCATCTAGATTCAGACTGTGTCAGGATTTGTTGAAAAGAACTATGGGCTTACTCATGATACAAATCTTATAAAGTACATTAGAGATGTCATATTTTTATTCACTTGATTCACAATTCGTCTGACGGTTGTCAAAACAGTTAGACTAGGTACTCACTTTTGTATTAAATTATTAAATACTCTTATGGACAAATAGTCTGATACCTACTTGTAAAAAAGACAATTTGACGTTTGTCGGATGATAAACATAAGATATATGTATATAAATATATATTACAAGGCTATCGGTAATATTCCCTGACGCAGAAAAATCTGTCTCAAAACGATCTAAATAATGAAATACCAGTAGTAACTTGTAATAAAATGGTATTAAAGTAATAGAACTGTATAGAAACGTAGCAGCAATATTCTTGTACGGTGCGAAATCATGTATTGTCGGTCGGTCCGACTTGTGGTAAGTACAAATTGGACCGCAACGCAGGCATTACATGGGATGGTCATTTTGTCTAGGTGAAGATTTGGCAAAAGAATATAAGTACAAAACACGAAGTAAGGAGTGCGATACAAAAAAATACAATGTTAGGTACTTCAATGTAAAGGAATCAAAGTCCCTACATTCGAATTCAAATTTAAATATTTATAAATGTAAATTACATTTTGGACTTAAAACATAATTATATACGAGTATATACAATAACAACAATTAAATATACAATTTATTCTCTCATTATTGAGCAGAGCTCGTACTTGGAGGAATAATTCCGTGGGACATTCGGCACAGAATAGTTTTACCACTCATTTTTTTATTTTTTATTTTATAGTCCCTACTTTCGAATTCAAATTTAAATATTTATAAATGTAAATTACATTATAGACTTAAAACATAATTATATACGAGTATGTACAATAACAACAATTAAATATACAATTTATTCTCTTATTATTGAGCAGAACTCGTACTTGGAGGAATAATTCCGTGGGATATCGGGCACAGAATAGTTTTTTATACGCGGCGGCAGAATTGCCATCCACACTTCTCAGCATTATACAACCAGATAAGTCTCCATATGATCAGTCATGGTCACACAAAAACTTAACAGTCTAATGCCGGGAAAAATTCACCTCTCCAGAGATACAGGATATCAAAGGATTAGGCTCAGAACGCGGGTTCAAAATACCAGCATTGTGCCTGAAATATCTGTGTTCAAAAACTTTTTTACCACTCATTTTTTTATTTTATTTTTTATTTTTATTTTAGAAATATTAAAAGCACAAAACAGACAATAACTACATATATAAAGTTAGAAAAAAGGTTAATCTTTCAGATATCAGCTATCATCCAATACCATGCGCCACAATTAATTTAAAAAACATAGGTACCTAACATTCCGGTCATCTCAACATGCCTACATATACACAGTCTCGAATAATTATTATTATGTATTTTCGTTAGCCTTTGAGTATTTTATAAGGGAAAGGTGTTCGATAAATCTTAAATTCAGCAATGAGGTATGCCACCCATCAGAGGATAACTTGTATGTTTATTAGATGGGGTTGGTCTACTGACTACTTCCCCCGTGCCATTATGGTAAAGTAGACTAACTGTAAGCACCTAATATACCTGCAAATATCCTCTTTGCGCCAAAAAAGGTAAGACATTCAGGATGTGTGGCAAATCTCATCTAAACTGAAGATTTAAAATGTTTTATTTATTTATTTATTTATTTTATTCTAGACTGTACATTGTTTACAATAATACAAATTTACATAAAAAATATTATAATTTATACAATTCAATGTACAGAGGGCGAGTTTATCGCTAAAATGCGGTGTCATCCAACTAACCCGGTTATAAAAATCAAAAAACAAAACAGACATAAATATACATATCTACAGTACCTGATATTATAAATATAAAAAAAAAAAACAAAAATACAATATAAAACAAATAAATGAAAAAGGCACATGCAGGCAACAATGCATTCATGGACACATATCTAATAATAAAAAAAGTATAACATACATATATTGCAGCGTGCACATGCATAGGGGAAAGGATTTTAGGAGTCAGATGCTAAATTCAGTGAAAGGAAGTGATTTTGACAGCTTGTCTGAAAAAAGGAAAAGTTGTTATCATCCTGATTTTCGAAGGAAGATTGTTCCAACAGCGAGCACCATGAACAAGAAATGAGTTGGACAGAAAGTTCGCACTGTGTGCTGGTACTGCTAGAAGACGCTCTAAGCGTGATGTTGTACGAATTTTTGCATCTTTACAGGTCACTCGAAAACTCGCATAAAAGAGCTTGAGACTTTGTCTTTACCGGATTTCACGGGGGTCATGATACTTTAATTTCTAAAATATGTAGATAATGAAGTACCTACCCAACTACATTTTTTATTAAATCTCTGTCCGCAATCGTTGCAACTTGCAAAAAGATATTTCTCTAGGAAAAGGATTTATTCGAGTATTTTCAATGGAATTGAGAAAATGAAAAACGTTTAACAAACGATTTTGTTTAAGATTGAAAAGAATATAATGAACAATAAACTTCCATTTCTCAAAAATAACAGAAGAAAAAGTGTAAACATATTCTTATTTTAAAGTTTAAGTCAAAATTGCAACAAAATAAAATATTTGATCATAATAATAATGTTGAAATAATCTCTTTAATCCCGGATATTTCGGGAGTCCAAGGACTTCTATTTATCCGTTTAGGTGACAATTTCTTTGTTCTTCTTAACTTTGCATCATACATACATATAAAGCATACGAATATAGCATGAAGCCTTTTCCTCGTGAGGTAGATAAAAAAGATCGACACTTCGTCCTGTCCTTGCTGCTGCATTCTGCTTTATGCTATCATGATGTCTATGCAATTCCTTGTACACCCTCTCGTATAAGTTTTATACAGAATGGGTCCATCTTTCAGGATCTAGTTTACATGGTCCAGTTATTTACACAAGCATTTTTCATTTTTGTCTCTTTGTTCTCATTCATATTAGTATCTTCATTATTACACCAACTTTTATTCAAGATTCTTCTTGGTTGACAGATAACAGCACAAAACATAAACATTATCAAACCATAAATCAGAAACACAGCCAAAATAGTATCAAAATATTAATAAATATTAATCAAATTCAACTAAAAGTCAATGGAATAAAATACCTAGGTTCATGTTTAGTCTCTTTTAGATAGTTAAAATTAATAAGTTAGTTATTAAATCATGAAAAAAATAACGTCTTCTTCTTCTTCTTCGCCCTCGCGTATATCCTATTTACTTGGGTCGACTCCCTAGTCCTCATCTTCCAAGTTTTCCGGCCCCCTGCGTCCTCCGAACGCAACTTTGCCTGGTCCCTGGCAATTGTGGACATCTACTTATGTAAGTGGTCACTGGTCTGCCTGGTCTTCAGGGTCCTGAATAAATAAACGTCAAAGAAATGATATGAACTAAAGGAAAACCCAGTTTGAAATATAAATTTCTCTAGTAATTGGTATAAATGGGTTTGGGTTAGTTGGAATATATCGCGCTTTTCCGATAAACTCGCTCTCTATATATGATTGTATCAAACTTGAATGTTTACCTTTTATGTATTTTTATTGTATCAAAGTACAGTAAAGAATGAATAAATAAATAAATAATAACAATAAACAAGTAGACAGAAATGAGTTAATTAATATCAATTATTAAAAAAATAATTAAAACATATATTATCAAATATCTTGGCATACCTCCATAATGTTATCATGTGTAATTTAATATGTTTTTTATTTTTTTTACTAACGTGTCAGTTTCAATCGTTTTAATAAAATTGAATAACCTGAAAGTAACATAATCTGAAATGATATGTCTGAGTTTCAGTTACAGCCACAATATTCAAAGGTAGAGATAAATGTTACGAATAGCATTATTATCTGTTTTGAATACTTACGAGAGATAAGAATGCATTCAAAATATTGCGATGCATAATAAATCGGGACACATTCATAGAATTATATTACTTCGTACTTTAGTACTTCGTTCTTTAGTACATATAAATCTATGGACACATTAATATTTTAGTCCGTTTGTTAATACCTACGTTTATTATATGTACTCAAAAAACACCGTGAAATAAGGCAACACCGAAAAAAATAAAACACTCTATACGAGGTGTCATTCATTAGGCAAATTAGGTCCAAAAACATCAAAAATATTTAAATTATATATTCATAATTTGTTTTGTCCAAAATTTAAATTGGCATAAATGTTGTATGTAAATTTAACACATGAAACCACCATATAAGGCTAAGAAAAGATATCACTTTATTTGGTAGTACCCCGGACGGAACTTGAACCCGCAAACAATTTTGATAACGTGACGTTGTCTTTTGCATGCCTTTTATTTATTTATTTATTCTTTTTGCACATCATCATTACATTACAGTGTTAACAAAATAATACAATTTTTTTAAAAACTAGGACGATGTGCAGTGGCGAGATTATCACTATAAAGTAATTTCTTCCATCTAACCACCATTTATGGTAGTTTCGTGTGTTAATTTACATAATATGTGACCTTATACAATGGTCAATTGTAAATAACATCAATAACCATAAATATTGTAACTGATTATAATAAAAACTAGGGTAAAATGCAAAAATAATCACCAATATTTCACCCTCATAAATAAACTGTCAAAAATATTGCAAAATGATTTTGCCAGTTTTTTTTATTTCTTCTGCCATTTCTTTAAAAAAGCTCTCATGAAATTGTCTTAACGAGTTTTTTTTCAAATCGATAAATATTTTCTGAGTGTTTCCAGGTAAACCTGCGATATTGCATAAATACTTTATATGTACATAAGTTAACTATTCAAGAAATATTATTCACATAGATCTTGTGTTAAGATAGAATCACAACTTATTGAAAGTTTGTGAAAGAGACATATTCAATCTACTGAAAACTATCTGTTTGAAAATTCATGGAAATATAAAATCGAAACTATTGGAAAGTTTACGCTTATATTATTGTGTCAATATACAACTTTTATCTTTAGTTTGTTAAAGGTTCTTTTCATTAGTTTAAGTATATTTTAATACTTGATTTAGTTTAGAGAGTAGTAGCCATTTCAATATATTGAAAAGTCATTCAAATTACCAATGCATATTTACTTAACTATGTATGAAAATTTTAAATGTCAAATATTTATATTCCTTAAGGAAATCTGAGGAAATGGACTATTTGGTTTAGTTTTATAAGGATCCCCTCTCCATTTTTTTTGTATATTTGTATTACTATTACTATTATTTATTTTGTTGTTTTCTTATTATTTTAAATAAATTGTAAGTAAATTGTTTCTTATATTTACAATTTATAAATTTGTAAATTATAAATCTATAAGTTTTTAAATAACATGTGTTGTAAATTTTCTTATTATTACGTATACTCTGTACAAATAATATCAAGACATTGAGGACGGGCGATAAACCTTATCGCTGAATTTAGATGTAAAATTATTATATTGTATTTTGTAAAATTTGATTGTATGTTTTGCATTTTTTTTTAAATAAATAATTAAAAAAAATGTTTTTGTTTTTAAGAGAGGGAGACCATCTCTTTGTCGGATTCTCCAAGGAACATTATAACGTTATTCTGCTTCTTCTGTCAGTGCCATATCAGTTTTCCCCGACGTTGGCGATTACTCTGGAGAATGCTTCTCTGTCCCGCGCTATTCAAATTAGCTCTCCCATCTGTGTTATTCTGGTCCATTACCGTATATTACACAGCCATGACATCAGAGGCCTGAGTCAATAACACATTTTCACGTTACGTTTTCGTTCCGTTAACGTTCCAGTATAGAGGAAGTTGCAAGCAGGTGTCAATTTCGTTGCTATGATACACAATAGTTACGAAAATTAACACTTTGGCGCAACGTCGTCTGCATTTGAACGCTAACGGAACGAAAACGTAACGTGAAAATATGTTGTTGACTCAGGCCTCAGATCTTGTTCCTTCCTATCACGACGTTCTTCGATCTCACCTTCTATTATCAACTACAGAAGCCGATATTTATCACCACTCAGGATGTGGCTAAAATATGAGACTTCATGAACCTTAATATTAATTGTCAGGAGCTCTTGTTATTAAGTATATATATTTACAATAATGGAAATGGTTTGTTTCCACTAGACAGATATAATATAAATACTGAAAGCACTTAATCGTAATGTTTATTGCCAAATACGTAGTCACGTAACAGTTTCAAGGAAAGATCAAACAAGCTACACGAATGTGATGTTGATAATCGTACAATCATAATATTTCGACAAGTGTGTGAAACAACGTTTGTTTCGGATGGAAATAATAATACACATTTTCATTCTCATGTAATTCTTTTTAACTAAGAAAGACATTTCCAATCTCCAAACCACATTATCAGATAGAAGACAGACAATTTTTATAGAAAAATAATTAATTTCGGTTCCTCAAAATAATTATTATAAACGACACATACCTACTTTTGATAATGACTCCACTAGCAGAGTTGAAACGTTAAGACGGAGAAGGGAGACAAACAAAACGCGGTGAACCCGGAAGAACTTCAACAAATACAACTAGAAACTAATATAGTAATTATGTTTTAGAACATAGGTAGGCGAAAAAAGGCAACTCCTTAAGAGAATCATTCAAAAACGAGCTAACTGGATTGGCCACAACATCAGGCACCCAGGACTGCTCATCGCTATCGCGGAAGGTAGGTCCGAATGCACAAATGGCAGAGGCCGACCAAGAGATGCGTATATGGACCAGCTGAAGAGGGACATGAACTGTGGCTTATGAGCGTATGTGGCGTAGAGCTGAAAATTCGTGGCTGGGAATAGGGAGGAGTGAAGATGAAAATCCAAAATCGTTGCAGACCAATCCAATGGATTGTGACTCATTATATAAAGAACATTAATGAGGTATTAATTGGGTCGATACACACGTAGTAGAATTCCAGCGTTTCTTACTACTTTCAATCAATCTGATTGATACCTAATGACCTGAAAAGTGGAAAGACATCTCTCTCATGATCAATAAGTTATAGTTTTGGTTGGAAGAAATCACATACCTATATGCGACAAGCCCGCCTTTTAGTACTCTCTGTAGAAATTTTGTTGTAGGTAATATACTACATATTTGGATACCAATAATGTTTTGTTTATTAAAAGTAGAAAGAAACACTGATTTTAATTAACCTAATTAAATAATGTAGAATCTAAAATAATATGTAATAGACAAAAGAGTCAACACTATCTAGAACCTAATAGGTTCATATATTTACATTGGGTAAGTTAGAAGATATCACGTCCTTGCGGTAAACTCGCCCATTGTGCAAAATATTATTCGTTTATAGTTTGTTTAACCATGTTGTTATATTATTATTTTTATCCAAATATTTTGTACAACAAAGTTTAATATTATAATTTTTATACATACCTTTCTCATTTAATTACCTAACCAAATAACATTAGAATCTACATTTTGAACAAAATATATGATTAACAATTAAATTTAAATATAACATTAAATTATAAAAAAAAAACAATAAATATTAAAATAAATTCAAAATGTAGAACCCCAGCATTATTCCAGTTGATTCTCCCATGATGTTCTATGAAAATAGTACAATCATGGGAGATCATTAACTGAGCTACAGGGACAAAAACCTTCTTACTACCATTATTATTATGATTTTTTTATAGTTTAATAATAAATAATAATACGTTAATATACAGAGCTAGCATTAGAAATAAAAAATAATTGGCATTCTAGGTCCGTTTATATAATACCTTTAGTCATGTCAGCTACAGGGGTAACTCCGAAATCTTTCATAAATAATTTATAAAAATTAGATTTACCGGTTAATTTGTACATTATATTCAATAATCTATTATTATTAATTCTTGTAAAATTGTAAAAAAGTTTTTGAACACAGATATTTCAGGCACAATGCTGGTATTTTGAACCCGCGTTCTGAGCCTAATCCTTTAATAACCTGTATATCTGGATAGGTGAATTTTTCCCGGCATAAGACTGTTAAGTTTTTGTGTGACCATGACTGATCATATGGAGACTTATCTGGTTGTATAATGCTGAGATGTGTGGATGGCAATTCTACCGCCGCTTATAAAAAAAAAATAATATAGTATAAACTCATAAGAGTCAAAACTATCCAGAACCTGTTATGAATAATATGAGAGACAGTCACAACTAAAAGAATGTGTTGTATGAAACAAAATAGTATTTGGTACTAACTCACTGTAGAGTTTTATGATAAAGTGGCTATCAAAGAAATATTAGAAAACTGAACAGATGAAAATATAAAAAGCATTTTCAGTGTACAACAGTGTCCTTTGCTACTAACGATTGCGAGTGGAGGATTCCACGAAGCTTTATTAAGTTTAAATAAGTTCTTTCCAAGACTTACTTAAATTTAACAACGATTTGACTTCTCTCTCTCCATCTATCTACTACAATATTATGTAGGTTACATTCGTGCTATGACCTAGTGATGTGAGAAGAGAAAATTCCCCAAAGAAATTTCTCGAGAACGAGAAATTTCTCCGAGAATTTCTCCTCTGATGGAAGAAAATTTCTCTCCGTATTTTTTCTTAGTGGTATTATGACCCTTCGCCCAGTGCACTTCGCAGCCAACCTGATTGATCCAAAAATTTGTCGGGCTGATTAAGTTGAGAAAAAATTTCGAGGAGTAGTGAAGTTGTACCTCGTTGAAAAAGCTTGTTATTGTGTCGACGAAATGCTGAATTGAACCATATACATTCATTTCAGCATGGAAATAATTTCCTGATGTTTTTTGTTTTTATTTGATCTATGATGATTGATGATGGAATCTGTGTTGAATACTGTTTGACGAAATGCTAACAGAGCCCTTTACACTCTGCTTAGCAATGATATTGTGTTTTGATCTATGATTCTGTATATTTTTTTTTTTTTGTATATGTATATACATAATCTATTGTATTATCCTGTCTTCTGTAAATTGACGAGTCCAAGTACCAGAAACTTTGGTCTAAGGACGATAAACAACAATAAACAATAAAACAATAAGTCCCAAATCAGAGGTAATTAACACTTTTTTTCCATGTACCTACGTACCTGCATTTTTTTTAACTTAAATATGGGCATGTGGGGTGTCAACCATCAAGAATTTTCATCAGTTATTAGCACTTTTTTCTAGGTAGGTACCTAACATGTTTTGTTTCCATAATTAATTGTAGCCATATTGGCGATAACTAGTCTCAACATTTGTACATTGTTATTGATTAATTGAATAAAGTATTTATTATTTTTATACTGTTGAATAAAAAAATAAAAAATTCTCCGAAAATTCCCTACTTCGAAAAATTATTTCTTGAGAATTCCACAACACTACTATGACCATACGAGCATTTTTTTTTCTTTATACGATTAAAGCTAACTTGTCCATTTCTTGACGCAAATATCTAGTTATATCATTCATAATGATTAAAGATCTAAACACGATTGTTTACAAATACTTGTATTATTCAGAGTTCTTGAAAACTTGAAATTAATAACAAAACATTTCCTAATTACATATTCAAAATTCTTTCATAATAATAATAACTAGACGTTTTTTTTAAGATGCGCCACTTTGTGGAATAACAACCGCAAGTGTCCATTCAATAATCATAAAACCTCCTGAACAATAGGGTTTTTAACCTTGCCTTGAACCACTCCACACTCTCCAGAGTCCGCAAATCATAGGGAATTTTAAATTAAAAAATTTATAAGTAAAAAATACTAAAGAGTTTTAAATTTCTTTATTTATCAGTTACACGTTTTCGGGTAAAGAAATTTAAAACTCTTAAGTATTTTTTACTTATAATTTTTTTAATTTAAAAATGGAGTTTTACTCATTTAGTGAAAACAAAATAGGGAATTTTGTTCCACAGCAGCGGACCAGCCACATAGAAGGCACGGTCAATATTATTATTAGCCAGACCCCCCCCCCCTACGCAGCACCACAAATCTATTGACACAGTCTGTGTTGGCAGACCATAGTGATTTTTTTCTCAATCATCTTGATAGGTATGTAATTCAATAAATTAAACTTTTTTATGCTAATAATTTCTCAGCCTATATGTAATATCATTATCTAAAATAAATTTTCAAAAGCAGGTATTTGAATTGAGTAGATGATTTTTTTTAAAACTCCGTATTAATTTATGGAAATTAACAACTAACTTCGGCATCGGTTGAAACCAAGTTCTTGTAACTATTATTAAACGTATTATGGCTTAAAAGGTTTGTGTTTATTTCCATAAATTATTTAACGTATTCGTTGGATCTAGTACCAATCCCTTCAACTCTTTAAAAAATGTATATTTAGGGTTTTTTTTTATTTTAAAATTAAGCTTTTGATGATTAAGAGCTTAAAAATTAGAAAGCATGGTTTTGAGGTACATAGAATGCTAACAAAAGCTGGGAGGTAAATTTTGATTCTAAATTAAGTAAAGTTGATAATAACGAAATCCTTTGAAGATATTTCATCGCCATGGGACACATATTTTCTATGTAACATTCTAAATTTCAACATGTTTTATGGCTCTTAGAGTAGTTATAGTAGTACATTTATATCAAAGGTGTTCCCAGAGGGGAGGGGGGACAAATGTGAGACAGCTGCTCACCCCTAGAAGTCAACTAAACAAGATTAAATATCGTTTTTAAATAAGTTAATTACTATTTTAATTTGTTAACATGAAAGCTCTAAAAATGTCTTTGCATTATTAAAAAGCTTAGTTTTATTATAATTCTAAATTCTTATAGGAAACCGAGTTCACTGTTATTGTCTATGGTTGTAATTATATAAGCCGTTCGAATCTATGAATTCGTTCTGTTCAACTTGTCATATTCATGACATATTAAAGTATTTCTCTCTCTTCAATTTTAATGCGTGTTTTAATATCAAACCCCTGATCACATTTCCCAAAATAAGATCCAAATGTTGCTTGCCAACACACAATGCATTCAATTTTATAAAAAAAAAAAAATTCAAATAAGATTTAATCTATATAATATATGATCCAGGACAATATTTGAAAATGTTAATCTAAATTTTGCACTGGTCAAGAATCAAACCCGTGACCTCATGACTCAAGGCAGCAGCTTTACCTTTATACCACACCAGTTATCCTATATACCTACTTGAAATCAAAATCGAATTTTTGGGAGTTGTGTATATTTCTTGAAATATCTTTACGAAATTGTAAAAGCTAGGAGCAGCAATTCTGCAAAGAATTGAACTTATTTGCAATAAAGGCTTTGCTGTCCCTCCCCCTGTCTTCCTACGAAAACACACTGGATACATCTTTGGTATACTTATAGTACATAAAAGATATATAGTTCTATAGGTATTATGAAAAGAGAAGTACCTATTTGTAAAGAAAAAGAGTCACTCATAATATAATATAATATTTCTTTTTGAACAAAGTGTTTTTTGATTTTCCCATTTCCTGACGCTTCATTTGCTCCCGTTTCCTGAGCTGTCACGTGCAAGATCCTGCTGCTTGTGCTTTAGCTATTACCAAACTTATCAAAAGCTCGATAAGCTTCTACTATATGTGTTTATAATCTTAATACTTTTTCATTCTCTGTCTCTTGTGTATTTTACTCACACTCATTTTATAAAATATTAAATATAATTTCTGAAGAATCTTAACCAAAATGTTTTGAATGTAAGGTACCTATCTATAAAAATAATAATAAAATAAAATATTACAAAACACGGTTTTACTTCCACCTTACTTCTTCTTTCAAATCTCAGAACGTTTTTAGTTGTTAATTTGATTTTAATGATGAGCTCAATAATGCATTATCAGGTTGTGTTTGATAACGTTCTGACATTTAAATGAAGTGAAGTGGAAGTAAAACAGTGTTTTGTTATATTTTAATTTATTATTTTATAAAATGCCATTCCACAAGGTTTCTCTTGATAATTTCGAAAATTAAAAAATATGATTTGTTGTTGCTACTGCAAATTGCATAACTCCATCAATTTATGTTGCAGTAAGTAAAATTGACTGAGAACAGAACAGGATGACATAGAGCTGTCGAAGAGGTACTATCCAAAGAACAGACCACCAGAATTGGGGAAACAACTGAAGAAAAAGTAATTGAATAATTGAGTTCGTCGGTAGCCTGGAGGTAGAGTCTCGGCCTTATGAACATGAACTTATGAACATACCTTTCACGACACAAGCTTTTAGCTTACTGTGAAAGGTGTATAAGGTTGTATTTGGGTTTATAACAAAACCCAGATATATCTTTTTAAAAAAAAAAAATTAAGGAGAAACCTAATGAAAAAAGGATTTTTCTTCTTTTAGTCTTATTTTTTTCTTCTTCTTCTTTTCATGTAGGTCAGCATCAAAAATAATAAAAGAATAAAACATTAAAAAAACATCAAAACTGTATTCTCATTCCCACCCAGAAGGCCACGACTCTATTTTTTCTGAAAAACAGTTTTGATGATTTTGAAATTATCTGATGAAATATATGTACGTTATTTATGAGACGAACCGAAAATCAACATTTTTATTTATATGAATTGATTTTTTTAGTTTTCTTAATAGCCTTTTTAAAGACACTCATATAATTATAACAATCTCAAAGACCTCAAATTTTCCGAAAACTCCATAGGTTTCTGTGTTGTAAAATAATATCATCTACAGGAAAGTATTGTCATAGATGACCATTGAATAACAGCTATTTTTATCATTTAATCATTCTATATTTCTTATCACTGTATCTTCTAGAATTGGAATTATCAGTGGAAAGAATAAACACAAAAATGTTAAAACATCCAAATCATCTTTATCGTGCCATAACAAAATTGTAAGATCTACAATATATGTAGGTGACAGATTCTCCATCAAGAAGGAGATCAAAGAATTACTTGATGACTGCGGGTAAGTAGCCTTGATAAAGATGGCATACTAAACTGAATAATAAACAACCTAAAGACAAGAAAAGTCTTCATCATCAGCCTTCAGCTGCAGCAAGTTAGGACATTGGCAGAAAAAAGAAAAAGGTGACCGCTTTATCATTTTACACGTGATTTTTTTAAATACAATTCTGATTTAGGTACCTATTTCCCAAAATATCCCAAAAACAGTTTTAATCTTTTTAACATTTATATAAGTTGTTAAAAATAAATTATTTTTAGTACGTAATGTATAATGTACAGAATTAATTAAAAGTTTGTGTGTGCTTTTTATATTTTAAATGTGTAAAACTAACGAAGAGTGTTTTTTTCTGTCTGCGTTTTCATTAAACTTTAAAAAGCATTAACGGTAAAACCTTTTCTCCCTGAAACTCGGAAAAGTTCAAAGACATTAAGGCCTTCAACGAATTTATTTCGCTTTAGAATAATGTGTTATTATTATAACAAAACTACCCGTGTAACTGACATATTCTATTTAGGCATTTTACTTACCAATTTGGCTAAACTTTTTTTTATTTTTATGTGTAAGATACAAAACATGTCACCTTTTGCAGGATAAACAAATAAAGTTAAATACACTAAATATGCTTTTTGTTGCATTTAATTCGTAAAATATGCATTTTTGCTATTTATTATTTATGTTTGGTAGATAAAAATTGGAATTAATTATGCTTAACGCGGCAAAAATCGATTCATAAGAATAACATTAAATGGTCTTTATTCAATTAACTTAACATTTTATTGCAATTTAGTGATGAACGATATCTTTGGATTTTTTTTTATACATATTATACCTAAGCCAGGGATGGTGAACCTATGACACGCGAATAAAGAGAAAAAAATGAAAGTGATAAAACAAAAAATGTATTCTAAAAATGTATTCTATTATTCTATATATCTAAAAAATGTATTCTATTTTATCTCAAATAAGTTCAAGAAGGTAAGAATACAACTTATTCCACAAACACGCCTAGTTCTTTCTCCAACGAATTGGCATCATCTGGTCTAAGTACAGAACTAAAGTTATAGTTTTACACTTAGCCCTAATGATGCTAATTTGATAGTTAAAATGTACAAGAATATTCAAAATCATTTTTCTAAATCTATATTTTTTTTCCTGTTATTGAAATATCCAAAAGTTGAATGATTCTACTAAAAGTTATATTTTCAAATAAAGATTATACAACCTCTCGTACATTCGTCTTTGTACTAATATTCCATACTATTACTTAACATCAATATCCATTTATTCTATTATAATACATCATACATAAAAGTGTTTGTTACATAATAATATACAAGACAGATTATTTAGTAGGAATGATATTTACAATTCAGTAGAATGTAGGTACTAGGTCTGTATTTACTACTGCAGTCATATAGAAGTCAAGAATAATAAGTAAGTTGATGGCTTACTCACTTTGTTCCTTTCAACAACACAAAGATATTACCAAATGTATCTAATAATATCATAATAACAAGAAAATACAGGCAAACTTTGAATTGTTACTACTGATGTACCTTTGTATGTATGTATGTGGAATGATTTATTCGGAACCGTTTAATGGAGCATCCATTAATCACAAGTTAGGTAGCCAATACATTGAAGGATCCACCGACCACCCGGATGGCGCAGAAGTCTGAAGACTTACATTTATCCGAAATTCTTGCACAAATTCGAACACAAAATCTTGTCCACGCCGGAAGGGCCATAGTGGGCTGACTTAAGAGCTGGCCGACCAAACCACCAAACGCCCAAACCTCCGTGTGAAATCTTTGGACTAAACTCCTTCGATGTACCTCTAAACGAGGGAAGCAAAGAACAGAATTTGAAATAAAATAAAATAGAAAGAAATAAAAAAGTATGCAAAAGGATTTTCTAAGCCTAGTTAACAAATCATACATTAAAAATTGAACAAAAATAAGAATAAGAAATGTAGGAATATACAATTTTGAGCACAATGCCTAGCTAAGCCAGTAGACCAGTGTTCGCAAAGGTAGGGCGTACGCGCCACCGGTGGGGCATCACGCCTCAGAGGTGGGGCACAACGCTGCTAGAGGCCGGTGGGACATATGACTTTTGAAAACACTTCGGTGGGGCATGGCATTTAGAAGGTCATGAAACACTGCAGAAGACTATGCATTTAATGAACATGCAAATTGTCCTTTACGTGTCAATAAAAGTAAAAACTTTAGGATGGTGGCAAACTTCATCGCTGAAAATAAGGACATACTTAATAATAATACTTTGAGGAATATCAATTTTGTGTATGATTTTATATTGGCACGAAAAGGACAGCTTGCATGTTTCTTACATGCAGTTGGTCTGCTGGCTACCCCACTTGTGGGATATGCCGTGATGGTATAGTAGTAGTATCAATATTCTTGCCACCAACACCACTGAAGGAGAACCAACATCACTAGCTTCAGGAGCAAATTTTAAAGCCTGTACCTACATACTGTTTACCTGTATCGCCATAATGGTCAAAAGATCGGTTAAGGGCGCCAAAGTAAAATCATTTGGAATCATCATCGATACCTGAATCCGAATAATAATAAATCTTTATAGACAGAACATAATACCATATTTGTACAAAATACACATAATAAAATAAAAACATTGTTCTGTCAAATGGCGGACTTGTTACAAAGCAACATCTTCCAGTAAACCATTTGAAAGAAGAAAAAAAATATAGGTACTTTAAATTAGAATAAATACTCAAATTAAAAATAAAAATATAAACAAGAACATACAAACATAAATATAAAAAGATATCAGAAAAAATAGTAGGAAAATAAAAAACGTAAATTAAATGCGATATCTGTGCGAAAGAGATGGAAAGGGGAAAGTGAAGGAATTTATTTTTATTTTTTTATTTATTTTCTTCGACCTCCATAGGCCCCGCAATGGGCACTTGGGGGTGTCAATCCAGACTACATTTTAAAAACATATTACACAAGGAACAAGAAATGAAATATTAATAGACAAATAAATTGATTTTCATCCTCAGGTCGCATGACACTGGGAATCGTCACTTGGTCACTCATGGACTGTAAATAATGAAGATGTGAAAAAATCCGTATAAATTCGGTAACTGAAAATTTTTATAAATCGTGGTTTGTTGTTCCCAAATAATTTTCAACAACAATGGATAGATGAGTTCATCGCCTCGCAGCAAATACTATTTCCTGTTACAGCATCATCCAGAATTCAGAGCATATTATACAATTCCACACTACCAGGATAGCAGCAGTAATAGGTAGTAGATATCTAGTATCAATGGTAATTTGTCAGATGACGCGGCACTTTGTAAATGTACCTCCACCTCACTTCAACTTGGCTACAGACAATTCTATTGTGTTCCTTACATAACACAATAATAGTACTAACACTGTTTAAAGTCTCTAGCCAAATCTGACGAATTTTATTTTTTATTTATTTAATCACAAAAATATTACAAAAAAGATACATATAACTTTATATTCTAACTTTATTTCCATTTAGATCGCACTCGGCGAAAATGCATAACACAAGCTTATGTCCGGGGTATTGTGTCAATTTTATTTATTTTATTTTTACTATAAATTTGTATTTGTATCAATCGAAATCTAATTCCTCATACAGATATTAATTTATGAACAAAAACATTGACGAAATGTTTCACAGCAGTAAGTCCAGTGACTCGTAGGGAACAAATTAATATATGAGAGATGTATTGTAATGAATGTGGTGAAAATTGGTGAACGTTTCTAGAATAAAGTATACTTAAGCCAGTCAAAGCCTTTTCGTAAGCATTAGAAACACTCATTCTCTCTTTCTATTTTCAAAGGGATTTTATATTACAAATATGTAGTCACAGTATGTTTGTTGAAAAAAAATATATCGATAAAAAAATATGTATATTTATCTAACTATTTCCTTTGATAGATAGAGTATTTTAGACATGAATAACGAATGCTTGATGGAGGAATGATGTAAGAGTGGATATACTTATACATACTCGTATTATCTAAAAAAAAGTTGTGAGAAAGTGCAAGAGTTCCAGAACCATGTGACATGATTACATGAATCATATTCTTAGGAACGATCTCGTTATGATTTAAAAATATCGACAGGTGTACATGAGAAATTGTGAATGTATGTTGATGAACGAAATAAGTGCATCAAGACAGGTTCACGGGGTGTTTTGTCCATTGTGCCTACTCTTCATGAAATGCACTGCAAGCGATCTAACGTATTACGTCATCTCGCGCCAGTGGAGTAGCCAATATAGTCTTATCAACTGCAAAATATACAGGTCATGCTCACCGTACCAATTTTCAACGAATCTTCCGGGAATACGAATAAGTAATAGTGAACATATTAAAGACAAATACACACAACAATAAAATTTGTATGTAATTGAAAACTTCGACAAAGAGTTTTGTATGAATTACTATGAGCATTTGTCTTTTTTCCTTTCTCTTTCATCTATTCTCTTCACAACACATTGTTTTCTAAAACAAAAGCGCAAATACTTGAAGAGTCTAGAATCAAAGTGACAAAATGTAAAATGTTTTCGATTTTGTCTGTTACGCGTAAGTAATCGTTTATTTGCATATTTTCAGATTTATACTTACTTTATTTATTTATTCATTCTTTACTGTACATTGATAAAAAACAAATTACATGAAAGGTATACATTCAAATTAAATACAATCAATATACAGAGGGCGAGTTTATCGCAAAGGCGCGATCTCTTCCAACTAACCCAAAAGTATTAACTTAAAAAAATAAATAAACATATGATGAAAATAAAAAAACATACACACATATATATAAAAAGGGAGAGACTGCAAAAAAAAAACACACACATACATGCATAAAGGGAAAGGAAAAAGGGGGGGGGGGTTAGGAGTGATGGGTTTCAGGTTTCAGAGGCTGTGTTTGTGTTTGTGGAAATCATTTTGTCCTTAACGGCTCGCTTGAAAGACGTCAGACTTTGAGTCAGCCTAAATTTACCAACTTAGTTTATTCCTCGAGCTAGCATTCAGGTTTCATTATTATAGAACTTTTTGAATATGAAATGAAATCAGTATCATCATTTTTTCTTTTTTTCCATCCAATCAAAAACATAGATCTTCATCTTTTATCTCCACGTCTCTATGTCTTGGGCGGACTGAAATATTGACCCCTCGATGCACTAGAGGAATTGGAGAACGTAACAAAGGATATAAGTGCTCTTCAACCAGCCTAAACCAATTTGTAAACATCACAAGGCACTTTTGAGTTTGTACAATCTGGTTATTATACAAATGAGAAAGATTTGTCTGGCCTGCATATCCTATAAGTGAGGCAGCCAGATAACCAATTTCAGGTTATACAAGTATACCTACATTAAATATGTTCTCACGTGCCTATAAAAAAATAAGACATGGATGACATACCTACCTTATCGCTGAGTTGAAAATGTTATGTAAATATTTAATACATTATTTCATTTGACTTGCAATCTCTGGAGAGTGTGGAGGTGTTCAAAGCAAAATTACAGACCTTATTGTTCAGGAGGTGTTATGATACTTGAATGGTCCCTTGTGGTGGTTTTTCCATAAAACAAATGTCTAGTTTCTAGTCTAGGCGACCGGTGTGACGCGGAGGCTGACGCATTTGCCTTCGAGTCACGAGGTCCCGGGTTCGATTCCTGGCCAGGGCAGAATAAATAATGACCTTTTTCAAATTGTCCTGGGCCTAGGTGTTACATGTATATGTGTTAAGTGCATTGTATATATGTGTATCGTCGTGTTAGTAACCATAATACAAGTTCATAATATCTTAGTTTGGGACTTGCTCGGTCTGTGTGAATTGTCCATACATGTTAAAAAAAATATTAATACGAGTACCTACCTGACTATTCTAGGACCCTCGGGAATTTCTGGAGGAAAAAAAGAAACCTTTTATTTGGCAGAAATTCCAAGGACTTCTGAGAAAGATGTCTATTGAGGAATATTCTCAAGACCTTGATCTTGTGTTCTTGTTTTTAATTCCACAAGTTATAATAAATTGCACATAGTCGCTTTTGACAGTAAAGACTTTGTCTGTTATTTTAGTATGTATTTGGGAATCAATTTTGTATCCTGTGGGACCTTGAATTAGTTATATAATTTCCAATAAGAGATAAACACCAATATACCGTTGGTAAACAGTGATAAAAAGATCAACATAAGACTGTTTGAAAGTTGAACAAGAAAAACATTCTTCAGTGCCGGAAACTTTGCAAAAAATGAAAGCTCTCTCACTCTCTTGAGCTTCTTTTACTTCTAAGTCTTTATTCTCTGAGGGAAGTTGGAATTATATTATTGTATTGTTCAGAGATAAATGTTATTTCTAATAACATTATTGTCTACACATAATCATAATAACATATAAACAACCGTACTCATAAACTATGTGCATATTTAGACTTGGTTAACTATACTCGTCTAAAGTTAGCCATGATTCTATGTAAAAACTTTCTCATAAAAAAAGTCTACTACTACTACTATATCATCACGGCACATTCCACAAGTGGGGTAGCCAGCAGACCAGCTGCATATAATAAACATGAAAGTTGTCCTCTTCGTGCCAATATACAATCAAGACATTCAGGATGGGTGGCAAAACTCATCGCTGAATTTAATATGTAAAGTTCTTAATTTTTTCGAACACCTGCCTTTTACAGAACACTCGAAAACTTACGGAGAAGAGTGGGAGACCAATTCTTTACCGGGTACCCCAAGGGGTAAAAAAATGTTTTATATATGAGTTACAATCCATTGGATTGGTCTGCAACGAGTTTGGACTTTCTTCTCCACTCCTCCCTATTCTCAGCCAGTCTCTTCAACTCCACGTATGAGCCGACCAACTCCACTTGATCACGCGGACCAAATTCTTAAGGACGTAAGGAGTAAGATAAATCGGCGTGCATGTATGAGAAACTGGATGAATGTTGAGGAAGCGAAAGAAGTAAGTATGTAAGGATAGATCTATTTGGCGTTCCATTCTCTCTGCCTACCCCACCTGGGACACGGCTAGTGTTGTGGAATTCTCAATAAATATTTTTTCGAGAAAATAACCGAGAAATTTCTCGGTAAATTTCTCGAAGTAGAGAAATTTCGGAGATTTTTTTTAATTTTTTATTTAACAGTATAATAATAATAAATACTTTATTCGATCAATCAATGTACAAATGTACAAATGTTGAGGCAATTTATCACCAATATGGCTACAGTTAAATATGGAAACAAAAAAATGTTAGGTACCTACCTACATTGGAAAAAGTGCAAATTACTGATGAAAAATCTTGATGTTTGACACCCCACATGCCCATATTTAAGTTAAAAAAAAAATTGCGAACATGGAAAAAAAAAGTGTTAATAACCTCTGATATGGGCCTTAATCAGCCCCACAAATTTTGGATCAATCTGTTTGGCTGCGAAGTGTACTGGGCGAAAGGTCATAATACCACTAAGAAAAATTATGGAGAGAAATTTCTCTTCCATCAGAGGAGAAATTCTCGGAGAAATTTCTTTGGAGAATTTTCTCTTCTCACATACTAGACATGGCGTGAGTGTAAAGTGTAGTATAGTAGTAAATAAATGTACATATTTTTGTGTTTTATGAAGTATGGTTGATAATGTTGAATGTCGGAGTGTGTAGATATTGTCTGAATTGTATTTTTTTATAAAAAAAAGTGTATTTAAAGCTGTGAAAGGTTAACAAATAAATCAAAGTCTTCAAAAAACTGCCTCAAGATAAATCATTTATTGTGGGGGAACTAAAATGCAAGTAATTTCATTAAAGATTACAACAATGAATTATTTTTGTTGTCGGTCTCATAAAAACCATTTAATAATAATTATGAAAATCAAAAACAAATTACCAAAGTTAAGTCGTAACTTTTTGTTGATTAAATTTGTGGAATTTCAATCAAAAGAAATGTGGAATTTTGTCCATTATCTAAGGACCAACACACTAGCAATGTTTTTTTGAAAATAAAGATGAGAAAGGAAAGCTGTGGAATCACAAGAATAAAAGTGAATAAACTATTTTTAATTCACACTTTACATTTAAAATATTCAATTAAAAAATATGTCAAATACATTTTATTTACATAAAAATAAATCGTATGATATACGCCGAAATCTTGTTTGAGGCAAATTTAATATACTCTTACATACCTAATATAAAAATTATATAGTATTCCATTACTGTTCTTTAAGAAGGGAATTTTTTTCTTTTAGTAGATAGGTTCTAGTCATTCATATATACTACAATGTCATTCCTTACATTTATTTATTTTATTTTATTTTTACCAAGATGAGTGGCATACCTCATCGCTGAAATGAAGATATTTACTTTTATAAGTAGTATAGAAACATATGAGAATATATGGACCAGTTAAGGAATGGGAAAAGTGGCGCATCCGGCACAACAACGAGCTGTATGATATGTATCAGGCCCCTAGCATCTCAACTCATATGAGACTTCTCAGATTGAGATGGGCTGGGCATGCACAGAGAATGCTGAACAAACGCGTCCCTAAAAGAATTATGACTGGAAACCCAGGCGGTAGAAGAAAAGTGGGAAGACCCAGACTGAGATGGGAAGACGAAGTCAAAAAAGATGCGGCGCAGCTTCTCCAGGTGGGAAATTGGAAGTCGGTCGCTGAGGACAGGGGGGACCTGAGGCATATGTTGCGGGAGGCCAAGGCTCGATATGGGCTGTCGCGTTATCGGAAAGAGAGAGAGAGAGAGTAACATATGATAAACATCTTATTAAGAAATAATATTACTTACTAACAAAAATAATTTATCGATGATACATGAAGCTTTAAAGTCAATTAATTAAAAAGACTGTTGCTTTATACTTATATACAGTATTTCGAGAGCTTTTTCAGTAAGTAAATCAAATAATAGACAAATAGTAGATGCCGACAACAGTGTATATTAGGGTATCCCTTATTTGGTCGAAAAATTTTTTTTTTCAGTTATTGAAACGCATACCCTCCAATTGTGTTTATTAGCCCAATACTTACCCAAATACAGAATTTTAGTTTTTTACGTTGATTGGAACCCGTGCCGACAGAGCCTCAAAGTTTTAGAAAAAAGCTGCTTAAAGCGTCTTTTAAATTTAGCTGTAGATCATCACTTAATACTTATATGTTAGCTAAATATTGATGAAAACACAAATTTATATGGAGTTTTTCTTAAAATTATCAAAAAAAGTTACAAAATTAATATCAATTAATTTGGATATATCCTCTAAAAAGTCTCTTTTTTATAGTCTAGGTACATTTTTCTATGTTCATGCACACAACGTCATATGAACTAATTCTATGTTTTGTCTGCGGTTATCAAACCATGAAAGCCTTGGATTTGTTTAACAGCTCTCTCAGCTGTGTCATCCACATCCACTTTCTGCTTTTAAGCTAGATATCTTTTTTTAAGCTTCCACAAATTCCACAATTTCTTTAAACGAAGATACACCTTCTTGAAGGAAACTGCTGTCAAGTCTTAGTCGTGAAAATAAATCTTTGCTCCTGACGGATACAAAATAACTCAAAAATTTTCCTATAAAAACATTAAGGCTACTTGTTGAATACATAAAAAGAACATGGTATACCATATTAAATAAATTGAGCACTACTACCTAACATATTGAGAGCCAGACATCTGTTCCTTCGATTGTTCATATCTCTTCGTTACCATTTAATGTTTTTAAAAAACACAAGTCTTGATTCGGCGCTTTCACCACCAAACAGCATTCAGTCAAGGGCTTGAAATGAACTACAACAATAAACAAACAAAATTCTAGTAAAGTTTATTTGTCCTTGGCGCCCATTTTAAACTGAGACTGTAATAAACATATTTTTGTGGAGTAAATAGCTCTTGCCATCCATCGTGCTTGATGCATTGCGCCAGTAGATCTGATTTTTAAATTATGTGGATGCCAAAGGCTCTCTCAGGCTATGTAAAGCAGCAGGTACCAACAAGCTCTCTGAAACCATACGATTAAATCTTTTTTTTCTATTCTGCTAGTTTTTTCAGCCTTTCTTTTTTTTCAATTTCAGCCATTTTTTTGTCAACACCCGCCAAGCATCCTGTACGTCTTGGTTCTCTTTGCGTTTACAATACTTAATTATCTTCTTTGATTTTTAGTCTTTTGAGAGCATCGGCGAATACAATATCGCATAAATTATCCAATTCAAGTGGAAATACACCTCACGGTGCCTATGAAAATCCTGAATCTTATTACTATTTTTTGGTAGCTCTTTTCAGACCTGATAAAGATCCTCTGACTTCTTAACACGATTATTAACAGCTCCATTAGGTATTCTAGCCTTTTTCCAGAATGTAATGCACACGCGAATGACTAGATTTTTGCTTTCACTAACATTCAACTTAATAACGCGTATGTCGTAAGACAGAACTGCGAGAACTTGACGATCGGACGGTTATTTTGCACTTGTCATCTATTGATTTACTTCACCAACCAAGAAAATACTTTTAATATTGCGTCTTAGATCTACTGACATCTTTGAAATATAAAAAAATCCGCGATAATTACCAAAGAAACCGAGACTGAGTGACAATAACAGTGGGCACTCACCGCCCCTGGGAAGTAACTTGTATGAAGATGTTTCCGTGCAAGTCGGCACGGGTTGCACTGTTCCGAATAAGATAAAAATTGGTTTTTGAGTGTTTTAGGACCAAATGAACAAAATAATAGCCTATGCGTTGTAAAATTAAAACTTTGAAAAATAAGGGACACCCTAATGTATATAGCATTTGACAGTGTTATATTTATCTTTCAACGAAACATTTTCATCAACAAACAAAATCCCTTCAATTCAAAATGGTTGACTCAATGAAGAATTCCTTTTCCTATAATACTTCTGTATAATAGATGAAAACCAACGTTGCTCCTTTTTCATTAATACAAATGTGGATAGTTATAGGTTGTATCTACATTATCCTAAGCGTTTATATCGAAATGATATTCTATTTTTAAATTAAGGTTAATGGAAATCACAATTTCAAACCTCATTTTAGATGCTTTTTTGAAAACAGTAATTAATTTCTAGGAGGGTGAAATTGATAAGCAAAAAAAAATAACTTTTGATAATTACATTTTATAATTAATTATTTATTTATTACATATTTACAGAGATACAACCATTTATATACAGGTATTGTATACAGCCATAAGTGGACCAGTACAGTCCTCTATCATTACCAATAAGATTGTAATACAAATAATGAATGCAACAACAATGCCAGACATGTGGTTTCAAATTCATGAACATAGATTAGCTAAAATGTCAAAAAGTTTTATATGTCTCAGTGTAAGTCTATATAATAAATTGCCCAACAATATAAAGGCACTCAATTACATAATGTATCAGAGAGAGGTGAAGAAGTATCTTGTTGGAAAAGCTTTTTACAACATTGACGAAATGCTAAATGGGACTGTTCACCCTATTTAGCACTGACCGATTTATATTCAATTTGACTCATTTGTTTATATTGATTTGAATATACTGACGTGAAGTTATTTTTGAACCCTTTACACTTGAAATAACTTTGATATACTACATAATTCTTTTTTGTATTTTTTTTGTCGTTTCCATAACATATGTATGATGTTACTGAAAGTGATTTTTTCAATTTGTTAAAAAGAAAAACATTGTTAAAACTGACGATTCCAAGTGCCCAAATAGTGGCCTACGGATGATGGAAAAGAATAAAGAATTAAAAGAATAAAACAATCTCAAGCATGAGATAAAACACAAAATAATAAAATAAATATAAAAACAATATGAACATGAACACAATCTTCTCCCCAAAGCACGAGCTACGCTCAATTTTGGGGAGTAATTGTATTAGGAAAAAAAAAATGTATTATTTTATTGTTCGATTATTGCCATCCACACTAATGATATTTGTGTTTAATAAACTATTATTATTATTAGATATTATTATGTTTAAATTCGAAATTCGTTATAAAATTTAAAAAGTGAATATTATTATTTTCAGAATTGTAAAATTTTATAGTTTATATTGTCGACGGTACTTGGTGGAGGTTCATAATAAATAAATTGAAACAGAACTTTACGCTAGCCTGATGATGAGAGCGTAAGCTCTTGTAAGCACGCTCTCCATAAATGAAGTTACTGCGGAAGCACCTACCATACCTAATATAAGTAGTATGTTATTTTTACTAAGTTAAATCAATTATTTTCACTTTATTATGTTTGTGGATTCAGATTCTGTTTAGGAAGATACATTAATATTTCATTTTTGTTCATCACACACTCCACCTTGAATTAAACAACAGAATGATCCAGTCAGGGAATTAAAAATGAGCTATTAGAACATGCTAAAACTATCGGTAGATATCAGGCAAAATATCTCAACTTTTGAAGTCAATTACTCTGGATTCAAAATAAGCTGTCTATTTTTTGGACACTTAATATCATTGCTTCGTTTTCTAATATCTTGCTTTCAAACACAATAAATCAGAACTACGAAGGCGTTTGACTAAATTAAAGGTTCCATAATGACACGGAATCCAGATTTGCTTTATAAACTAAGTTACTACATAGCATTAGAAAAATATGACAAAGTAAATCTTTATAAATCAATACGAGCTTGTCTTACTTGAATTGTATAAAATAAAAGCTAGGTACAAAAGTTACGAATGAGTTGATATTTTAACCGCAAAATAAAAGTCATATAATAAAGATTACCTCAGTTTGTCGTTTAAATACTACAACCTAAAAATAAGTGATGAAAATAACCTTTTTTTAATTTGTCAGGCTCTTCCGGCTGAGCTTAAGACATGAATTTTAAGGTGTAAATTAGTTCTTTGTAAACTTTCAGGGACACAGTAAGTACAGCAAATTAATTTATTATTTTTGTAATAAAAGTGGAACTTCAAACTTTTTTACTTTATAAAAGTTTTCAGACTAGCATCATTGACATTAATAAATATCAAAGAAAGTATTTTTTACGCTTCCTTCAGCCTTTTCATGGACATGCTAAGGACATTATTTGTTTTAACATATTTTGAACTACTCCAGATTAATCATTCCAATTGACCACACTCATCCATAGTCAACCTACTTGAATAAATAAGTATTAACTAGGTAGGTATGTTGTATATGATACGCAAACATTTATGTGAACTTCCTTAAGGAGTGCACAACACAGAGTTTCGACGCTTATGAATCGACTTAGGCTTGGTTAAGAGTACTCTTTAAACCTAGGTAACATTCCCAATTCCTCTGTGTCATGCCTATCACATGACTTGAAATGTTTGTGTTGTTGAAGTTGTATATATGTGACAACTCAATATTTTTTCATTATTGAAATCAAGTTTTATACGATTTCATACAATTTCAGTGCTTTCAAACCGGAAAGACATCTGTTGCAGTTCAATGGAAACAACATCGGAAGCATCCATCTTCATACAAGCTCGAATGCATAGTGGAAAGAATTTAATATTATTTTAGAAACTCTTTCCAACATTTGAGCATAGATGGCGCATTAATTTATTATTTGTTTTGTTTAGTATTGTAATATTTTCGAGTAGGTTTTTGCAGAAGGCAGCCCATAAGGTCAACCTCGAGCTCACTCTGGGATCCAAAAAAAACTTTTGCACTAGATTGACTGGATCATTCAGGAATAAATTGTTGGAAACAACTTCCTTAATGTAATGACGAAATCGACCGATGGTAATTGCTGGAAATTCATATTGAAATTTGTTGACATGAAACAATTGCATTTTAATAATCGATTGAAATTGCCTAAATATCTAGTATGAGTATAGAAAAATATTTAATTGCTCACCACAAATAATTATTAAAAGAGTTCATGATTGACAATGTCCAAGATGGTTGGATGATATAAAGAAAATCGAAGATGAGGATTCAGCAAGCTCAGAACAAAAAGTAATGGAAAATTACGGGGGACACATTGTGACCAAATGTGAACCTAGAATGGCTAATGAAGAAGACAAATTTCTCGTATTATTTCAGAAAAAAATGTTTATTTTTATGAAATGATTGTGAAATTGATTATGAAATGTTATTTTCACATATTTGATTTTAAGAAAAATATTTTCAATATTCAAATAACCCATTCATCACCATTGTTAAAACCAATTACTTATCCCCCATCGTCTTAACTCCTCCTACTTCCTTACTCCTTTTCTTTTTTTGAGTACCTACATAAATTTGTTATTACATGTGACTTCAAGAAAAAAAAAATATTAGTTCTCTTGAAAATATCAATCTAACTTGACGAAAGTACTCGAGTTAGAAATCAACAGTGAATAGTAAACAGTGTTTTTGTTAATATCAAATATGTTTAATGTGCCTTTTCACAATGTGAACATACAAACTCTAGATCATTTATTTTTACAGTTAATCAGTGCATGAGGTCACATACATAAATTAAGGTTGTTGACGTTGTCTTTTGAAAAACTTATATAATAGTCGTGTATTAAATCAACAACAGTAAACTTTACAAACCTCTTTATTTAAGTAATTTTTTTTTTGTATAAGTGTGAAATGAAATATTCGCAACTTTCTATTTCAGTGTAAGAACATAATAATTTCAACATGAAAATACTAATATAATTCTCATTTGCATAATAATATAACGACAACGAAACAAACACAATATAAAATAACTATTCAACAAGTTTGTTATGACAATTAATTATAACGGAGAATAACGACCAACCATAATATTTCTTAACCCTTTGAGGACCGTGAGGTTTCCACAAGTAAGTTAGGGAAAAAATGTTTACCTTGCCTCACAAAATGGCTAAGAAAACAAAAAATATTAGTTTTTTTAGTAGTATATAGTAGGACATCCATTTTTTTAAAATTAATTTTAATAATTTTTTGTATATTTTTATGGAAATTAACACAAGCTGTTACTAAAGTTTTACTTTATATGAAGGTACAAGAGTTTTACTATATCCAAAAAGATAGGTACAGTAACCTGATTTTGACTTAAGTACAAAGTCACTGTCAAAAGACTTTAAAAATATATAAAAACTGTTTAAATTTTACTGTATTCATTATGAATATTTTTAATTTATTTTATTCTTCACTATACATTGGTTACAGTATTACAAGATAAAATAGTGTCATATAAATATCAGTATAATACAGTCGAACTTGACTATCTTGAGGTTCAAGGGACCGCAGAAAAATTCGAATTAACCAAAATTTCGAGTTACAAAAGTTTATAGTAGGTATATCCTCCAAAATATGCGTAGTTTTTATATTACTACGCATACGACCTTGGATATGTACGTTGTGTATCCTACTTATGTAAGTACATACTATACGTTGTCATAACATGTACCTATATAATATTATGTATTGCGTCAAAAGTAATAAAAAGTACCTGCATAATGTTTTCAAACATAAAAAAATATCAGTCAATATTTCAGCGGCAAATTGAAAGAAAGACCATTAAAATATGGATGATGTTTGTTTACTATTCAATGTGTTCGTGTGTAATTAGTGGGGAAGAAAGTGAAAGCGCCGCCGATGATAATCTACCTTTCCAGGAACATACCTGAAAAGGACTCGTTGATCTTTATTGTCGCGGTGACTAATTTTCTAAGATATTGTGGAAGGAAAGTGACGACTCGGCAATAAATGTACTGGTGCATAATGTAATTATTTTTATTCAAAATTCGAGTTAAACAAAATAAATTCGAATCAAACAAGATTTTTTAACATAAAAGTGATGCGTTTTTAAAGGGACTTGAAAAAAATTCGAATTATCCACAAATTCGAGTTATGTATAGAAGTTCGAGTTAATCAAGTTAGACTGTATATTTATCGTGTCGAAACCCAAAAAAAATCAAACTGTTCTCCAGTACCTACCTACTGTGCAAAATGCACAGCAGGTGGAGATGCGTCAAAAATATACTCCATTGTGCATGTCACAGGGCACAATAGACACTTCAATAATAGTAAACATCACGAGATTAAAAAAAAATGTTTTTTTTTAAATGATAAGTACTTTCCCAAGACTTTAAAGGGTTAATAAAGTAGTAGGTAAGTATATTGTTCCTCTTTTCTGTAAACTTGCATAATACTTTATTCCTCGCAAAGCTATCCACCTTTTTTTGGTAACTTAAAATTTTCGTTACAACCATACATCCATTTATCCATGTGATCACGGCATTTTTCACAAGTAAAGTAACCAGTGTATTCACCATATGTAAAAAAACGTACAAGCCGCCCTCTAAAAAAGAGATATACCTAAGCGTAATTTACCAAGATATATCAATGAAAATGGACACGGGCATAGGTTAAATTCAGGAGAAATAATTTCAGCATTTTAAGAAAAAATTCTGTCCATGGGTCCATGGGCCCTTATTCTAGATGTCACCTCAATTATCACTTCAATAAGATGTCTTTCGTCTTCTTAAGAAATTGTCAATTTAATTTTATATTTCTACGTAGATATAAATAAAATAAACAAACAAACAAAATGTGAAATAAAAACAAACTGATATGATTAAACCAGAAAGTCAAAGAAGTTGAAATCACTTAAGTACATCCCAAAGGATAACAACACTTCAGTGATTCTCAATCTGTTAACATTAATAACAACTACTGTTATCAATAATAATAATAATACTAATGTTCTCAAACTTGCAAACAAGTCTTCCCTCACACAGACCACCCTACGACTACTTGGTGCTTCTTCCCAAACTTTGTACAAAATCTATATTCGGCTACACAGATTTCTGATACTATCAATACTAATTATAAATTCTGTATGGTTATTTTCATAATGGATGATTTATTTTCTTTGATGACCTTTGTCCGCAGGCTACCCCACATGAATGGTATTACAATATGTTTCAAGCATCTCTATCATCGGGCTGAGATAATTGTTTCGTAGGCAGTCGTAAGGGTAAAATTGCATTTTTAGGCATTTTTTTTTGTTACATTTACCTATACACAGATGTCAGTATAGCTGGCGGACTTATCACTTACGTAATTTCTTCCAGACAACCAGAAACCATTTGATATTTATATGAGAAAATATACCTTGTATATGTATATGCCTGTTTCACTTGTCTTAAGGGCACAACTGTTGGATGACTTCAACTACAGAACAAATGAAGTGGCGTCATTTGTACATAAAATCACTATGACAGTTTTACCACAAAAGATTTGGTCAAAACAGTATAACACGTACTTATACTATTTGGTATGTTTTCAGTATAAGTATAACTTATATTTGTTCAATATTTATCTTTTTTAAAAAATATCTTACACGCATGAAGAGGAAGTCTAATGATGAGAACGGAAGCTCTTGAAAGCTGTCTCACGATTTATATGACGAAAGTAGATACTAAATATAAGTGTATTTTTTAACTTGTTTAAATAAATGTTTTGTTTTATTTTTCTATTTTAAGTCACTCTATCTACCAAGAATTTTGCAATAGTGATAAGAAAAAATATTTATCTTCATCATGCATTTTACGTGATTCAAAAAAATTGAAAGTTGTAAATATGGAACAAACAGACTAATTATACTCGTTTCCAGATTGGAATTGATTAGATTGATTCAGTGCTTTAGAAATGCTTTAAAATTCAAATATGATTAACATCTACATTTCTTAGTGAGTTAATTCAGTCTCCGGCACCCGATTGTACAAAAAATTTAAAAAATAATTCAAAGCTTAATCCTGAATTAGTAAAATAATAGTACGATAAAACCCAAATGAATAAAATTATAAAATTAATTAATTAAATTAAGAAATTCTTCCTCCGGGGCGCTTACATCGTCTAATTTCTTCCGGAAAATTAAAGTACAAACTTTGTTATATCGAAAAGTAATTAATTACACTCAGCCCTATAATCAAATCCAATGTATCTACTCTGTCTTCATACTTCTGAAAGATAAGTAGGATAATATATTACGAATTTATATTATTTATGTCTTCATTTTAAATCTCGTAATATTTCTCAAATTATTTATGACAGAAAGATGAGAAAAAGATATGCAGAAAGTATTGGAATTATTTAGATTTTTTTGATTTGCAGTTTGTCCACTGGTAGCTCCACTTATGTGAAATGCCGTGATAGTATGAATGAATGGAATAAAATAAAATTATATACTTTACATGGAGTAGAGTTGGAAGGAGGCAGATGTCATGGCTGCGTAACATACGGCAATAGGATCGGAATAAAACAGGTGGAAGAGCTGGTCCGAACAGGGAAGCATTCTTCAGAGTGATCGCCAACGTCGGGTGGAACTGATACAGCACTAATAGAAGAATAATATACTTTTCTGTAAGTTTTCAGTGTCTTGTAAATGAAACGTGTTTATGAAACATCAACATAATATTCAATTGAGCAATGAAGAGGTTTACTTACTTACTTTACGTTACTTAGAGGTTTGACTTTCACCTAAATAATATTTATTATGTCGGTGCACACGTGGTAGAATTCCATAATTGGTTATTTGAAACAAGTGTTTCTTTCTACTGTAGATTATTGATTCCGAGTTATCAATCTGATAATGACCTGATCAATAATCTCTCTCTCGGAATCAATAATCAATAGTAGAAAGAAACACTTGTTTCAAATTACATATTACATGTTAAAGGCTTTTATGGCCGTCCATTGTATAAATAAATAAATAGATATTCATATAAATAGTTACTTGTATTAATTTTAGTGTCAGAGAGGACGGATTTTATGTATCTATGTTTATTAGATGCAATAGTGAGTGCATTGCTTACCCCACTGGGAAATGTCATAACGAGATGTATACCTACAGAAATGGCTTATCTATAGTTTTTTTTTATTTAAATCTGTATATTTTACGTTTGGTTACATTCTGAAAATTATTAATTTTGAGCCCCAATTATCTGTTCACAATAATTTTCATACACTGATTTTCATTATATGTATTTTACATTGAATTTAATATTTTTGCGTTTCAAATAAGAACTAACACAAAGTAGGTTTGTTCACTGAAAACACCTAGAGTGGATAAATTCTCAATCGTTTAATTATTAATGTTAAAAATTGTTTTTTGCATTTTAAACTGGATTTTTTATTATTCCCTTTTAGTAGAAAACAGAAAAGGTGTATTTATGCTTACGAATTGGCTAAGGTTGGCCTAAGTGCACTTTACCCATTATACGTTCACCGACTGCATCAAATACTGTTTCAAATTATTATTATCGACATCAGAGCATACATGTCAACTAACAGCAACCAGTTTATAATATTGTGTTCGACGCTCTCGACAATCTTTAGTTGATTCAGCTGCTGTTTATACAATTCCTTATTCATGCATATGCCGATTTCTCTTACTCAACACGTGAATATATTAGTCTCCGATATTTTATGATAAATTTCTGAATTTCTTGATATATTTATTTCAAAAATAATAAAACTAAACCAGGAAAATTGGTTTTGAGTTAAATAACAATTCACAGCTAAATCAAATAATAACACCTTTATTAAAAAAGTCTTATTTCCAAATTTATTATTGTTGTTTATATTTTGAGCGATTCGTACATTTAACTTTGTTCCTGTAAATTTGACCCAGTGAAAAATTATTACTTTCCTCTTTATAAACAATTCTGATGAAGACAACAAAATTAATGTCTTACATTTGACCTATTTCTGAACTAAATTAAAAATGTATAAATTAAGTATTCGACTCTTATAATTATTTACATGGGAAGCTTTAAATATCCTTTTGGCAATATAAGATAGAAACTAGCCTTCTTGAATACACAATTATTAAATAATTAAAATTGATAAAATTAAAACACCGTGTCTTTCACTTAAAATTAAGACACTCAAAATTATAATGAACTTTCACAGTGTTTGACAGCAGGACCGGAGGCGGTGAACTGGCTCTCAACACTGGAGCCAAGACTGTAGAGGACACGACGCAGCCCACATGGGTTAAGATTCATCAACACCGGGCCATAACAAAAGTAAAGCAAGTAAGTACAGTGTTTGAAAACTATTCAAAAATAAATAGATTTTTTTTTTTTAATATTTATTTCCATATTTCACAAATAAATTCACAATAGGTACATAAAATTTAAATAATCAATTACTATAATATACTAAAAAGTCATATGCATTGCCCCAATCAGAATTTCTCCTGGTCCTCCTATTATCTACATAATTCATTTTAACATGTTATCTATTTCCATGAGATTCTTAATACTTTCACTAGAAGTGTTTATTCCAAAACAAGATATCTCAAGCTCTAGGTGACCTTGTTAAACTACACTCTTGTTGTCCTTTCAAAGTTTCCAATATTATTAGTCTAGCAAAAGCTATGATGTCGTACGTTAGACTGCGAGTTTTTAAATAGTATAATATGTAAAAATTTTGAAAGAAGGTCGTTGTTATGCACATATCGTTATATATATATTTATCCATCAATGCAATACAGTGACAGTGGCAGTCCTGCACTATGTGAGACACATAGTGCAGGACTGCCATCTCAAAAAATTTAGCGGGGATCTGCGGGACATCCACGAAACGGGACCAGAGGCGGTGAGCTGGCTCTCGACACTAGAGCCAAGACTGTAGAGGACACGACGCAGCCCACATGGGTTAAGATTCATCAACACCGAGCCTTACGAAAAGTAAAGTAAGTAATGTAATACAAGACACAAAAAATCAAATATTTTTCATCAAAATAGCACATAAAATTCCAAAAATAAAATTTTGTTCCCAGACTGCAGCTTAGAGCTGGTATTAGGGGCCAAAGAAGAATCGCGGCGGGCACTGAGGTGAACATATTACATTTATGTACCTACATGAGAACAAAAATTAC